>VZRV01001901.1:0-159314 GCA_013398115.1 Falcunculus frontatus
CCCCAACCCCAGAACACAGGACTTGGTATCTGCCTCGAGTCCCCAGATTGCAGAATCTACTCTCTGTGAGCCCAAATGTTGTCTGAGTGACCCTGGTTTCAAGTCCCCAAATGATAACTCAGTTAATCTGTGTCTGCACTTGGCCAAAGTAGCCTGGTTTTGAGCAGCCAAACTACAGCACTTGCTCTTCATTTCAAAGCCCAAACACACAGACCAAGGTCTCTTTTCAGGCTCCCAAAACGCAGGACTTGGTCCCTGTTTCTCAGCTCTAAATGGGGCCACATAAGGCCAGCAGGACTTGCTCTCCATTTCTCAGCTTTAGCACAGGCCACATAAGCCTGGTTTCAAGGCTCAAACGCTGTACAGGACTCAGTCTCTGCCCTAAGCCTCCAAAATGCAGGACTTGGTCTCTCTGTGAGAGCCCAAACCTGGGTGAGTGACCCTGGTTTCAAGGTCCCAAAACCCAAGACTTGGTCTCTGGTTTTGAGGCCTTAAAGTGTAGCACTTGGTCTTTGACTTAAGAGAAAAACACAAGGCTTAGCCACTGTTCCCGAGCCCCAAAACTGGCCATATGAGCCTGGTTTCAGAGTCCAAAAGGCAGGATTTAGTCTCTGGTTTTAAGCTCTGAACCTGAATTTTGAGCCCCCAAAAGCAGCCCTTAGTCTCTCTTTGTGAGCCCAAAAATCCATCAAGTGAGTCTGGTTCTGAGCCCCTGAAACATAACAGTGATTTGGGTCTCCAAAAGCCCAAAACTGCCTGACTCGGTCTCAGTTCCGAGGCCCCAAACCCAGCACGGAGTCCTGTTCTGAGCCCCGCAAAACCAGTGCCTGTGATGATTACAATTCATTGTTTCTATATAAATATTCCTCTAATTGCTAAAGCAGGAGGGAGGATCTAACAGGTTTTCCTTTAACAGATTTTTTGCTTAAAAGTCTACACAGAAATTGCAGCTTACATGTCCCCTTCTCTTCTGAAGTATTTAATAATTCTTCTAATATATTTCTTTTTTCACATTACTGATTTGAAAAGAGCAAACTCAGTATTTGCAGTTTGAGCTCAAGCAACACTGAAAAATTCTTTAATGGAGAAACATCTTCTGAGTAATTTTAAGTGAAACAGACAGAATGGTGTTTGCCCATCTCCTCCTGCCATTCCCTCATGGGGAGAAGTGGCTGGTGCTGCTGGATCTTTCTCCCCAAGGGGGTGCCAGATGGGAGCTGTGTGTCAGAGCCTGGAGGGGGCTGGGGTGACGATTAAACAGCAAATCGGCACCTGTGCTGCTCCCTGGGATTTCGGTGCTGCATGGTTTGGGCAAGACAAATTCCAGGAGTCTGAAAGCCAGGTTCCTAAGATCCCTTTGGCAAGAAGAGAGGCTAGTACATCCAGGTGTTACAAAAGGTGGCTGTGAGAGATTCGTCCATGCCCTCCCACTGGTGAGACGTTTCCTGGGCACTGTGGGTCGTTACAGCACAGACTGGAACCAAAACTGGTGGCAGAACTTGTCCTTCCTAAGACTGAGCTATCATTAATAGGGTAAATATGACTGAGGGGAATGGCCAAAATCCCTGACAGCCTCGGGTTTGCCACCAGTGGATTTCCACGTGCCTTCAGCCAGGGATTGGGAGCCTTGGCTGAGCACAGAGCACTGAATGTGCCACAGACGGGGCCTCAGAACTTCCCGTGCACACGTGAGCAATGAGCAACGGCTGGGAAAAGCTTGGGGTTCCCACCTTCCCCAGAGCTCTGGTGGCAGAGGAATTCTGCCTGGTGCCAGGCACTTTGCGAGGTCCCGTAAAGGCACCTCACCCCCTTTGCCCTGACACCTCATGGCCCCTTGTCAACTCTTCTCTTTTTATGGCCCTGCAGGTAAAGGAGTTCATCCTACCAAAATATCCCTGAGGCTGCCAGCGAGGAGCTGTTGAGCTGCCCGAACACAAAGCCAGATGCACACGTGTTCTCCATGGGATCAGTGGGCTCTGACAGGGGTGAAGCTGCTCCAGCTGCACAGAACAGGGACACAGAGCAGCCCCAGCACAGCCAGAAGGCTCTGGAGTGACACCAGGCTGATGGGGAGCAGCGTTTGTCCCAGGATTATCACCAGGCCCCTCATAATCACCTGGAATTTGTCTCATTCTGCGTGGATGGGGACTTGTTGACAATTCCCTGAATTCCACTTTGGAAGATTTTTGTGTCTGACCTTTTATCTCCAATGCCATGGGTCTGCCTGCCTTGCCAACATGTCTTCGATCCATCCCATTCCCTTCCATTTCAGTTACAGATGAGGAAAGCTGAAGTAGCAATGCTGCTCTTTTCTCTGCTTTGCTTTTGGCTTACAGCATTATCTGGGTTTAGTTTCTGCATTCATTTCACTGCTTTCATAAAACTGACTTGGCAAGCTTGGATGACTGATAACGAATGAACTTTTCTCACCCACAGCTGCTCCAATATGAATTTTTGAAATTCCTTTGGACTGAACAAATGCAGAAGATATTACTGACAATTTTCAAATGAGATAATAAATCTTAATAAGCTTTTTCATACATATGTACTCACAAAGTCAGAATTTTATCTGAACATAATCTAAATGCTCTGAAAATTTCCAGAGGCCTCACAAGTAGGAAGACACTTTTCTCAAAGTCACAGGAGGATTAAAAGTGAGAGACAAAAAGACATTACCAAGGAATCAGCTGGGTACTAAGTTCCCTTGGAAGGCTTTCAGAATGACTGCACTTCAGTCTAAAAACTGGTAGCTGAGAAAGGCAACCTAGAGATGGGAATGGAACCAAGGACTGGCTTGACAAGAAGCAACCCAGCAAGTTCTGACTCTGCTGTGATTTTCTCCCTGCCCCCTTCCCCCCCCCCATCAAAAACAAAACGAAATGAAATGAAACAAAACAAAAACAACCAAAAATTAAAAAAACCCACAAACCAAACCAAACCAAAACAAAAAAAAGAAACAAAAAATACCAGTGTAAGCACCTTAAATAATTGGCATCTTTCCTGAAGTCTTGTAAAACAAATTGTAGCTCTCTGCAACTAAGCCAGCTGGGTTACAGTATCCTGCAAGATTAGACATCTCTAGTGGGAATGCTGACAAGCCCTTCTGTGTAGCAATGCAGTGCTGCCCCCTCAGAGAACAAAGCAAAGCTCCTCGGAAACAATTAAAGAACATTTTGGTCAGCTTGTGATGCAAATACAGACTGCTCAGGTTATGCAGAAATAAGATGGAGACCCACAGAACATCACCAAAAAAGACTAAAGTAAGGAGACTGATGTTTGTCCAAATGGACCTGAAAGGAAGCGAAAAGGCTGGGAAAGATAGAGGACAGGAAGGTTTCTGAGTAGCTGTGGTTCAGGAAAAACTCTCCTCTCTGTCCTTCTAATTTTTAATTTTTGTAGTCTGATGATGGAGGCAAAACTAACCCATTTTTTCATTAATCCTGAATCCTTTTCCTTCCTCTGGAAAATTGACACCAATTATGACTTTAGCTTCATATTTTACTAACTCAGAATCTTGTTAGAAAACAGTACTTGCATATTCAAATCTGTTATTTTCACTGGCGTGTGCCTATATTCTGTGTCAAGCAAAGCTTTTCTTATGTTACCTTTTAATGGTGTTACAAATAGTAGGGTCTCCTCATTACGTAGACCATACTTGGTTAGCTCAATACTTCCAACTGTTCTTCATCTCTGTTACTTTTTGATTCAAGAAGATAATTTACTGAAAAAAATAACAAGGAAAACCAAGTAG
The DNA here is from genome assembly GCA_013398115.1 of Falcunculus frontatus. Lineage (NCBI taxonomy): Eukaryota > Metazoa > Chordata > Aves > Passeriformes > Falcunculus > Falcunculus frontatus. Next base: position 3,752 of record VZRV01001901.1, read on the forward strand.
TTTAAAATTGATCACTTAATTGCTGATGTCTATCGAACAAAGCCATCTTTGGGTTATTTTGGCAACATGGTAAATTTAGGAGGTGGCCAATCTTAAATGGGACATTTCTGGATAGGAAAACAGTCAAATCAAGACTTGAAAAATTGAGACACAAACTACAGGGAGGAGCCAAGTCACAAAGTCTCTTCTTTCTCTCCTTTCCCAGTCTTTCTCATACAGCCATAATTCACTAAGGGAGTGTTTGAACATTTCCACAACTGCAAGAGTTTGGACAGAAGGAATGGGTGAGGAAATGCATTTTACCATTTAGCCCATACATGGTGGTCTCCTCCTATTCAAAGATGCAAGCCTGAAAAATTAAGAGGTGTGAAGTCCAACAGTCCAAGGTGTGGAAAAGAGACAGGGATTTAAATCACTTTTATCACTTTTTGTAGATACTGATGTTTAAAACAGCATTGTTAAATGACACAGTGTTTTTTCTAAGATACCTGAGTCCCTCATTGCTGCTGAAGCCATTTGAAGGGATTATTATTCCATTTTTACGTAATTCCTCTGCACAATGAGGAAATCCCACGATGGCTGCATGAGCATTCTTGCCATTGCTTGTGGTTTGAGATGCAGTGAGTTTCCTGGACCGTCGGGAGAGAAAATCACGTGCTGAAGGTGAAGGTGAAGCCAGCCATGAATCAGTAAATAGCTGCTCCTCTGAAGATCAGCTCATTAAGAAGCAGACACAGAATGAAATAAGGTTCCTGGGGAGTCTGTGGCACCACACTTGCCAAGAAGAGAGGCATGAAACCTCCTTATGTGCCATGACCAAGCAAAAGGAATTTCTACCTAGGCAGGATCGGTGGTTAATATTCTGCTCTTGTGCTTTGCCCACTGAAGCCCCAGCGTGCTTTTGTTTATGATGTGGTTCTTGTTCAGCACATTTCCATGTGAGCAACTGCGAGTGGCTCTGTCACCCTGGGCACAGAACAGAGCCCAGCTGAAATGCCAGGGGCTGCAGCTTTGTTTGTGACGTGAAGAAAACCAAAGAAAAATAACAGAATGGTTTTTTTCCTTTTTTTTTTTTTTGCTGTGACAAAAGCCTCAACAATAGCTTCCTTGTTCAATAGAATGGTCTTGTATGGATAAATTACAGCTGGTCAAAAGACTCCAAGATTATTTAGCTTTTTAATTAGCTTTTTTGTACTGGTAATTTTGTTAGTCATAAATAGCTGAATGACACAGTATTTCTGTAACTCAGCAATACCCAGCAATATTCACAGCTTAATTAAATAATTCACATGCCAATCTCTAGTCATGATGCAAAAAGACCAAAAGACAAATTAAATAATCATAGCTCCCTTGGCCAGTTTCTTGAAAAAGAGGAGCAGGGTCTGTTGAGACATATGGCAAACAATGTTTTCTGCAAAACAGCAAACTAAAACACATCACTACTCCCACGTGGTAGGAGGCATGATGCATTTTCAAAGCACACTCTCACCATGAGCAGCAGGTGTGTAACTGAGCAGTTGCACCAGTGTTTTAACAGGGAATTTGATTACCATGATCTGAAAGGAAAGGGAGGAAGGCAGGGGAGGGGATGAAATATCATGAATTAAAATCGCAATTTTCCAATAATTTTTTTTTTTATTGTTTGGAAATTTGTGAAATGTGACAAATAAAGAAGTGATTGAGAACACCCATTGCACTGAGACCTGTCTCTGCCAACACATGCGTAAGTAGGAATCAGTGCTGGAATTAACTTAAGCACCCATGCCAGCAGGAGTGAGGAATGAAGCCACAGATTTAGTTGCTATACATCTGCCAAGGTCTGGGGTTTTTTCTTACATCACGGCTTCATTACCTAATCACCCTGTTGTGATTCATGCATACTGTATGCAAAAAAATATGTACAGCACAAAAGTCCAAAGAAATCACTAAATACTGCTTTGCATTGTGTTTAGCAGACATTATCCCACAAGAGAACAACATCAGTAACCTCAAATAACTATAGTTTTCTCTTGACCAGGTTCTCTGCTGTGGTGATGTTATTTATGGTAATCCTGGTGTCACACAAGCAGCCTTGTGCAGGGAAATCCACTGGTGGCAGCACAATGGTAAGTGATCTATTTGTTCATGTTTTTCTATTGCATATTTGAAAAAGTTAAACCCAAACCAAACTGCCAAGAGATTATATTCCTTGAGAGGAAGAACATGGTTTACGTGTCTCAGCTTTGCCAAAAAACTCTGGAAACCAATGCTTCAGTTTGTGAATAAAGATGTAGGCACAAACACTGCCCCGAGCAGGGTGAAGACCACCCTTGGGCAGAAGTGTTTTGGAGCTGCAGTGGTGAAAGGATGGGAGTGTGCTTTGTTTTGCAGAACATTTGGGTGTGTATAACAGGCCTGTCTAAACAGAATTGGTGTGTCTGATGGCTGTTCCAATGTTCCAAGGAGGTCCTCTATTCAGAACTTGTTTTCCTTCCCACTTACCCTACTTTGTGTATTGTGCTAGATTATACTGGTTTCGTAAGTGGCAGTCACAGTTACTGTCCATCTGGATATGTTTTGAGGCTCTGTAAAGTTTTAACAACTGTGAAGGGGGAAAATACTGAAGTATGCAGTCAGTCTGAAGTGGTTATCTTGAGCTTTAACCTACTGTCACCAGCAAGGCACAAAACACCCTTCACAGGCCATGTAAAACTTCTTAAGATTTGTACCTTAATAACACAGCAAAAAGCCTTCTGAGATAAGAGATTATCTCTTTGTATCTGTAATCTCTTCATGAATGAAAATTGCTATAATATTAAAATCATACTAACGTGTCTCTATACATTCAGTCTTGATTCAGGACATGTATAACTGAATCAGATACTCAGTTAACTCTTGCACTTGTCTTATTGCTTGCTATTAAACAGGGAGGTTTTATACTTTTCAGTATTTTTTAGTAAGAAAATTTATTCTCATGCTATTCGTTATGGAATGCCAATCAGTTCTCAAAATGCTTGTACATGCTTGTCATGTTTTTTCCATGTTTAAAAAGCCTTATTTTCCATGTTATCCCAGACTAAATTACCCTGTCAGCCTTTAACTCCTAGCTCTGTGATGACACATGATGATATACATCTGGCTAGGCAAGAGCACGGTTCTCCAAATGAACTACTCTGGTGCCCATCCTGAGTCTGTACAGGCCTTTTGAGGTCAGTAAGGTTCAGACTGGTCATCTGTAAGTGTTAGCACAGGCAGGTACTCGTGTCAGGGTCAAAGAGACACAGGGCTTTGGGACCGCATCTCTCTAAGGTACCGCCTGCACATCATCAGCTAAGGCACGGCTGATTTCCCTCAGAGCCTGGGCTGGGGTTTGTTCCCTGCCAGGGCTGGCTTTGTGTCAAGCCGGGCGGTGGCACGCAAGCACAGACACAAAGAGGACAGGCCACTCACCAGCTCCCTGTGCTCCCTCAGCCCTCGGAGCTGCTGCAGGCCCTGGCAGCGCTCCCTCCGCTCAGCTCCTGCCCCAGGGCTGCCGGCAGGGTGGGGCAGGCTGCCCCTGGATGGTGCTGACTGCAGCTCCCTGGCGCCTGTGAACACATCAATGGGGAACAAGAGCACGGCTCCCAGTGCCAGGTCTGTGCTGGGACTGCCTCTGCGAGAGGAGATTTATTGGCATGGCGAGTCCAGCTGAGCTGGGAGCTGAGCCCTTCTGCTCAGTGACGGGTACAAAAGGATGTGGCACTGGCCAAGTCCTGCTCCCCAGCGCGCCCTTGCACGGCCTCACTGCTCCAGCCTTCAGGTAGCTCCAAATCACGCTGCTGTCCAGGTTTGCTTTCTGATATATTGGTGAACACACAGCAGAGGAGAAGCCAAATCACACAAAACTGTCTTGTTCTGATATATGGGGCAGTTAGTTACCATCAGGCCTCAGAGCAAAACAATACCTGGGCTGAGAACAGGGCTCTTTGCACAGCAGCTGAAACTATGCCTGCAATTCCAAGTGTGATTTAAGTCTCTAGTGTTCATGCACAGCTTTCTTCATCCCTTGGCTATCCCAGATAGGCTGATAAATTCTTTTCTTTGCCATTTTTAAGAGAGGATTAAACCATGTTGGGCTGGAGAAAATCTCTTCTGCTGGGGGTGGGGGAAAAAAGTTATTGCAAGACTATCATAAGGCAGAGATGCTGTTGAAACAGCAAAGGATTTTCCTGAAGGCTCTTAGTACCCATCTGCAATAATTTTTTATGAGTGTTTGGATGAAGTAGAGGCCTGGGCTAACCAGCAGGCTAGTGGTTTGGAAAGCTGCACAGCACAGTTACTGGCAAATCTTTGTTTTATCCACCCTGACAGGTTCTGCCATACTATTTATTTTTCTAATGCAATAATATAAATCACTGTCAGGTCATCAGCATTCCCACAGTTTTCCAAAGTATTTTTGTGTCTGCCAAAGGTTCCCACTGGACCTCTAGGCCTATAGGATGCTATATAAGCTCCTTTAATGGAGCATGTAGTGCTGAGCTGCGTTATGCTGCAGCATTCCTGCTCAGAGGAAGAGCTATAAGGAATGAGGTGGTCCCAAGAGTTACAGTTTAAGGAACATATTAAAGACCACCTCTAGTGATAACATGTCTTAAACCATGAAAGCAAAGCAAAGCAGCATTATACTTAAACAAAAGTTTTTTTCCTTTCACTGTCCACTTAAGAGAATTCTATATGGGGATCCCAGAGTAAAGTAAGACACTGTCAGGATACTGGAATCTGTGCCATACTCCTGAGGCCCATACTCCAGCTGAAAATAGCTCGAGAGCAACGTGTGCTGGCCACGTGTTCCCCTGTGCCTTGTTGTTCAGCTTTTCTTTTGGGTAACTCTTTCCCTTCTTCTTTTTCTAAACTGTAGTAGAACACTTCTAAAAAATGTTAAAAAATGAAATAGAATTCAGTTCACTGATTATTTTGTGAGAATCTTACTTCTGGGAGTTGAAATTATTGCCTTTACCAGCCAATACCACGACAGAAGTCCCAACAATAAGAGGTGGGGTCTCAGATGCCAGGGCTGCCCCTGCCATGCCACAGCGATGCCACAGTGCTCTTGGGCTGCCCTGCTTTGCTGAATTTCAGGAGATCAAAGCTCCAGCCATGCACAACAGGCCTTTTTCTTTTCAGATCATCTCAAGGGCTTCTGAGAGTGCGAGGAAACCAATTGACAGCTAATGGATCAAGGAGGGCCTGACCTAAGGATAAGGTTAAGTGGTGCAATAATCTCCATCCTGAACTTGGTGCTGTGCAGCAGCTTCCCTGATGTGCTTGGTCACCAGGTAAACCACTCTGAGCAAACCTCACAGATTTTCTGCCCACATCACTTAGAGCAAAGCTTAGGGTTCTATTAAACACCTGAATGCTCCCCTAAAACACTTCCTTTTCATTAATTAATGACTACTTTCCTCCACACTACACTCACTGATAAACTTGCCCTATTTCTGTGCACTGTCCTTTCTTTGGTGCTCTGAAGTTTTTGCCTCCAAAAGCAAAAAGCATCCCATTTTCTAGATCTAAAGCATTTCTTAGTTCAATTATAGGCTTTCTTCTTTGAAAATTGGAAAAGCTAATGCATGAGTTCTCTTTGTCTGGCTTTGTTGTGAGGGAAGGAATGATTTGGCTGCGGAGTTATTTCTTTTCAGAAAGCATTGGATGGACATATCAGTCAGATTTTTGGTTTTCCTCCTTTGAAGGAAAGATAAAACTATCTAATGAGTTGCAGAGTTTCTCTAGGCAATGGCCTCTTTATGCTTGTTGTTAAGACCAGCACAGGCAATGTTATCCGCAAACCTTATGAAGGAAAAATGTTTTAACGTCCTTTTCTCAGAGACATTACACATATCTTTCCAGTGGAGGAAAAACAGCTGAACTAAATTTGGACTTTCTCTAAAATAAGAAAGAGACCATCAGAGTCTCTTCTCAAGAGAACTCATGAGGATTTACTGCCTGATTTGTTTCCAATATATAATGTCCCAACTCAACCCAGCCACACTCCTGGTATACCACTGGGCTGGAGAAGCTCTTGAACTTACAAGACTTAACACCAATACACCAATGGTATTTCAGTATGGAGAGAAGAAAGAGCCATCTGATTTAAAATAAACCAAACACTGAATAGAGGTAGGAAAGTTCATCATGGTGATGAAGACAAAAAGTGAAGGAAACTCTACTCACCATTTCAGGATCGTGTACAAAGTTCTAAACATCAATGAACCTAGCTACATTGAAATACAATACGTCACCTGAATATACTACCCAAAACTGAAAAATACCAGGCTATGAGCTGATAACAGGATCGGTCAAAAGAAACACTGGGGTAGGAGACCAATACTTGGTATGCAGACAAGCAAGGACTTGAATCTGAGCCCTGGAAGGCAGATGGAACCTGAGCAGTAGGCCATGCAGTCAAGTAGGTGGCCAAGAAAAATGGACAGGAACTGAAAAACAGAAAGGATAAAAATAATCCTTCTAAGAAAGTTACTCATCTCCTAGCTAGGATGGAAAGGCTACTAAGGAATGGGTTTGGAAACAGTGGCAGCAGCAATCAGAAAGTCTACTGTATTTGTAACAAAGGTACACAGATATTCTACTCTGACTTGGCTGTGAATCGTACAGATGAGAAAAGTGCAATCAGAAGTTTTTGAGAGATTTACAAAGTGGGTCCCTGTTTAAAGTGCTCATATGAATGAAGGAAAGGTGGGAGGGGATTCAAAGTGGATGCAAGTTGTTTATAACACAAGCATTAAAGGTAGTATGCTTTTGTTTTGTTGGCATTCAGAAAAGACATCTGAATAACCTGTCATCTCTGCCAGTTGTTCCAGCAAACTTACTCTTTACCAAAGAAGCTGTGTGTGACTGATCTCTGAAGCAACTGCTGAGTTACAATGCCACAAGTAACATGGAATTGCTGTCTGTTCGTGTTCTCTGGTAAATTCAGCATTTTCACTTAATTTAGATCGTAGTTGTCATGGCTCGTGCTTTCAGCTCTAGGAATCCTCTGTCTGGCCCTTTGAATTGGCTAAGGGAATCCCTGTATAAATAAACTTACAGGATTTTGTGTCCAGGGATCTTCTAGTTAATTCTCAAAAGCTCAGCATTTCTCCAGTTTGGTTGATTTCCCTGAATTGAGAAGGAACACAACAGTGAAGAAAATTCATACTCCTCCCAGCCCATAGGCTGGGTAATAACTGAGATGCTAATGCATGGTCATTAGGCTTCCAGACTGACACAGCAGCTTGGGAGGAGAGAAAGGATTTTGTGTCCTTGATGTGTGTGGTTTATGGTACCATAAGACCCAGCAGAGCTCACCACTCTGAACCCGCTCTCAGTGTTCATTCCCATGGGCATGTCTAAGCACCTTGAGTTTGAGTCCTAAAGCAACATATATTCCTAGCAGGAAAGAGAAAAAAACAAAAGTGAAAGAAATACATTCAAAGTCTTAATAAAACAAAAAGAAGTATAGTAGAAAGAATAATGAAACATTGGAAATGATTTATGGATGTAATGGATCACTCTCTATGTCTTTGCAGAAAGAAAACATCCAAATTACCTCAGCTTTCATAGTCATATTCCCAGCAACTGCAGATGAGGAACTTTTAAATGTTTGAAAGTATGTTTAAGACTGGAAATGGTTATAAAAGATCAGAGGCTTTCAAAACCCACTTTGTACAAGGTCTAGTGAGTGCAATGCCAAGAGCAATATAGGAAACCTGATCTGACAGTTTCATAATTTTCCTTTGTTTGAGGAGATAGATCCCTGTGCAATGAAAAGGTACAGCATCGTGCCAGGACTAAAAGAAACAGTGGAAAGGACTCGGAGGTAAGGACCACTAGGCAGTTTCTCACTGGCAAAATATAAAAAGAAAATGAAGAATTAACTACATTAAGAAATCCCAAGGAGCATGGTTTAGATTAAAGGACACTCTTTTCAACCAGGCTGCTGGAAGGTTGATGTAGCACCGTTCATGCAGATGTTTGGAAAGTATTTCACAAACTCTACTTTTGGAGAGGGCTTCTAAAGGCTGTTGCTCTTCCACTGCTCTGTACCACCTCCGATTTATCTTAAGCCTAAAATAGAGAAAAAAAAAAAAGAAAGAAACTACAGCTTCTAGTTAAATAGGAGGGGTCTTTTAAAAGAAATACAATAAAACATAAGATATAGTCCAAATCCCATAGATCCTGTATCTATAGTAGGCTGGCAGGTTTCCTTTTACCTCTACACAATAAAAATGAAGTAAAAGCAAATCTGTCAAAACCCAGCAGGTTTAATGCAGCCCCTTGGTTCATACTGGCTGCATGTGAACAGTGCATAGAGCAATAAACTGCTATATTGAAATCTTGGCAGTTCAGACTCGGTTGTGTGGTTTATCTTTAAAAGTCTGGTTCTATAATGCTCTGGCTATTGATTTTTAGCAGACTGTGCACCTGGTAGCAGTTCTTCAGCCCTTCTCAGATGTATTCCGAGGGGGGCTGTGTTCCCTTAAACATTAAGCACACAAAAAGGTTACTTAAGTAAGATGTCAAGTAAGGGAGCTTGTGTTTGGGCCAAATTCTGGGCCAATGCTCTGAAGTTCTGTTAATTAATTTTGCAAATTTTTGTTCAATTCTGGCTTTCAATTGATGAAGAGCTTTGAGTGCTCTTCAAGTTGAAAGGCAAGAGCTTCATCTTCTCTCAAACAGAAATGAACCTGCTGAGCGGTGCCAGTTCAGCTCTGAAAATGCCAACCCCACTCTGCTTATGTTCTGTCCACTACATTTTCCTTCAGGAAAGCAGAAATGCTCCATGTTGCTCTTCCCCTGCCTGCTCCCCATTTCTGACTTTGTGCATTTTTGTGTAACTTTTCTGATCATCTCTCCAAGACTCTCTCATTGTCTGGAAAAGGTGTTATCTCATGGCAATACCCCAAGGAAATAGTTTCTCCTTTCCTTTCCACATTTCATTGTTGCAAGTGCAAGATGTGATGCGGGATGGCTCTTGTTTAATGAAAGAGAGTGAAGGTTCCATTGACTTCACCGGGGTCAAGACTTCACCCTTGGGGACCTATTGGTAGAAATGGGAGGGAATTTCCATTTTCACTGAGAATTTGCAACCCTTAATTGTGTTGAAACTTCAAATATTTTCTTCGCAGGGCAAAGTTCGTATCTTATTTCAGATGAATGTAGTGGCTGAGCGTCATCTGCTGCTGGAAAACCTTTGGAAGTTACTTAAAACTAAAACAGGCATAAAAGAGAATCAGGGTGGGAAAGGGTTGTTTGCTATTAAACACCAACACGAACCAGGCTGGGCTTTTTGTCTGTGCCCTTCCCCCTTTTTGTTCACACACTCCTCTTCACCCTCCAGACAGCCTTAGAATGCTAATTTTTCTAATCACTTGGAGAACGAAAACTATTATAGAAATCAACTGAAATATTATTTTAAACCTCGTTTAATGAGACTGGACCCACACTATAAATAAAGTCCTGATCCTACCCTTCTTAACTTTTAAAAATGCTATTTCCCACACTCGATACAACCTTTCACATTCAAACTGGAAGCAAATATTTGAAACCACTTTCAAAAAAGGATATTTACACAAACTGGCAGGTGAGATTTATGAAGAAATGGTTTTAAATAAAAGTCTGTTTGTCTCTATTTAGGATTTCTCTTCACCTGGCAGCAGATGATATGGATGCCCAGAAAGATTCAGTGCTATGATGCTGTAATGATCAAGATCTGATCGTGTTATTCTTTGTTGGGGTTTCCACCAGTTTCTGAACTTTAAGGTATTCAATTATTCTGTCTTTCTCAAGGGTAAAATATGCATGTAACCCTCAGTTAGCACTAAGAACAATGTGCAAACCTTCACACATCAAAGATGTGACTACGTGCTTTTGTCTATCCTAATGGTTTGAGAGAAAATCTTGATAAATCAACATGAGATTTCTTTTTATTTTCCTTTTTTTCCTTTTTCTCTTTCTTACATTTTGTTGTCTTGATTAGATAAAAAATAATAGGGGGCTGTCAATCTGTTTTCTTTTCAGGTCTTCTCTGTCTCTTTCTAAATTAGTTATCTGCTGCTTTTTGTAGCTTTATAGCCAGCCTGACCTAATTTAATTACCATGACTTGTGTGGCTTAAAGATAAATAGTTTTATTCAGCCTGCCTACTTTTGTATAAGTTTTCCCTTTCACACATCTCTCTATATTTTGGCATTCAGAATTCTTGTCCTCTGTTCTTCGGTAGGTTAACACAAGGTTGGTTTATAGCATTGTCCATATTTTCACAAAAAGGCCTTTGATGCATTTAGTTCCTGCTTTGCTCTGAGTCTGGGGGCCTTTGTGGGACACAAATGAACATTAGCTGGGGCTCAGAAGCAGGGGATGGAAAATACAGCCCTATGCCCATCATGAGGGAGAAATCCTCAAAGCTTGTTTCTATACTGCTGCTGTTGAAGATTTTTTCTTATTTAAGGGAAATACGTCAAAAATCAAAGCTTGAGACTTCTCTACAGATTATGTTAAACATGTAAGTGGCTAGAAGATCTCCAGTAACATAACTCTGTAGTGTGAAAACGCCTTCAAGCTGTCCAAGAACACAAATGCTTTACACAGAGATGTCCCTAATGCCCATATCCCTGAGGTTCATGCCAAGATCCCTGACAAATCCTTCTACCACCCTCTTGGCCACCTTTGAATACAGAAAGCAAGCAACCGGCTTATAAACTCCAAAATCCTACCTAAAAGAAGGGATCATCATGTTTCTTCCTCTCTGTCAAAATGGAGAAAGATTGACCAGGAAACCCTGAGTGATACTAAATAGTTGTTAAAAAATCTGATTTAGGTTCTGTTACATTCCTATAATCAGTGCTTTTTGTTCCTTTTAAATCTCCCATATAACACTCAGATGGATGTACAAAGACTGTGTCCATGTAAATATGTCGTGTTTTGCCTATGAACACTAAATACATTTTGCAGTAGTTTAAAAATAATTCTTTTGAGGCTTATTGCAGTTCTTAATGCAAATGTAGATACAGAATTTAAAGTGTCATTTCTTGTGTCATCTGTGTGTCATCTTAATGCTGCTAGAAGAGCCTCCAGCCGTTTTTTTTAGAAATGCATCTACTTGGGTTTAAAAAGAGTATATTTGAGGTCATTAGCAAAGGAAATTGCCAGCACTGATTCTGACCTACCACAGGTTTTAACAAAAAGAACAAACTGTGAAACTTAAAAGGAAACCCAACAAATGTGTTTTATGAATACAGGTGCAAATTTTTTGTTACAATCAAATAAAATGCTGACATGTGCCAGACACCTTGAAGTTGCTCTCCTGTGTCTAATTCTTCTGAGCTAGATGTAAATTAATCTCCCAGTACTTGGCCTCTTCCCACCCTTGTTAATAAACTAACAGAAGCAATTTATACCAATCACACCATAAGCAAATAGTAAAATAAAAACTCTTTCAAGCATTTGCTTCATCCTGTTGGACACCTTTACCTATAATCATAATAATGTTCTATTAAATAAAATTACATACATGCAACTTTATTTCAATATGTAAAATGTTTTGTTTCCAAGTGCAATATTCAAATGCCTTGTTTCAGTATTGTTGGTCTATTTATCAGATGGCAATATTCCACAGAACCTCCATGAAACTGACCTGAATAGTTGTGAAGCTCCCAGGAAGCTGATGTGCTTCAGAACAGATTATGACATTTCTGTAGGTGCAGAAAAAAACCAAATCTAAACCTTTCACATAAACTTTTCAAGAAATATTGCAACCCTCAGCAAAATCACAGTTAACACATTTTGAGAAAACTCAAAACTTCAGGGCCTTAGGGTGTATTTCTCCTACAAATAGGTTCACCCGCAAAGGAATAATTCCAAGCCATCCAGCTGGAGACATCTGAGGGGTTCAACCAGGCTTTCCCATGGTCCTTTTAATATTTAATAATGCTTATTTGGAACTTTTCCTTGACTGAACTGGTATATAACTCCTACAAACAGACCAGTGTTTGACACTTGAGGCAGCTGCTATCATTGTCTTTAGCCCTATCTGCTTCCTGTTTGCCATTGCCTCTGTAGAAGGAAAAGATGAGCCAGAAGAGACAGGGAAGCAGTTCCTGAATGGCTCAGGCTCAGTTTACTATGCTAACTTATATCTACAGTCTGATAATTTAAAAAAATTAGCACTCTGCATAATAAAGAAGGCACCAGTAGTGGATAAGAACAGCAGAAACAAACACACATAAAATAGGATTGGAAATTTTTGTGGGGCATGGAATCTGTGCTGAAGGACTCAAATGAGAGTACCTGGGCTCCTCGAGAGTTTCTTCTGACAAAGGCAAAATGTTCTTAGCAACAGTGACTGGTCATTTCTGCTCTTCTTTCTAGGAAGGTATAAATCTGCTTCTTTTATGTGTCCAGAGTATTTTGATTTTAAATGCTTCACAAAAGGCTACCAGTATGAGAGTACAGTGGTCCTTGACCTCATTTGGTGTCTATAGTTTCATGTTGCCTAAAAGTAACATAAGAGCAACCACAGATGAATTTTAGAAAATTTCATTCACTGTACAAAAATTATGTACACCCTGTACAAAAATTACGTCAGAATGAGATATGCCATGAGGGGGAAAAAAAAGCACAAATCAATTCACTGGTCTGAATGTGGATCAAATGCCAACTGCACTTGGCAGAAGCACACATCTGATCATTACTGCAGCCAGATTCCAGGAAATAAAGGACAGAATATGGCACAGATTCCACCGCTCTCATCATGCACAGAAAATAGCTGATATTTTGAGGTTCTGAGGTTACAACATGTGGCTCTTCTAAAGAGCAGACTGCAACCTTGAGGGGCTTGTTTTGTTCTCCAGCTGAAATCTGACATGCATTACATGTGAACATTTGGAAGTCATATTGTTCATCATGCATTACATAGAACTGCTTTAACTTGTACAGCGTGCAGTCATTAAACTGGCTTCCAAAATAATGGAGCACTTAAGAGAACCCTCACCCACATGTGACCCAATAAAGAGGAGTAAGTGCCTAACTCTGCAAGCACTTTGTACTTCAGCACAGATGCATAAGTATCCTCTTTAAATCAGGGTGATGCTTGCAGTGGATAGGAAGCAGACCACCCTGAGATCTATGGACACATAAACACATACAAGGATAAATTATTTCTGGCACAGATTTACTTCACTCAAGACTCTTTGAGCAGCAGGAAGACATCTGATATGTAAAACAGTAGGCCCCAGCCAATTAGTCTGTGACAGATACGAACCTTTCCCTTATTTGTGCAGTAGGGTTTCTATGTGGTCTCTTCCTATGATGACTTCATGTTCCCCTCTGACTTCACTGAAATCCAGTTTTTATCAACTGGGATTCTGGCATTCTTTCCAGGTGCAACAAAGAAATAGCCTGTTTGGAAGGAAGGAAGGATGATATGTGGGCCTTGTTTCTGTCTTATGGAAAGCAATGCTTTTGTAGTTCTATTCCTCAAAAAAAAAATCTGTGAACAAGGAAAGTAACTACTTTATTATCCATACAAGTGTACCCTTTCAAAGCATCACAGGGGATTCAACCATTAATATCTAACTGCAGCAAGACTCAAGTATGCTGCTTTGGAAATCTGCCTTGCCATACTGGTGCAGAAAAAACAGTCAAGGAAAGTTTGGAAAATCTCCCCCATCATGAATATCTTGCATTGCCTTTTATATCTGGGCATTACTACCTTCCCAAAGTTAAGAAAAGTAAAATTCTCCTAAGCCAACATCCCCAAGGTGTAAAGAGACCTGTGGAGTGTCCTAGATTGTTGAGATGGTAATGTTTTTGTTCATGTTCCAGCTAAAGGGACTTGTACAATTTTAACCTGGTACTTGCATTACTCCACTACATTGGTAAAAGCAGCACCTCACATTTCTCTCAGTAATCCTTTCACAACGTGAACCTCAATTTTCATTTACAGCCCTAAAAGGATTCCCATGGGTTTCTTTCCCTTCAGTCTTGTGGCTCTGCATTGAAAGACCTAGAAAGGCTTCATTCTACTGATGGGAGTGGAATATTCTGAGTGGCAGATGAAACAGCTCCTGAAACAACTTGGTCCATGGTAAAGGCAGTATTTCAACAAAGGCTATAGAAAATATTAGACCAAATGTTATAGGAAGCAAGAACTACCTTCTCATATACTTCTACCTTAAATTAAAAATTGAAAGGCCTGGCAAAAAAAAAAAAAATTAAAGTTCTTTTAGGTATAGTATAGAAATCATTTTTCAAAGCCTTACAGGAGGGATTTTTTCATTCCTCTTCTTGTTAACTTGATTTATTTTTATGTATCCTCAGAAGGTCCAGTCAAACTTTACATAAAAATTACTTCCAACGAAAAAGGTTCATGCTTCTGGATAGAAAACAAGAAAAACTCAGATCCAAATTCCGCCTTTACTTCCATGACCTAGGGCAACTACTGCTGCCTTTTAAAGTCTGCGTGCTTCTCCTGTCCCTGGTGATTGTTATTAATACAGGTTAGGGAAAGTGGTGATAAAGATCAATTCCCAACCCAGAAAAGAAACATTAACTGCTTCTTTCATGTATTCCATAGCGAGTGAGCAGCTACAGTTTCAAATGATCCCCAGATGTTTACTACTCCTGGTGCTCAAAAGCAGTGTAGGTTTTCTCCAGAGCCACGTTGGGTATTTCTGGTCATCCTGCAGACTTCAACCCCTTGTCCTCAGAAGAAAATGCAAAGGTCAAACAGAAAGCTTGTGTAGTGTAGAAGTCCCCAAGGAAAAACAAACCAAGGATGGTCTCTTACTATTGGCCAACTTAAGCTATGCCTCTGCATACTAATGCAAGGAATTCCTACAGAGATGGGTATGGGAACACTACAAGCTTGCCACTTAATTACAGAAAGATTTCATAACTCCAGTAAAACTAAAATTGCTGAGATCTCTCACAAAAACTATGCTATTTTTCTGGTTCTTTACAGCAGTGTTTTCCTACTTCTTACTTAGAGCTTGGACATAGGATAGTCCACCTACATTTGTCAACATGATAGCTAACAGAAAAATGAAAAAAAATTATTTCCTCCTTAGATAATACAGGATTAATAATAAGAAGAACAATTTTCATTCTACTTCTCTTTCCTTTGCACTTAGTCCTAATTATTCCCTGATGATGTGAAGACTTACATTTACTAAAGCTTAGTCCCACTGGAAGCAATTAATAGTGATAAAAATGGGTGCTTTCCAAGAGCTTTAAACAGATTATTATCTGAAGAGCCCAACAATTTTGTCATTATTATAACCAGGTAAGCAAAGACAGAAGAAGAACATACCCATACATGACATTAAAGTACTTCACCTTCTTGGTCTGCACCATTCCTTTCTCTTCTCATCATCTGAGGAATGTTGGCCAAAAGATTTAGTGCTGCATGAACAGCAGAGATGGAGAAAAAATACTCCAAGCCATGGCAGGACTCAAACCCAATCTCTTACACCTGCTACATTGTGTATAACTTAGACAATGTAATGAAAAACAAAAGCCTCTGATCCTCATTAATGGACAATGACTCTGAGCACTCAGGTAACTAAACTGGGCTCCTCTTCTTAATGAAGGAGAAGATGCCCATCTGACCTTATTGGATCCGCCCACATGGAAATTAAACATTTTCATGTATTGTTACAGTTTTTCTTTCATGCCAAATAGGCAGGCTTCAAACTGACTTCTCTGCTCCCATGCAATGGTCAGAATTAACCAAGCTGTTCAGTCTCTGCAGGATCAGAACCAAAATACTCTCTGAAAGGTATTTTGAACAGAGGATGGAATTATTTGACCCTATTTCCATTACTGATACTGAGAAGGTGGTAGGATGGCCTTGTACACAAAAATATTCCCACTGGGAACAGGAACTTTTGAGTAAGGCTGTGTTAACACAGCACAGTTCTCCCAATCAGTGGCCTGGCTCAACACGAAGCTACTCTTTATTTTACTGCAAAAATATTAAACATCTATTTCTGAACAGAGCAGCACCTACTTCACTTGTGAAACACTTTCATTTGCTAGCATATAAATGCTAATGAGTGTTAACAGTCTGTTAATTCTTGGGTACTATTAGTCACAGATTTGTTCAAATTGAACTGAAATTTCACTTATTCAGTAACTCCTGACTACATGCAATCTTACTTTTATCAAAGTCACGTTACTTACTGATATATTTCACCCAGCTAGTCAAAAAAATGTGGAAAGGCTCTGAAATGCAAACACCACAGCCAGAGGTCTTCCAATGTAAAGAGGCCAATATTCCTGCTGGGAAAGCTGAAAAAAACAATGAAGTGCATCACTGAATCTCTATTTACTGGGGAAAGGCACATCTCTAAGTCTTAAGAAGTAAATACAAATTGGAATCTCTCTTCCACAGCCCTGAAATGTGAAAGAGACATTAAAATGACATTTTGGTATTGCGGTTTGCTGAGAGAAAACGGTAGAACAGCTGGAAAGCAACTTAATAATTTCCACACTGTTTCTCCCACTTGCGATTCATTTTATTTTGAGTTTCTTTCCCCATTCCCAAGTCTTGCACCTTTTTGTTTTAGCATTTTAAGAAATCTTTAAATTACAGATTTCCCTTTCTTTCCCCCTTTTTTTGCAATACAGCAATTGTTTCCCTCCCATTTCACCCAGGGGGAAGTCAATTTTCACAATTAACTAGATGGTTATAGAGGAGAAACATGAAAATGCATGGAAAAAAACCATATAATAATTACAAAAATAGATTTTTTAAGAACTGAAGAACTATCTTCATTTGAAAATCAATTTCATTGATAGGGATCCTACTTCAAAGAGAAATTCTATAGTTAACTAATAAAATTTTGCTCCAAAATACCAAACAATTATAATTAAACATGGGACCACTTGGTGACCTGCAACATCAAGGATTTCCCAAGTCCTCATGGGGTAAGTTGTCTTAAAAACAAGAAGGACTTCAGAGTTTACAGAGCTCTTGGGTAGGCCACCCAGTGAGGACATCCAGGGGAGCACAACAGAAACAAGTTTCCAGTTGCACACCTCCTCTTAGGATTAACTGGTTAGTAAAAGCCAAAGGCAGGAATCCACAGTCCCGTTCTGCCCTGACAACATTACCCTGTGGTTCTTTGTAGGAATTAAGATGCAAGGTCTTCATTCACTCCTCAAAAGCAGATAAAAACACACCTTAACTGGCCATGACAAGAATGAGACTTAACTGCAAGCATAGAATTAAAAGGGGACTTACAGACTTCCCAGAAAAGGACCAGTTTCCAAAAAAAGCATCCTTCTGTTTGCCCATCACTGGGAAAGGTGGTCACAACTCTAAGATATTATTAAACTGCAGAGACTGTGGGGCTTTTGAAATATTCTTTCATGTCCAGGATTAGTCATGTATCCTTTTTAGGTGTTATTTTTGTATAGATTAACTGTGTTTTCCATCTGAATTCTCAATGAGACTGCAGCAGCAGTGTGACCTCAACTTCATTTTTTTTCTTCCCTTTAAAATTTTTTATTACTTAGCACAGATTTTAAGATAGGAAATAATAGCAAACTTATTGGGCTTGAAGACAATCCCTAGTGGTGCACACTTTAGCTGGGGTGGAGCTGTTAATATGTCTGTGATCTAACTCCTCACATGTGAAAGTCAGCCAGAGAGGCCACTTACTCAACACAAAATAATTGTTAGGGTAAATACCCTGGGATCTGTAAAATCCACTGTTTCTAAAATTAATCTCCTTTACCCCATGAAAGAAGACTATGAGGATTATGCATCTGCAAAGAACACTCTACTACAGGTAGTTAAATGGACCAAACTCTTCCCTCACACAATCTGCTGAGGTCACTGCAGTTACAAAAGCCGTGGGTTTCCCTGCAGCATCTGCCGAGGGAAGGGGAGCACATCCTGGGGACACTTCATGCAGCAGGATATAACTAACAGTTAATGACACAGCCTTTAGCAGTTTTACAGTAAAATGACACCTTGTACCTTTGAAACACTGGGACTTGCTGGCATAGTCTGACCATTTCCATTCAGGCACACCACAGCAGCAAAGGAACTGAGTCCACAAATCGCTCCATTGTATGACCCAACCACACCACTGCCCCTAAAATACAAACAGGGGACAAGTGTAGACACTGTCCTGAGACAACTCCTGATCTCTGCAAACCAAAACCAGCTCAAACAGACAGACAAAAGTACAGGTGTAGTACACTCTCTTTCCCCCTTTCCCGTATTTCCTATTCCTGTGCATCTATTGAAGCCTTAAGGATGAAGGACACAATTTAAGAGTGAGGAATTATATTTTGTGTCCTTTAGATGAGAAACATGGTAGCAAATGAGAGATCTGCTTGTTCATAGGCAGATAAATTTTTATTTCATCTGTGATAACTGCATCTCATCAAACTAAACCTGATTTAACAACTTCCTTAAAACATACAGATTTCTGAAATAGGGATCAGGAAGAGTTAAAGGACCACATGATTGTTTCTGTTTCATTCTTACTGAAATGTTCTGGATGCAAAGCCCCTTTGCTGCATTTCAGCCTGTTCACTTACAAGAGAACAGGTTGATAGGATAAAGGTTTGACTTTCTTAAAATATTGTTCACTTCTGAAGCTGACCAGGAATGAAGGAGCCCTGTTTGGTGAGAGGTTGCAGATAAAGTGAGCATGACCAACAGCCACAAGGACACAACCTGTGCCCTGAGCAAGTGCAGTCAGCCAGGACAGGAAGTCAAGCCAACACAAAAATGTGGTGCAGATGGCCAAGATGATTGCAAAATAAAATAAACCGGCTTTAACAGGACGCAGAAAAGCAGAAAACTTTGCTTGTCCTTATACAATTCAAGCAACATTTGCAAGTGAACATGCTTGCAACTAATAAAGATTTCCACTGACCACATTTTACATGAAATTGGAGAATAATCATTTTTTTATGATAGGAATGAGTACATGAAGTGCTTTGCAGGAGCTCATATAATCTACTGTAAGACTCTTGGCTTACTGAACACTTTGAAACAGAAACTGAGCATTTCAGCAGAAGTTAACCCAGCTCAAGAGTCCTTGAAATCGGCTTTTATTCATCACCCGTAGATTATCTACTCTCATGACTACTCCTCCTTTTCTGCACTACTATTATTATTCATGATTTGTCAGCAGCCAAGAAATTCCTCTGGGTTTTAGTGATGAAGTGCTTCATTTGGACTAATTGTTTCATTTACTTTAAAAGAACAAAGAAATCTGTCAAAGCACATTTACTCTTTTGAGGCCACTTTTGGATATCTGTTGCCAGCCATTAAGATTTTTGGAACTGAACACTGAAGATTGAACTTCCAAAAGTATTTTAAGTCAGAGCAGCACACGGGAGACCAGGTGAAAAGAACATCAAAGCTGTTGCATTTGTGCCACTGCACAATTCACCTGGATGTCACTAATTTTCCCAGCCTGCCTTGGCAGATCTCAGATACGACACTGGGGAATTATGGTTCTTTATCCTCTGCTCCCTGAACAATCAATCTTGTTTCCATCCCAAACTTCTGTTTCTGCTCTGCTGCCCTGATGCTACAGTTCTCCTGTACCAGTTCATCCTGTTCCTTTCTCTTCTGCTCCTACCCTGTGCTTCACTTCCAGCTGAGCCGTGTCACCCTCACTGGCCTGCTGCAAAACATTAAATTGTAACTTCACCTGCTTCAGTGCATCGTGGGTTGTCAGAATGTGATTCAGGTTAAGCATACTCTGTTTGGCCCCCTCAAAAATTGAAAATCATTGTTTTACAGTGTACTTTTCCTTGGGTTGTGCCTGGACTGGTATCCATTTACACTGCTCTCCAGTCTCCCATCCCAGTGCCTGTGTGGCTAACAAATTAAAACTTTAGTACCCGGAGAATGTAATGCACCTCTTTATTGTAAATTTTTATGGCACTACTTCCTTACTATATCAATACTCAAGAAGAATGTTAAGAGCCATTTGAATTCAACTATTTGCATCTTTCTGCAGACTATACAGTTGTTAAGGGAATACAAAACAGACCTCTGTCATTCTTTAAGCTGAACTTCTTGTCTCACTGACAAGCCACCTGTGATGCTAATTCTGTGATATATTATAGCCTTTTGTGCAAGACTGAAGGAGTTTGTTAGGTGCTACAGATGATTACACATGAGACGAGTAGAAAAAATAAATTGTCACCCCTTTAGTATTTACCAAATTTAAGACTTATTTGCTGTCTGTCAAACTAATATTTAAAAACAGAGGACATTTGAATTTTAAATGGCATTACACTGAGAATTTGCCTGTTACAATAAAGAACAGATGAGTTCATTCAATATTTTGCTTTCTGCAGACCACAAAATAAATAGTATACCTGCATTTTGTGTCATGTACTTGTGAATAGTTGTATAAATGCTGCTTCTCCTTACCTTGAAGCCAGACTGTTGTTTTTCACTTAATGCTTAAACAAACCTGAGGAAAAGCTCTCATACTGTCAGTTCTATTTTCTCCTGGGAATTCACAGTGGAACTTCTTTCCCAAACCACTTGGGCTGTACAAAGACTTGAGCTCCAGCTCATAGTGTAAGGAGCAAAGAGAGTTTTTACACTCTAAGATAACTGGAATGGAATTGTCCAGGCTGTCCCCAGTACTCATAGGAAGATATTAAATAATGGCCAACAGCAGGTGAGGTGAGTCCCTATCTTGCATGGGTTAAGAAACAAATTAAAAAAAAAAAAAAGCTGATATTGGTGATGGCAGGACCAAAAAGAAACTCAAGTACTCAAGTATAAAATCATCACTCCAGCAGCAGCCTAGCACCCTCCCTGATTCTAGGCCTGCTGGCCAGTCTAAAGATTTCTCCACAGGGCAGAAAAAAGATTATTGAGAACATAAATCCTCATCTTCCCCCAGAGTACGCCCCATAAAGTCTATTTATTGCAAAGGGAGTTCCATGAAGGCAGATCCTATAACACCATGTTTTCAAAAGGTATTTACCAAAAGCCTGTGGCTGAAGTCCAGGAGTGCAGTTCAAGACCACATGCACAGGCATCTGACAGGCACTGCATTCCCCATGCCAAGCAATCCATCCAGAGGAGTAAGCACTCCATCCAGCAGAGCAAGATCTTTGCAATCTAATCATCTTCTCCCCCACACCACTCCATCTGTCCAACCTTCTCCTATTTCATATTCCTAGAGGCAAGGAAATACTCCACTTTTCACTGTAACTTCTCTAGATTCACCATTTCCCCCAGCTTCCTATCATCAGCTTTACTCAAGGCAGCTTCCTCAGATCAACCACCATTTTCTGACAGAGTAGAACCAAGACAGAGTCCAAGGCTCTAGTAAAACATGCTTTTCCCATCTCAAAACCTTGCTTAGCACAGGTTTCTGCTTTTATTCATTATTCATATTATTTTAAGAGTTTTCAAGCAAGTAATTTTTAGTACTATGATACATGACACCTTTTGTGCAACTTTTGCTCCAAGTCAACAGGTTTCGTTTCTTTACCAATTTTAGACACTCCTTACACCTCTTTAGTTTCTGTCTTTCTAGGCAAATAAGTAGATCCCCTTCACTCCAGTTTGTCAATGTTTTGGGGTTTTTTTTTCCCTTCTTTTGTACAGCCTAACTCTTCAAGTGGTGCCCCTTGACTTGATTCCACACTGTAGCTTCCTTCACACAGCATTTGCAACGCTTTGATCATTCTCTCCCCTCGTCATTTTGTTCCTCCACTGGGAAAAATATATTAACACCAGAAACTTTCCACTCTAGGTAAAGGAGCAACCTTCTCCTTGGAGACACTGCCTGTCGTGTTCAGTTTTACATTTTGCCTTGTTATTGACATTGACAATGAATGTTGGCTACTTATGGAAATTGGGGACATAATTCTCACCATAAAACATTTACCGGAGTAAACTCAACCCCACGAACAAATTGATGCATACAAGTGGAACAATAGAAAAGCTACCAGCAGGGCACAGCTTTATTTCATGCAGATGTACAGTTTGCATATTATGGGACTCAACAGCACTCAAGTTTCCAATAACTTCTTTTTTTTGCTTGACCAATTTTGTTCATTACTTATAGGTCCCTGCAGAATTCTGAGCTGTTATTACACACATATACATTACAGAAGGAACGTGGCCTGACATGCATAGCTGTTTAATAAGGTTTTCATCAGCTGCTTTTACTGACATTTTTCATTTCTCTTAAGCCCTGCTTTTAATGTCTCAGTCTTCATTTGATATCATGAAACAAAAGGAGTGGAATATTACATAGAATGTGCTCATGGCTGAATATCAAAAGAATCACACAATGCACTTGAAGCATGAAGGCTCTGTAGGCAATTTCCGTTCCTGTTTGTGTATGCAGTCTAGACTGGAAAAGCTTTCCTCTTTTCCTATATCAGATCAAACTCATAAAAAAAAAAAATTCTCCAAGAATTGAAAATATTACTGAGTTATAAGTCTAACATCCAAAAATAAGCATGCCTATTTGCATCAAGAACTTGGTGAAATTTTCCAAGAACTGCACTTGTGAAACTATACACCACAAGTGGATGTTCAAAAATCACCCATCTCAGAGAACATGAGCCAAAACAAAGTGTCCTTTTATCACTGATGAGTGATTTTGAAGTTCTAAACTTTAATTATTTGAGCTAATAAAGTTGGCAAAAATAAAAAGCAATTCTCTGTCTTACCAAGATGTCAATAACGTGAGGGTCTGATGCCTAACTCAGGTCCACTAGGACCTGAGGCAAGTTTATTCCGGCTCGAGGGCACAGCTCTGGCTCATACCAAAAAAGCGTATTTTAGGTGGGGCTACATTTACTAAAGAGTGGTCTGTACCCAAAATAAAATTGTTTGTTATGATCCAACCATTAAAAAGAAAAAAGGCAAAAAACCATGATAATGTTTTCAACTTGCAGGTCAATATTAGTGGTGTCTCTACATCCCTGTCAGCCAAGCTTTCCCAGCAGAAAAGAGGTTGAAAGAAGATCCAGTACATTTTTTCTAGATATTTTTCTACTTTGGTGAGGGGTGTAACTCTTCAACATGAGATGCTTCATGATATGAAAGGGAGAAAGAAAGTGAAGCTTCTCAGTGTCGTGGGTTGACCCTAAATTTGATGGATGGATCTCTCGACCAGTCACGCTTCTCGAAACTTACATATTTAAGCCAGTAGAGACACAGGAAGTGTCCCTTTTTCTTCTGCTTAAACCTTCTGGCAGGGAGAGTGTGTGGGGGAGGGGGAATTTGGCCAGGGCTCTTCGGAGCGGCCCTGGGCCTCCCCTCCCCCGGCCCCGGCTCTGGGAGAGTCCCCTCGGAGCCGTGGGCAGCAGCTGCTGCTGCAGAGCCGAGACCGTCTGAAGCCACTGCTGAGGAACCCCCCCACATGGCCGTGAGGAGGCGGCGGGAGCTGACGGAGCTTTCCTACAACCAACTCAGCCTATACTGAACTGTAAAATAACATCAAGTGCAAGCAGCATAACGGGAGCGAGCTTTTCTCCAGTGCAAAGCCCGAGAAAAAGAGGATTCTTCCTCATCATGGCGGCCTCGGGGTCAGAGAGAAGGAGAAAGTGAGTGGAGCTGAAAGATNTAAAGATAAGGGGGGGATGAGAATTCAGTGTGCAGCCTGCGAGAGAAATAAAGGCTGTTAGCTGGTGCAGTTTGGGAAAAACCACGCGACATAAAAGAGACCTCTATTTCCTCAAATTAACAGAGAGAGACTTTTAAGAATAGTGAATGCTGACCAAAATCCCATGTTATGTCATTATTTTTGCTGGAGGAAGTAGGAGGGGGGGGTGTTGGAGGAAAAAGGGGTTTTTATCTTAATCTCTTATTTCATTTTACTCTTAACTCTGTTAGTAATAAACTTTCTTTTATATTCTTTAAGTTTGAGCCTGCTTTGCCTTTCTTCAAACCTCTTATCTCACAGAAAGTAAGAAATGCGAACTAAACCACTACACTTAATTGGTGTTTCTGCCCGGGAACGAACCAAACCCGCTACACTCAGCCTGTTGTCAAAGGAGGTGAACAGAAAGTTTTCCTATGGATGCAATCCTGCTGCAATTACACTTCTGTTAACTTCAGTGGATTTCTATCAGTGGCCATTCTTATAAACCTCTTTTCCTTAGCTCACAGTTTAGCTCTGCTGCATGGGGTTGGCTTTGTCCCAGCCATGCTGTACCTCCAGCAGCTGTGATGGATGAAGGATTCAGATTCACAACCCTCTTTCCTGCATTTAGGATATACTACAACATTCTGGGCAAACACGGTTTCTTTTTTGGCTTCCCATAAATATTAGCAGGTAACATGAAACCTGAGCTGCTTCTGCTCAGATCTGATACCGGCACTGCCAGAAGAGGGTTATGCTGAAGTGTCCTGGACAGCTTTACAGATTGAAAATGCCAGTGCCAGCATGCCTCAAAAGAATCTCAGAAGCTGACTGTTGATACAATAAATCTGAAGATATATCCAACAACAGCACAGAACAAAGAAAAGCTGTGAAGGGCAGGGAGGAAGCTGGGAGAAAAAAAACCAGACAGGCTAAAAAGTTTGGAGTTGGTTTTCAGTATTATAAATATTGCCTAATTGTTTTGCCAAAACCTCTGCATTCATAGGTCATGCAGGATGCTCCAGAATTAGTCAGAGAGTCTGTCAGCTAAAACAATTCCCAAATGGCCTGATACCTTCAACCTGGCAAGTAACCCTGCTGCCTGCAGCTATTCTTTTTAATATCTGCTGGGGTGATGATGCTGTCCATACAAATACCTACTGGACTTGCAAGTCACATTCAGTAGCAGTCATTACACTGGGGCTCAATACCAGTGTGCAATCAGAAATAAGTGCAGCTGCTAAAATACCCATCATTCAACAATCTAACTAGATTGTCACAAAGATGATTAAAACAAGGCCCAGATTCCTGCTCTGATAGTCACTTACTCAGGTAAGAAGCAATTCTGAGCCTCTTCAGCCTCCGTTAATAGAAGTATTAACAGTCAGATCCCAGATTTTATCTGCCTATAATGGAGCTCGCATAGTTTCTAGGAGTATTCAGTGATGTTATTTGACATCACTTTACTCATTTGTCAGAAGGAGCAGTATTTTTGTTATTAAATTTTAATTTGCCATGGCATCTATGTAAGACTGCCAGCTGCAAGGTTTTGTATCTGTGCTAAAACATTTCTGCTCCTACAGTCAGGTCCAAGTCTTATTAAAATTAAATGGGTATTTTGAGCATGTTTTGAGCCACCTCTGATTATTTTAAGCTTTGGTTTGTATCATCAGACAAGAACACCCCCTTAACCTAAAAATTGTCAAGAAATATACAATAATTACTTTTTTAAAACCTGCAATTTACAGTGACATTCACCCATTTTCCAGAGCTGCAACTTGACAAGTATGTAATTACATCTGACCAGTGATAATCACAGACACAAATAAAATAAGGCACATTGAGGCTGACCTTTCTTAATTGAACTTTGCCTGCAATTAATTATCCATTGTCTGTATTGTATTTACAATCAAGAAACAATTTATAATAATCTTCTATGAATACATCCTATTTTTCTAAATGAAAATGATATCACGGGTTGTTTAGTTTCTTAGTTGTTTAGTCTAAAGGGACTGCTCACTTCTCACCACCTTCACTCCTGCCAGGAAGCACAATCCATAGGCCCAGTGGGATACCTGGGAGACCTGAGATGGCTTTAGCCCCCTGTACTTCAGACCATAGCTCCCATCCCTTGTGATGGGAATAACAACACTAAGCTTTCCTCTTTAGCTCAAGTAGAAACAATGGATGTGGTTTACGCCTGAAAACAGCTAAATATATAAAATTATATAGCTAAATATATACAAAGTGCCACTTACAAATATATGGGAACAGTTATTAAGGCAACCTATGATGAACACGTATTTACCTCCAAGAACTTCCACTTTTAATGGAGAAGTATAACCTGCCTCCCTAATTTGTTTTCTCCACAGACCTTTGTTTTCCACTCCCAGCTTTATTTTAGCAATTAATGAAGTCATTATAAGTCTTCCAATTGATTTCAGTAGCCTCCAGTAGAAGACTCCAGCCCTGCCTCTGGGAGCTGCTTTCAGTTCTCTCGGTTAAAAGGAATTTGTTAGCTGTGCAGCATTACATATTAATTTATACCACCAGGTCTGACAGTCTGCCTGGGAGGCAGAATGGCTGTAATCTAATATTTTAAGGTATATTATGTTCATTAAGCGATATGTGTACATTACCTGACTGCAGAAGTTAACAGAAATTAATTTTCATGTACTAGAGTGCAGTATAAACTAATGAGAAATAAAGGCAGGCTGGCCACCACACTGTAACAAAATAGTCTCACATCCACACGTGCCCCCTGAGAATTGTTACCTCATGCCCTGCGTGATAGATGTCTACCAACAGTGGGCTTTGCTGTCTGAGGTGACTCACCTGGAATTAGTTAATGCTTCTAAGTGAAGCCAAGGAATGTTAACATTTTAAAGAGCTCAGTGATACAATAAATTCTTACACTGGATTTACAGTATTGGCATCACATTTAACTTTTAGTATCTGTGATGTTTTTCCACATTAGGTATGAAAAGTGACTGAGAGGTTACAATTGTGCTCTAGAACATGCCTATACTGCAACTAAAACCTCTTTTTCCTCCTCTGATCCCAAAGCTAAAATGACTGTATTGATCCACCAATACCTCAGGATGAACATGTGTGTATCTTTAAAATCACATTCTACAAAATGCAAATTGGCACACCACTCAAAAAAACTACTGAAATGACACAGAAGTAAATGGAAGAACAAAAGATTCTTACAAACCAGACTGCTATTCCTATTGGATACCAAAGACCTGACTTTTTCATGTTTATTCTGCCTTTAGCGTTATGCTCCTTAGGACAGATGATTTCTTATGGCATCAGTGGGCAAAAAGTTCTGTAAAGATTTGCATGCCATAAATTTAGGCAAAAAGCACTGGAAAAGATACCTGGGCCTAAAAACTATTGAAACACAAAGGAATATTTAGATTCAAGATGCTTTGGATCAGCACACGAGTGCAAACCACCTTTTGTAAATAAACATTTTAGAAAAATAATGTAATGAGAAAGAAAACAGGAGTATCTGATGACTCATCTCCTTCCTTATAGTCACCTTCCAAATTATGTATCTAGACATAGATATACATCCAGAACCTTCTCTGCAAGAGGGACCTAATGCTGAGACATCACAGCTTTCTTAGTATCCTTCATACTCTTCCCTGTTTTGCTATTGCCTCCAATGACCTATTTCTGTCAATTTTTAAGAGACCAACTAATTCAACTGCACCTCTTGTTAACACCAGATCTTTACAAATGCATTACAGTGACTCTGAAACTCCTGATTGCTCTCACCTTTGACTGAGATCCAGAGTTTCCAATGGCAAATCCATGTTCTCACATCAGAAAGAGACTGCTCCTTGGATGTACTTGGGCTTCGAGCATCAAAAGCAAACATCTGGCAGTGCCTTGGAAATTGTTCTCCACCTTACAAATGTGAAATGGATTTTTCTACAATGCCAGTGGGAACTCACATTTTTAATAGCTTTGTGCTCCACTGGCCCTCAAGAAGAAAATGTCCGGGTCTTAGCCATAAGCACTATTAGTAGATATTCCCTAACTATAATTTCCATGATACCTTAACAAATACACCTCAGTGTAGGCTTCCAAAGCATGTGCCAAAGAAAGAATTTAACTTCCACTTGTACTTGTGTATGTATTATCCACATGACTGAATGCATGGAACAGAAGAGCATCAATGAAAAACTACGAAACAAATAACTCTCTAACCACTTTAAAGTGTCATCATTTACTGTATAATAACTACGATGCAAACTTAAGTGCAGCCATTCTTACATAAGCTTTCAAATCCCTGCATGTGGGATCTCAAAATTCTCTGACCCTCACAGGCAATTTTATCAAGCAGTGAGAATTTTCAGAACTTTTTCTCCTCAAAATAAAACTACAAAATCAAACCGAATAACAGAATCAAAAGTCAGTAAAACACTAAGACTAGTGTCTAAATATTACAGAATTATTTCCTTTTTCTCTGGCTGTTTTTGGGGTTTTTTTATTATTTGAAGAGATTTCAGCTGGTGTACAGTAGAATTCATTCTTCGCAGTCTGGAGCAGAACAAGATACTACCTACTCAACAACAACTAAGAAGCCTCTCCAACGTCAGGGTTTATCTGCAGGTTATCATGGAGGGCTGCGATGCTGACGGAATGTGAGCGCAGGTCCTGCCACTTCGACCACGCTGCCTTTCCAAACCTCGTCCCAAATGGAAACAAAAACCAGCTGCGACATCAGAAACCTGATTAATTGAGACTGGCGTTCTGAGCCTGCTGCTGGTGACCCAATGACTGGGAATTGCCCTGGAGGTTTAAAGTCTCGTGTCCTTCCCAGGGTGGCAGTCACAGATACAACAAACCTGTCCAGTTAAATTACATTAGCCAACTACTGTTTACAAATGTGGGGATCACACACGGCCTGCCCATTGTTTGGCACAGACAAGCACAATCAGCCCTGGCATCTGAAGCTGCTGACAGATTGCCAGCCCCTGGTGCAGATGGTGGCAGCTCAAGAGCGCTAATTACCGATGACATTAATGATGAGGTAACCTGTCTCTTCAGCTAATAAACAGATGGAATGTGTTTCCTATTAATTTTTTTCCCAGATAACAAATTGTTTCTTAGATAACAAATTGTAGCTTTAATGGTGGAGAGCAACAAAAGCAAATTATCCGTTCTTTGGAAAAATTTGTTTTCCGCTAATTGCTCCAAACAATCAATAAGAGAATTACAACTGGCATCACCCACTGAGAACAGAAGCAGAGGAGTCAAAGTCAATTAGCTTCCTACAGTATGATGCACTCAGATGGAAAGAGTCATTACAACAGAGTGTAAAAGTCAAACTGTAAAATGTGCAGCGTCAAGAACAAAGCAGACTCGGACAAAGTCTAACAGAGGGCTTTTACATACCTGTCAATTCTTCATGTATCACTGCAGTTTCCAGTTTTCCTTTAGATGCTTCCAAAAAAGGATAAAAGACAAGGTAAGAGGGCATCCTTGGATCCTGGGAGCCCAGTACAGCTGTAAGTCTTCAGAAGTCATGACCGAGAAACATCTCATCTACAGAATAAAAGGAGCAGATAATCAGCTCAGTTCTCTGTCTTAGTACAAACATGATAGATGTGGAAAAGTCAAGAACTCCATGGGTGCTAGTGAAATGTTGTGCAAGTGGCAGTGTTAGGTTTACAGGTGGACTCAATGATATTAAGGGTCCTTTCCAACCTAAATGATTCTATGACCATCCATACCAGAGAAAAATTCAAGCACATAAAATAGACCTATTCTGCTGGAGTTCTCACTGGTGTTTGATTTCATTTTCCTCAAATGCATGGAGTTTTAGATTTACTTTTATTTTTTAGACATTATTCACGCATTATTTGGTAGTTCTAGTGCATTCAATTAGAAAGTAACATTCTAACACACTTTGTGTTGGACTTAACTCACTTGGTGTGTTGGAAGAGTCAATTATTTCACATTAATTCACATTAATCCCTTGTACCCTACAGTGAAAAAACTTACATTTTACCTTTGAAAACTGAAATCATAGAGCTCTACATGAGCCCCTGACTGATTTATCTTCTCTCTTGGGCTGAGTTCCTCACTATTAGTAAGGAATGGCTCTGGCACAAGCTACTTGAATGACAGTGGTTGCCTCCACCAGACCTTTCCATCAGGACACTTTCCTGCAAAGGTTTGTTTCCCTACAGCAACGTCTCTAATTTTATACAGGGTAAAAACTGCTGGCCACCCAAGATCTTAATGAACAGAGCAATGTTTTCAGCAGTGATGTAATGCTGTATTTGAAAACACATTATCTCCCCACTCTCTACTTTATGCTGTAGCACACAAAGCAGTCCACTCACTTTTTCATGCAAGCACAATTGCAAAGGCATCCAAAACTTCTGTTTAAGGCCACCTACTACTGCTTTTCCATGAGTTATCAGAAACAACACAGCCAGCCTTTTGAGAAGTGAATAACAATGAATGGCTGTTCAGGGCTGGGAAAGGTTTACATACATCCTCATAGCACTCTTCATTCAGAGATTGTAAATAACAACAGTGTACAAGCCCTACAGCCACTAATTTAGCACCACATTGTGACTCCCTCTGTTTCTTTCCACTTGCCTCAAACAAAGTCAAGTTCTAGTGACCTTTTTTCGGCACTACATACAAAACTGGCTTGTGTGACCTCGGAACAAAGCATTAAATACCTTGTACAAAGCAGATAGCACAGTCTGTTGACCATCAAATTCCTATGACTGGGCTTATGTTGATTTGCCTACATATTGGTGACTGATTAAGTTTTGTTAAAAGGGGAAACAAACATTTTGTTTCGTTTTGTTGCAAAACACTACTAATTCAGAAGCTCTTGTGCCGCAAAGCAGAAAAAGGAATGAAAAGAAATTATCATATTGAACAGTTCTCAGCTCTTCTCCTTGGCCAGAATTCTTGTGCAATGAAGGCAACATTCCTCCACGGCTGTACGTATAACAACAGTAAGTTAAGCCACCTGTATAACACGGTCTATTTTCCTCTGCAAAAGAGAGTATGTGGTGGTTGGAACGGAAACTTGATACAGGAGGAAACATCTCTCATACAGACGCTTGTTTACAAAGCCACTGACAAAATTTTAAATATTGCTCCAAATGCCTTGCTTACTTTTTCAACAGAGATGTTTTTTTCCTGTGCTAACACAAGACAGATTTCCATGGAATGCCAGCTGAGTGCTAACATTTGCTCTTTACAACATATTCCTCTAGAGAGGAGACCAAATTCTGCTTTCCTTCTCATTTTGGCAACTACTGTATAAGTAATAGTTGCACTGAGTCATTCTGAATCACAAGTTTTGCTTATAATTTGTAGCATTTATCTCATGTTAGACAGCTTTTCTTCCTTAACACTGGAATCCTCATACTTTATTTACAGATACACAGGGTAGGTATCCAACAAAACTTAAGTCAGCTCTCACTATGCAACTTTTGCTCTTCCTTCACACACGTGAAGTGTTTACACAAACGAAATCTTTCCTCATGCTTTTTGCTCATCTGGGTCACCTGAAATGCACCATGCAAAATGAAATTCCTACAAACAGTACCCCAGTTCATCCCTCCTTCTGCACTCTGCTACACTTCACCATGCACACAATGTGGTAATTGCTTTTGCTTGACTTGTTCAAACAGCCATTTTCATGATGTGACAGCCAGGGCACTAATATATTTATGCCCTTTGTAATCGGCCAGCGCTGCTTGTAATTGGGTGCAAAGTTAATTAAGTGCAATACATTTAATAACTGCCTGCCACTAATTGTAAAGTCTGATTTAGCGCATGAACTGTCAAGGTGTCAGAATAGTGTGTTAAAAAATAAGTTGCTAACAGAGAAACAATCTTGCCACAAGCCAGAGAAAAGCAGAGTGACAGTGAGCGAGCTGAGGAAAGGAAAAGCTAAGTCAAAACTTACTGTTTCCAACACTAGGACATGACCCACATTCACGGTGATAAGTTGTATCTTGCTTAATGGAACAATAAATTGAAGTATTCTTTTATTTATCACCCACTGTCTTCTCCTATAGACAGCCCTTCCCTTCAAGAGCTATACATATGGTACAAAACTTCTCAAAGTCTGCAAATGTTCAGTAAAAGAACAGGGTTTTTTTTTAGTAATGCATAAAAAGGGTTATAAGCAGAATGAAGAAGGCCCAGAGGGTCCCATTTCATGTTCAGGGACCCGGTTTTGTTTGTTTCTTTTATTGCACAAAACACAGCTTTTCTACTGAACCCAAGAGAATATTCCATATTCTTCTTCTTCCTTTAACTTTGATTTGCTCAAATGTCCCCTTCAACTCCAACCCTATATGGTATCAGCTGCAAAATGTTCTTTTCCTCACATTAGGCATTCAGGGCAGGTGCAGAAGAAAAGCATAGCTGGTCAGGAGGGGCAAAAATAAACACCCAACAAGCAAATGACACAAATTCTCCACACAGAATAATGCAGGACTAGCTGTACATCAGGTCAGAAGTTCCAGAGAGCACAACTGATGAGTTACACATGTACCACAGTACCACGAGATACCTGCATAGCTCAATAATAATTTGATTATTAACACACACACACAGATGAATGAAGCTCAGAAAATTTCCTGTAAGATAGGAAGAAGGACAGCATGGGCAATGCTCTGAAGCTTTTTTAGGCCAGAAGATGCAAATAATTGATGGAATTTGTATTTATACAAGATAGCTCACAAACCTTCAGAGATCACTTAAGTTCAAGGGCAATATTTTTATCTCCAAAGTAGTCCGCAGTAAAGCTCTCTTTTTAAAATACTTGGCAGAAATCCATGTCAGATAAGTCAGTCTTGGTGGTTTGTTATAATGAACTGATATTTGATCAGGGAAATTATGCTCTGGATTGACATGAAATTAATAATGCTTGTTGTGAGGTGCCCAATGACAAAGGTAAATGCTAATAGCTCTGAAACCCTAATGAATGCCAAAGCACTCTTCCAAGCTTTGATTAGTGCTTGTGTTGTGCAATTATGCTTTTCTATAATTACCGTGAATTACCATCATGATATTATTATTCTCATATTTTCTATTCCTCTGAAATTCTCAAAATTTCCTGCAGCTAAAAATGGATTTCATTTGCATTATCACAAGCTTTGATTGTTTAATGAAAAATAATTCCATGCAGACTCTCATGTTAAATTGTCCATTTTAAATTTTCCTGTTATCTAGATTATGTTGAAGTGTCCTTTCTTTCATTTATCATTTGCCTCTATTATCAGAGTCACTGCCCTCACTTCATGCTACATTTCAGAGAGAAAGAAAAAATGAAAGACATTTTTACTCATATCCTCATCTTTTGCCTGGAAGCCTTTTCCTCTGCATGTTCTCCCTTTTCCCTAAAACTTCTTATTTGGAAAGCTTAAAATGAGGGGGAAAAAAAGAAAAAGAAAATGCTTACTTGTCAGGAAAATGTGCTATCTATGCTAAAAAAACTTTTTTTTTTTTTTTTTTTTTTTGCAGTAGGGTCTGCAGGAGGATTCTTTGGACTTGCAAGTCAAAATGAGTATGGTACCAGAACCAGCAAAATCCATTCAAAAGCCAAGTTGCAAAAACTGTGGGAAATGGGGTTTGTAAGAGTATGAAGGAGCCTTGAAGGCATTGAGTTGAATAATTTTAAAAAACCACCAGATAGACACGGCATTCAAAATTTAAAAATATGGAAGTGTCCCACAATATAAAGAAGAGGTCATTTGATATTTGAAATATTTCTTCCTACATCTATCGCTGCTGCATGAAGTGTGTGTATGTTTAAATAGGTGGACAAATGGAGCTAGAAATAGTATCTATACTTCAAAATTTAGGGGAAGACAGTTAACTTTTTCTTGGTTTACACTAAAAGTTTTCATTTCTATTGCAACAAAAATGGAAAAATTTTTTGACCTTTGCACAGTTTTGATAGTTACAACAACTGATATTTATGTTTTTCAGTGTCTCATCATTTTGCTGCCTGCAAATTAAAAGCATTCATTGCAGTATTTCTACTAAAAGAGCAATTCAGTTATTTTCCAAGTAGATTATGAACAATTTTTTGATGTATTGAGAAATGATGGACTAGAAGATGGTCTATATAACTAAATTCATATTATGTATTTCACTACATACATAAAAATATTATGTTGTTATTTTTGTCTCCCTTATTTATTTCCAACCTTTTCCAACTGCTTCCATTTTCACCTTATACATGCATCTGATTTTCCTCTCACATACACACAATTCTCCTGTGCAAAGTGTTAATAGAACATGTGTGGTCACAATTTCACACTTGCAATATTCAAATAGCTTCCAAGTTAGTCAGAGGAAGTTTGACCATGTCCATATGTACACTTAAGGAGATGAAAGCCTGGATTGGATGAAGGAAAACAAACCTTTTTTAAAAAACCAAAAATCTTATATGAGGTTATTTATGCCTTAATGTTTTGGGATTTTTTAAATTTTCACCATGGATAAAAACAAATGGAAATACTTCATCTCTAACTTTATCGTGATGTGGGGAAAATTGAGCCCACATTGAGCATCTGCAGATTGCATCTTTCAAAGCAGTGCTGCACCAGGAGGATTTCATAACGGCAGCTAAAGAATGTTGGGTTTCGAAGCAGGGATGTGCACTCATGAAACCACGGCCTCTTTTCCTCTGTTTGTCAGCATTACCAACCTGTTCCCATCATTTCCCACGTGGATCACCATCCCAGTGGGCTGTGCAGATGTCCTGATGAGCCTGGGACACACAATCATCTCTGACCTTGCCATAAATACCATCCTGTGTCCAAGGGAACAGGTGTGGCCGTGACACTGATCACATGATTGGCATCTTGCACACTTGAAGTCACACTGAATTAAGCAGGGCTGTTACTTCTAGGTACCCAGAACAAGGGCCCATAAACAAACAAGATGAACAAGACAGGGATCAGGGATGGAGCACTGTCTTTGCCAGTGAGCCAACCTTCTGCAACTGGAACCACTATAAATGGAAATTATTAGAGAAGCTCCCACCCATACTTCATGGAAACTTCCACTCTGCCACCCACATGGTCACTGCCCCGTCTTACCCCTCGTATGGGAGGGTCAGCACAGATTCTGCTCACTTCAAAATTTCTCTTTCATATTACAGATGAGCTTCAAGGGCCTAGGATAGGAGCTAATCCTACACACATGTGCCTCTGGTGAGATGGCAACTGTCCCTGGCCAGGGAATTAACACCCCTTTTAAAGTTATCCTCTTTATTCTGAGCTTCCAAGAAACAAATCAAATCCAGCATTTAGCAACTGCATGTTTCACATCACCAAAAGCCCTTTCAGGTCTCAAAGCTGTACACACTGTCTGCTGGAATGACCCCAGGCACCCTGTGACAATTGAATTATAAGCAGTGACACCCTCTTTCCCACCCCATTGCACTGAGTTACCTCCACTGGCTGCGAGAGGACTCCACATGCTTTCATGCAGGCAGCAGCGTGCTGGACAACAGCAGGAACATATTATTAAATATTTCTTTTATCTTCACTTACAATGGGCACAGATTTAACCAGCCCGCAAATATTTTCCATTAGAGTATTGCAGCCACAAGGTTCTAAGCCTTGGAGACCAAAGGGGTTTTAGGTGGTTATAACTCTTCAGTCACTTTTATCTAGCCCAACCCACTTTATCCACAAAACCTTGAAGAAAATACCCAGTCACAAGCCACAGCACAAGACAAAATGCACACAAGTCATCTGGGTTGCTCTGTTGCCTGCTAGACCTCTGAGATATCACAGGCTTAGATGTTGACCTCTCACTACAGTTTAGATTTTGTTTGAGGATGTCAGAAACATTCCCTGTGATTGGAGAGACTGCAGCCAGTGAGCTGGGTGGTCCTTTGCAGTTAGAGGCTTTCTGAATTCTCAGGAAGTGATTGTGCTAATCCATCACTGAACTCAGTGGCTTGAGCAGCCATACTACTTCACTACTACTGAAGTGTGGAGGGGGGGTTTCCTTTCTGGATGAACTGGACTGGCACTGACTCTGGATCCTGCCAGTAAATAAATATTTGTCTGATTTTTAAAATTATCTTCGTATTACTTTGTGCAATGCTTTACCTGTATGCAGGAAGCACTTTACTTCCTTCCCTCTGGATGGTCTGCAGAGAATGGAAGAGCAGCCTGAATGCAGAGATGTGAAGAAATTACACTGAGCGCTGTATCCGAATCCCTTCAAACACGGAAATGGTCTGATGGGTTCGTATCCATCAGCACATGGTTATTCTATTTATAAATTCTTTTAAATCTGCCTGGCTATGGCTAATGCAGTGACTCTTAACTGCTCTCTGGATAACTCACAGGGATTTGGGAGAGGGAGTTCACATCCAGGATCTACTGTTTAGCTCATAAAGAGTCTTCGATTAATCACTTTCCTCCCCTTATTACTATTTCTGATTGCAAAGTACATAGTTATTTAAGGGCAGGAAGCTGTACAAAAAAAAAGTCATTATTAAAGGATACCCTTTTTTTCAAACTCCACTGAACTGCAGGAAGATTTAAAAAATGTGCTGCTGTAATTAGTAAAAACCACAATTTGTTTGCACTAGGATGGTTCTACCCGTCACCAACTAAGTCATATTATGTAACTGTGGCCAAACAGCACTAATTTTTTTCCATGCAGTTACATGGAAGCCTGGAGGGAGGCAGGAATTGTCACAGAGTCTGGATAGAAAGATACCAAAAAACTTTGTAGTTGTATATAACTCTACCAAGTCCTTACTTGGACAGCCAGGGACAATATATGGAGTAACTCACACAGCTTCAATTCCCTGGATCAAACAGCTGTGAAGTCAGGAGGAAGCTCCTGACTGGCTCTTTGAATATTCCTTCTAGGGGGAGTCATATACACAGCACATACAATCGTGGCTGAATCTGTACCCCATTCAGGCTGGCAGGTGATAAGATCTTCTAGACAACCCAAGTTATGCTGGAGATGGTGGCCCCAGCTGCCTGCTGACAGAATGCCACCAGAGTCCCACATTTTGTTAGTCAGCTCCCAGGCTGCAGTGTCAATCACAGTGTATAACAAACCAGGCCAGTCACTTAATTGCATTTCAAAGTGGACAACTAAAGAATGTAATCTGTCCCAGATAAAAACTGGACCTTAGCCAGCAATCCATAAATCCCTCTGTCCTGTTCTGAAGGCCATATACAGCAACATTTTGGAGTCTCTGAAATGATCTTTGCCACAAAGACAATAGAGGTGATCCTGTTGGGCAAATAGCACTGGCCGTGTGGCCACGACACTGAAAGAATACTCGGCAGCACAGCTGTGCTGCCAGGATGCCTGAGCAGCACAGAAGATGCTGCAAGCTTGAAGGTGTTTGTCTGCTTGTCGGGCATCACATTAACCCAGCCCAAACACTGGAAAGCAGAAGTTTGCAGCCTCACACACAACCCAAGGTTATACAAATAAACAACCAGTAATCACAAGCACAGCACACAGCTGACCAAGCCAGCACACTGATTGTCTCCCTCTGAGAAATGCCTGCAAGCAAATGAGTGCTAAAAACATTTACAGTCCTCCACAGAATGAGTAATGATCTTCTCATGTAGAAAAAATCCTAGGTAGTTATTTGATCTTACCTTCAAATAGTTTCATAGTTTAGGGAAAAAAGCCTTTTGCCTTAACGTAGCTATCAAACAGAATCAATTTGAAACTTGCTCTGTACTACAGCATCCAAACCTGCATTCCAGTTGGGATCTTCACAGAGTGAGCTGGAATGTGTGAAGGTTTGTTCCATCAGTTTGATTTTTTAAAATTTGTATTTCCCTCTGTTTCCTGCAGCAACTGCTCTCCCGTGTAAAATCTGCAGATATCAAGCACAGCAGATTCAGGACGAGCTTATTCCTAGACTGTGACATGCCAGCTCTTGGCTTTCTAAGCTTAGCTTCTATCAACCATTTAAAGATGAAACCAAGTATCTTGAAATTCACCAACAGAGCTTTCTAACACAAAACCCTTTTCTTGCATATCTACATACACTAACAGCATTTTTACAGTACTTTGAAAAGACGTTTTAACACCAATGGCAAACATAGAAAGCAACTTTCAGAGCCAGGAGAGGTTACTTTGACTCTGGCACCACCTACTGACCAGGGAATAAAGTGCCTGGACTACGACAGCAAGAAAGGCCACATTAATCAAGGAAATACACCCCGATTTCTTCTTGCAGTGTGAATATTTCTACTTTTTCATCCCCAAGATAGCTTTAACTTACATCGTCGAAAAATATTTTCTTAGCTTCTCGTTACTGTTGACATTCATCAGAGTGCAATGATATAATGTAATAGGATCTTTCCAGGCTGTAAGATAACCAGCACAAATAAACAAAAAGCTGCTTGCACTGACTTTGCAAGCAATTCTTCACCACACAGACACTGAGGAGGAACGAGCTGTTTCAGTGTAACTGCCAGGAATGTACTGAGCTGTGCAAAATACATAAAAATATGAATGCAAAAATAAAACCTCACACAAAGGCTTAGTTTAGAAAAAAGTTTTCTTATTCTTGCCTTCCTAAGTAATTAATTTTCCCTTTCTACACAGAAAATATTCTCTACACATTAACAAGGAAACCATAAATGATACGGGAATGTATTTTATGATTAATATTTAGGCTGAAAATATTTCTTTTTAAGAACAAATGGCAACTTTTTATCTGGATTTCAAGGTTACTGAAAAGCACCAAAGTTGAATTTCATAAATTTTGGCCACTAGTGAAAATCAACTATTCAAACAGAGAACATTTGTACTAAATATATTTTTTTAAAATACTGAAAATTACTCCTAAATGTTGTATAATTACAGGAGTTACGTGGAAAATATTTTGCCTTTGTCTGTATGAATGTACTGACCTCACTTAACAGGGAAACAAAACTTAAATTTTAATCAAAATGTGTGAGGACAAGCAGGGGTTACAGCAAATTCCAAAGATGAAGACAGAGGCTGGTAAGTAAAAACCACTGCAGAATAATAAGAATTGATCACCTGTAGCTCTGGGGAATGAAATGAAGACAATGAATACTGTCTTAAACCTGCTGGACATTCAGAAGAACAGACCTGTCATGCTTGCAGGGCCTGCTGATTAATGCTTGGCTTTAGCGTAACATAAGATTTATTGCATTTTGCCTTAAGTGGGTAATTGAATAATCCCTCAAAAAAGCAATAATTTTCCCATGAAGTTCATAAAGTTAATACACTTCAAATCTCCAAAGAGCAGAAAAGAAACAGCCACACATCTACCTGTGGAAATCACCGGACATAAATCATCATGCACAAATGTGACTTCATAGAAGTTTGTTATTACAGTCTTTTACAGGAAAGAATAAATAAATTATTTTTAAATAGTGCCTACGTACACCTATTATGACTGGCTGAATGAACACCAATTCCTGATCTCCCATCTTTTTCTATCATAGTAACTTCAGTGGATCAGTGAATATAATTCTCACTTTATTTGGACTGAAATAAAATTGAAACTCAAATTAGCCTGACTCAAAATCTGGTTGCTAGTCTTATGGGAGAACAAGTTCCACATGTACTGCTTAGGCTCTTGAAATCAACGGGAAAATAGGGCAAAGGAAAGTAAACTCACATTGATTGGTGCTGCGTTTGGGGTTTATAAACCATATCCCATAAAATGCACATTAGGCTCAGCCAGTCAGCCAAGGAAGTAGCACTGTATTGTTAGGAATCACTGTGTGGGAGTTCAGCTCTCCACACAAGTGTTGGTTCTTATCTTCACCTCTGGGAAGTTTTACCTCGAGTCCGAATAGATGAGAGACGCCTGCAGATGCTGTTTCAAGATGTTTATTTCTTCTTATCTCTAACTTGCTCTCAGCTCTGGCTGCACGTCTGATGCCAGCCGAAACCAAGCGGGGACTGCCCAGACTTGGGCCGTCCCTGTCCTTTTTGTGCCCTTTCCAAGATCCAACCATTCTTCACAACGTCTTTATTATTTACTCTTTTATACCAATTAATTTGCACCTATTCTAGACATGCAATTTCTACCTCTTTTTCATTCTACCAATCATCTTATGCCACAACTACTAGAGAACATGGAGGGGAAGGAGAAGAACAAGAACAGGGCAACGCCCAAAATCCTCCATCTTAAATGCTTTGTCCTCATATTAAAAATCCTAAAATCTACTTTTTAACCTTATAAAATACTAAACTGCTACTCATTTTTACACTCTCATGGTTTGCACTGATTCTTGTAATGTTGGTAACTTTTCCCATGGGCTAAGGTCAAAGACAGTGTTATTCTGAGCTTTTTACCAGGGTCTGGGACCCCCTTGCCGGGGGGCTCCCGACCACCCAGGACAGCCTGAGGTATGTCCTGACCTCCCAAGGCAGCCAGAGGTGTGCCTTGGACTCCAACATTGCTGCACACAGATGGAGGATGAAACCTTTGTCTGTGCTCCACAGTGCAGATCCCCAGAATGAAGATCCTGTCAGACCAGAGGAAAAGCAAGGTGTCCTCTTCTAGTTTGTCCTACCTCAACCAGGTCGAAAGGGCTACAAGAACGACCATATTCCATAGGGATGGATTTCTAAGTGTGCAAAGCTGTAGGTTAGACTAGCACACCAACGATGAGTCACTTAATTTACACAAAAAAGCTGATTAAAAAAAAAAAATTAAAAGCAGCATTTGGAAACAATCTCGTGATCAGAAATCCTGCCTCAGATAATAACAGAGAAATCTGAACTCACAATGTCTTTCAAAACTACACAAAGTGAGCTGAAATATCCTCAAACTACTAACACCAAACCTACAAAATCCTCAAGATTATGTACTTAAAAAGTATCACCTTTAAAGCATCAACTGTTACCACACCTCTAGACACTCTTCTCCAGAGAAAGCACTGTACAGACACTGGGTTTTGAGAAGAAAGAAATATCAAGCGCTTAGAATGCCACACTTGAGGACACATGCTACAATATTCTTAATATTAAACACTGTAACAAACGTATTGAAATATTTCGAGTTTCAGCCTCAACTGAAATTTCGAACTCTGAACCTGCATTTTCTCTGTAGGCCCTAGGTAATACAACAGTTCAGAGGTGCAAAATTATTCACTGCAACCCAATCATGAGCACAACCATTCCAACTCAGCTCCTCAGTGAATGAGAACCAGTAAGTTTTGGAGTCATGTGGCTCCACACACAGCCACAACAACTCAGAACCTGGACTCCAGGTTTTCATATCACTTTTCAATCTCTGGGTTCCACCTGGCCGTGACAACAAAACGCCCTTCTTGCTGCGGCGTGCAACTTACACTTCCCATATTACCCTCAGTGGATTACAGTCGAGAAAACTGTCATTTCTTTTGCACTAATGAAATGATTCTCAGGCTGGATTGCAGGGATACAATGCATTTCAGACATTCTTCTTCTCTGAATTAATGCACATGGGGCTACTAATGTAGTACTTTTGACAACAGCGATCTTTTTTGATGGTACACTTTGTGTTACATGGCTTCACTAGGAACATCACTGGAAACACTGGAATTCTCTATTCATAGTTTTAAGTTTCCCTTTGAACCATCTGGCAATCACAGCCAGGTATGAAGTAAATTATGGGCCTCCAACAAATTTTCAGGACATTCTCTACTACTTAAGAGTAGATTAAAAGCACATTTTAAAAAATATGATATAGACATTTCAAATTTGAAAGCAATGTTATCACAACGTATAAAGTAAGACAATGAAAGAGGGAGGGCACATTTTTGGTACTAATGTGTGCTTAGAAAGAATTATGCTTTCATCCTTCAATCAGTTTTAGCATGGTACTGCCTTGGGAATTCTGTGCTAAGAAAAAGGCCAGATGGGATGACATATTGGCCCAACAGCTCTTAGGGAGTAAAGGGATTTGGGTTTGCTCCTATTAGAGTAGATTGATGGCATATCAGAATGGCTATGAGAAACAAGGGAATTGTTGGCTGAAGAAAAGTTAGTCAATCTCGAAAGCAAGCAAGCAGTGTGGGCTGCCAGTGAAGCGGTCCTCAGTATAAGGGATGACACAAGTGATTTCCTTTGTTATTGGTTTAAGAATTTACAGTTCTTGCCCATGTTGGTCTGAAACATGATAAACATTGATTTGTGTTTCCATAAGAAGTCTGTAGTATTTCCTAACTCAGTAGGAGAATTGCTTGGATAATGTGCTACGCCATATTCTTCAAGGCTGCCGGTGAGCTGGGCCTCATTGGATGTGAAGTATTCGGGATGCCAAATTTGCATTGTTCATTGTTAAGCAACTGAAACACATTCTTTGGTGTCAAATTTAGGAGCGGTGGTAATGCAGCACCTTATGTAGGAAGGTCTGTTCCACATAGCACGGCAAATACTAACAGGAAAAAAATGGAAAGGGGAAGTCCATGACCTGTAACCAAATTATAGTGGGGCCCAGTGGATGGAAGCTTGGAATGGCTCAAATATTTTGAGGGGTGAGGAGGGGGATTGAAAACTGGGAGTAATGCAAGATAGCAAATCTTGCCAAAATATTTATGTCTCTGACCTAGGCAGGTTAGATCTTCAGATGAGAATCTGTTTGCAACCAGGGGCAGCTAATAAAAAGTAAAATTTATGGCTTTCTCATCGTAAATGCTGCCCCAGATGTTCAAACACAAAGTACATAGGTTCACCACCAAACCAAATGCAAGAAAGAAGATCAATAAAACAACATCAGAGTATCCTTTTACCGGTGAAGGCAGAGTATTTGTCTAAAGAGCAAACAGTATATGGTATCTCAAGTGGCTCCTTAAAACTCTTGCCATAAAGTTATTGACGATGTTAATATGAGAATTGCAATATGAAGACCAAAGACTACATTTTTTACTCTTCTTCTTTAAAAGGGGAGGAACAGAGCAGGTCTTGAAACCTGGGCAGGACTGATACTGTTCCTGAAAGGTTATGAGAAGTTCATTTAATACGATAAAACCCCTAAAACACGAAACATAGAATCATACTGTCCTTTCATTTGATCAGACCTACTGCCACGTGGACTTTGGTGTATACTCTAGCAATAAGCTATTTTCTGAATTTCTGCACAGAGTGACACCAGAATTACTGTACCTGTGATCCCAGTGCTGTCCACCACACAATCCTTGGCTTCACCCTAACAGCTGATCTGGAGGCAGACATTACTGTGTTATATTTTATTTTGACACAGACATTGCTATATTATATATTATGTACAAATCTGACTAATCACTGTGCACTCTTCATATTCTACAGCCAAAAGCATCCAGAGCTGTAACTGCTGAAATGCAAGATTTCCCTTGTTGTTTGCTGAGTAAGTCCAAAAAGCCTCAGTCTTAGCTGAAAATGCCTGTTTTCAGTTGCAAATAAGCTTTCTGCTATTATTCATAAAGTTTAGGGCTCAATGCATGATTATGCTAATCCTCGTGATAGAACAGCGATAAACTTGCAACCAGTAAAAAGGTGAGTGGTCCCTGCAAACAGTGAAAAACTAGAATAAGCTGGTGGCATGTTTTTGTGGTCCAAACCTTTTTTTTTTTTTTTTTTTTTCTATATTTGCCAGCAGAGTTTTCTGTCTTTTTCAGTGCTGAGGCTTAGGACTTCTTCACTACATTCTATATAAAACTCAGCCTTCCATGCTTCTGCTTATTAGACACATTAGAGAATTTTTGCTATCAAATATGCAGAGATCATGGATAATATACAGAATTAAGCACATCTTGCCTCTAGTAAGCTAGTGAGGACACCATATGCCTGGATCTCCCAGATTGCTTTAGCTAACAATCTAATAAGAAAGAAAGATGCCTTCTTATTCCCTGTGAGAGCCTTTAGGAGTGTATCTATGGGGAAAACAGCTTTGGAAGCATATAGAAGTTGCAAATTTTGGTTCTGCTTTGCAAAGGAAATAATTAGAAGTAGTTGCCATTTGCTGAAAAGCTAGAAATAAGCAGACTGAAAAGAATTAGAAGACTTGTCTAAGATTTTTCAAAGCCAAGTTAGAGGACCAAAGGATGCAGAAGGCTGAGCAAGGTGTGCAGGGATGAACAGCATTCTGTGGCAGCGGTGTGAGGCCCCAGCTTTTGTACCTTTTCTGACATTACATTACAGGATTATATTAACAACATTTCAGTTGCTAACAATCAGTCCTGTGAGTGTTCATGTGCATGATGTCTCCATCATTTATGTCTCACAGTGCTCTCATTACCCATAAAAAGGAATGCCAAAAATTTAGGACAGGAAGCCTGATTAATTGTTTCATCCCTGCTGCTTTCCTCTATCTACTGCTGTTCAACACATGAGAAAATCATCTCTGGTCAGACCAAAGGTCCACAGCTAGCTGAGTAGCAAATGCTTAGGAAAACAAGGCATTTAGGGATTTACCCTTCCTTTGAGCTGCCCTCTCAGTCACTCGAGAACTGCCTGCTGGCATCAACTCAGGTGCCTCTTTTCCCTTATTGGAACAAGTAAATTCAAAGTGGAGTTCATTTCTCTGGGACACACAAAAAAGGATGGGACAAAGGAGATTCAAAGACAGCTGAAGCCTACAAAGAAGCTAAGCTATAACCCTTGTGCTAAGGGTCACATAGTAGGAACCCAGTAGTCCACCACACTGGATTTACCTGTAAAATGCTTTCTTCGTTTATTTCCAGTTTGAGCCTCTCCCTTAAACAGCACTGCAGTGCCTGACTTGAACAGCCCATGTTTCTGGATCAAAACTTACTGTTCTTCCTCAAAGAACACTGTTCTTTGTAATGTCACTTGTAACAACTGCACCATTAGGCTAATCTAAATGTAGT
The DNA here is from genome assembly GCA_013398115.1 of Falcunculus frontatus. Lineage (NCBI taxonomy): Eukaryota > Metazoa > Chordata > Aves > Passeriformes > Falcunculus > Falcunculus frontatus. Next base: position 48,221 of record VZRV01001901.1, read on the forward strand.
CCAAATTTCACTTCCTTTCACATTCCATTTTTGCTGAAATCAAGTAGATGAGAGAAATACAAAAACTTTAACAGGAATAGTCTTGTGCAGATGGAGGAAACCCAAATGTGCTTAGTAGAGAAGGTCTTGGTCAGAGTCAAAAGAGTCCAAAGGACAGATGTGTTGTTTGTTAATCCTTCAGGAAACCCTTGTGATTAGGAACTCCTAGATCTCCAAAAGGCCAGCCAACTAAAAACCATACACTCTGCTCCAGCACTCATAGCACTCCATTTGGGAGAATCAGAGGATTGCTTGGCCAGAAATAAGAAAGAACAATGTAAATAAGGTTATTATACATAAAAATCAGAGTGCATGCCCTGGAGGATGGGGAGATCTCAGTTCAATAAATCAGCTAGGAAGATCTGGCAAAGTTCATTGTCCAACTGGCTTAGAAATTTAACAAGGATACTAGGGCAGCCATTTCTTTAAGAAGTTTAAGGAAAAACAGAGGTAGATTCAAGCCAATGTATTAAAACACTACGAAAGGCAAGTGAAAGCCGTTAGTAAAGAACCTGAAAGCAATTCACTGTGACCCCCAGAGAATATCAATACAAGGGTGGAAGAAAAGCAGAGAGCATCCAATGAGAGGTAACAAATAAAAGCATAAAGTCATGTAGAATATAGAAAGAGTTCAGACTGTACTAAATTTCCACATGGATGAAAATAAATGTCTCCATTTTCTATAATTCTATCATTCTAATTTCTATAAGATATGTGATACCCTATACTGCATTTAATCAACAACATTATTTTAAAACTTTTTTCTTATTAATAATCATTTGTATTACTGAGGAGACTCCAGTTCACAAAAAAAAAAGAACAGAGCTGCTGTCTCCAAATATGGACAGATACATAATAATACCAAAAAAAGGAAAATAAATTAGTCAACAGTACAATCAATTATTTCAGCACATCATCTACATACTTGCTTTCAATATTTCAGTAGACCTCATGACAAAGCAGAAATATCAGAGGGTGAAGCCTCTCAAGTGCCTTTGCTAACTCATGGGGAGCACCTTTTAAACACAAAGGACATCTTAGAAAAAAGTACAAGATGTTTCTTCAGAAATCTACGGGGAAATCAGTTCAGTGGAAGCAGCAGAGCAGCTCATATGGCAACTGCAGCACAGTAGAGGAGCTGAGCTGCAGAGCCGAGCTGATGGTTCATCAGAGAACAGAAGCTCATGGAGAACAGCAAAGATTTCAGACTGGATTAAAGGAGACACTGAATGCCCTTGTAGAGAGATTATCCAAAGCTAAGACATGGAAGGAAAAGAGGAGGACATCAGGGGCACAAAACCCTGCAGAAAAGGAGGAGGGAACCAGAGAGGATCTGCTTGTGATGTGCTGAAGGAATAAACAGAAAAGCAGAAAACAAATTGGGATAAGACAGAGGCAGGGCAGTCACACCAGCCATGGTCTCAAGCAGGCAAGTGCAGTTGCATAAGTCAAAGAGAATGAGCAGGGACACTGACCAGAGAGGCCAGGAAAGCTGGATAGAGCTGCAGTCATGCTGAGTTATGAGGCAGCTGCAACAGCCACCAACAAATACTCGGCTCAAATAAGCACCATATTTAAGTACTGGAACTCAGTGGAACAAAATGGTACAGTACAGCAAAATCATCTCTTTCTTGTTATTCCTAGTAGAAGGACTGAGTACTGAACAGCTTTATGGCCCATCTGTGAGAGAACATAGCAACTGAAATTATATGTGGACAGTAGGACCCTGGGTTCAAAAAAAGAATTAGTAACACTAATGTTGTCTTGTTACGAATACTCACTATCCTGAGTGAATATTTTCTTGTTTTTATTCTTCAGGACAAGCAAGATCAAAATATCACTGTCTAGTATGTTCCACTCTTCTACAGCTATAATCTTCCTACCCCAGCTGACCTAAGAGTTACTGAACAAAGAGTAGGAAGATAAAGAAATTCAGATTCTGGTTTTTACTACTCATAGAGGAAACAATCAATACATAAGTCTACTTCCACGTTCACCCACACTAGGTCCAAGGCAGTTCTGTCATTCCAGGAGCAGTGGTAGCACACTCCTGCACACTCATGAAAAACGTACCCTTTCTTTGGTGGCAATTTTTTTTCAAACACCACCAAGGGTTTTGGACAGAATAACATTTACACCAGTAATGTAACACCAAAAAAACTCCACTGTGCTGATAGTTACAAAATTACATCAGCTAACACATCACTTGATAACTATTAGTTTTGAAGATGCAGAAGAGATTTGAAGAGCCACAAGCTATGTAACAGCCTCAACTTGGCATCTGACACTTAGCAAATCTGAGACTTGGTTTTGACCCAAGGGAAATTGGAATTTCACACATAAATGGCTGCCCAGAACAAATAAGCAACTTGCCCACAGTCAGATCTGATGTGGGAGGCCCTCTCCAGATAACATCATGAATAATCCCCAAATTAACAGAAATATGTTTTCATTTACTTACCCACATTCTGACACTCCATTTTTTATAACATAAATAAGTGCAGAAGTTGTTTTAAGGAAGGAAGTAAAAATTACTAGGTGTCTATCAAGAATTACAGAAGAATGCAAAATATTTTGATCACAGGATTAATTTCTTGCTAATTCATTTCGACATTTAGATCTTTATCATTTCAGGCATAGCCTGCATTAATAATACATGTTTAAGAAAGAAACCCACATCAGATAAGTATTATGTGCCAAGAAAGTGCACTTTTTTAATATTCTTTAGCATGCAAAAGAAATATTAGATTTCCATGAATTCATTCTTACGTTCTTACTAACAACTGTGGTGGACAGCAAGTAATAACAGAGACAGGCCAGCACAACAGCAAAATATGTGAACACATCAATTTATAAAAACCAGCATTTGGTTATTATTGCTGGTTTTGAGGAGCAGTCTTGCCAGCTGTCACAAAATGCATAAACAGTTCATAATCTGTAATAGTTCCTCAGACAGCTGCAAGACCATAAGGAACCAACTTTTATTCCTCAAATAAAACATGTTATTTAGGTCCAAAATGGACAGATATTTTAAAAAACATATTCAAAAAATACAGCAGAAAAATCAAGACTTTTTAAAAGACTTGCGGGGTTCCAACCAGATAAAACTCAACTTAAAATGCTTATTATCACTCACTACTTTCCAGAACCCCTCCAGCTTCCTGTCTTCTCATAACTGTGTTATGTAGCAAATGAAGGCCCCTAACAGACATGGCATGAAAAAAAAATAACAAACACAGGAAAATCACATAAATATTCTGACTATGCAACATAGCTGTTCAGAGCTGGTGTTTTCCTTTGCAAGACCTTGTGCAAACATTCTGCTCAATTTCATATCTGTGGGAGTTTGCATCCCCCACATTCAATTTTCAAAAACAAACTCTCACAAACCCTTATTCTCATAATAAACATCCTCAGCTACATCTCACCTAAATTTTCCACGGTGCTGAGTTTAATAAAAGCTGGATTTAGCACCATTATTTAGACAAGAATTGTTGAACAGTTTCTTGTAAAGAATTCTTTTTTTCCCATCCGCACTAAGAGAGGCACAGAATTGGGTGTCTTATGATTCTCTGCATGACTATAGAAAATGAGGTATCTTCTAACACAAGGCAACTTACAGATAAGTTTAGGGATTCCAGTATATAAACCCATTCCTTTGGCAAGGGAAAATCTTCCACTGTTTGCAATAATACCTTCTATGCGTAGAAGGGAAAAATACAGTTAGGGAAAATTACAACACAGCGTTCAGAAAGATCCAGAAATATTTTGTTTCTGGGAACAAATTCTAGGATTGAAAGTTTTCTAGCATTATTGTGAAATTGAAGTAACAAGTGCTTTAGAAGAGCTTATTTCTGAAAGTATGCACACCACAGAAAACAGTTCCATGCCAAGTACCACTGTTGGTAGACCTGTACTCATGTTTGAACAATGGGTTCTGTCTGAAGCTATGGCTCCTTGTTTTCCAGCCTTTTAAATACAGTAGAAAACACTACACTGTGTTTCTTTGACCAGAAACTTTGATAACAGAGGCCTGCCATGCTTCCTAGCTGAAGTTTGCACTGCCTTAGGGTGATCTGGAAGGCCATCTGGAAATTAGCACTGATTAATTAGCTGTGAGCCTATGATGTGAAGAGGGCAGACGGAAGAACACAGCACTTCATTGCTCCCAGCCCTGCAAGCCCTACCAATCCAATGCTGGATCCATGTCAAGGTCCCAGTCTCTTTCCAGGAAGATTGAGAAAGATTCAGATTCAGGAATTCTCCACAGTAATTGTCTTTCCTCAGCTGCTTTTTTCTCCCAGGTCTGTTCACAAGGTTATCAATGCTAACAAACAGTGGCTGAGAAACCACAACGGAAGGGACCTGACAACAGGGTGTTTTCACCAGAAGTCCTGCCTTCCTATCAACAGAACTTAGACAAAACCATCCTGGTATTACATTTATCACTTCTAGACATATTCCCAAATGAAAAATCTGCAGTATTATAAAACTTTTTTTTTTTTTCTAATGGAACAAGGATTTGCTCCTGTACTTATCCACCAGATTTACTTGCACATGTCACAAACACACACACATTTACTGTTCATGCCTTTCTGGCCAAGATATGGAAGTCCTTTACCAATATCCTGGTCTTACAAGCACCATAAGTACAAAGAAGCAGTTTTAGACTGAGAAGGGGGCAAAGCTATTCAGCTTTATCTCCCCACTGAGCCTTCCACTTGCCCTCTCTCCATACACTGTAAGTGGAAAGGACAAGATTAAATGAATGTCATTATCATTATGCAAAAGCCAAATTATTCTGTCATGCTCTCATTATTGTAAGCTACTTTTACTTAAAAATTAAGACAGATAAGCAAAGAGGTATCAGTTTTAATAGCTTTTCCTGCACAAACAGTATCACAGTACAACAGCTTAAATAAAAGTCTCACTTCTTTCAAATTTATCATGGATTAAATACATATGCATGAGCATCACTGAAAACTGCACTTCCACAGGTTTTCCAAAAAACGTGGTCATAACTAACGACTTATGATTAACTTAAGATCAACAACATCAAATGCTGGCCAGAAGATGGCTGGCTAAGAGAGGGATGAAGAATTATAGTACATTTACTATTAATGTTGAGACAGAATTTAAGACAGAAGTTCTTCAATAAATGTTTACCTATATTTCATTGTACTTGGATTAAAATGATACTTTGGTCCATATTAAAATATAAGGCTCAGTACCTGTTAATGAAATTATTTTACTCTCTTTAAATTACTTTAGAGCCCTCATTTTCAAATACTGAACTCCTGACTAGGAATACAAAAAAAAAGCTGTCTGATGTCTGCTCAAAAAAATACTTCCTTCCATACTGAGACCTGAAAACAGAGCTAGCCACTGGCTATTTCTCTCTGTCATATTTGTTGCTATCAGCTGTGCAATTTTCAGCTTGTCAAACAGCCCACTGACTCACTGTTTTTAAACTAAATTTTAAATATTCCAGGAGCAGCCCAAAGGTAGATAAAACCATTATATCTAGTTTGCAAAACCTTTCCAGCTCATCACTGTTTTCCAAGTGAATAAGTGTAAAGATCTTTTTTTCCCAATAGGATGAATGACACACAGTCCCAAATCTGAGTCCATACATTAAAGTACTTAAGCTCGTGAGAAGTTCAAGGCTTTTGCTATTAGTTAACAGTAACATATGTGTATGCAAAACGTTGCTTACTTTTCCCTCCTATTCTTCTTTCCTTCTCCAAACCCTTTCAGTGTCCATGTCTTGACACAATGAACTCCCCAGGTTAGGCTGCTTTTGATTTGCGAGGAGAGCTACAATAGTTAATTACAGAGCGTGGTCTTCTGTGCCTCAAACATTTTGCATTTATAGGCTCCTGATATAGTCCAGAGCAAGAGGCTAACCCACATTTAATTTGTCCAACACGTTTCTGGTTAAAGTTCCATCAAATGGGTGACTGGAATCCCTCCGATTCAGCTGGAAAAGTCACTTTGAAGGAGGCGTTTATTAGCAACATTTGCCTCAGTCACAACAGGAGGCCCTGAGAGCCTGGGCAAAATCAGTGGTTGCTTATAACAGTCAGACCCGGCCATTCCCCACGGGATAAAGTGTCAATAATAGGTTAGATATTATTATTCGGAATTGATTTTACAGCGGGTATAAAATTAAAGCAATGAGGCCGTTTCTGCAGGCGGCAGAGGCCTGTGCTGTACGATGCCCTCTGGCGCGGCCCCGCAGCCCCCGGCGCGGCGGGAGACGGCGGCGGGGCTCGGCCCCAATCCAGGTGCTCCGCACCGAGCTCGGGGCCCACCGCGCTCCGCGCAGTTACAGCAGCAGCAGCCTGCAGCTCGCTCCTCCAGAGGGACAGGAACAGGGCACTCAACACACGGGCCTTGGCTTTCTTCCACCCTGTTGTTTGCTAGAGCAGTTGCGGTGAGTGTTTAAACCTCTCTGCAGCTCAACGTTCCCATGAAAATTTAATGCGCGTGTGGTTTTGACTGCAAAAGTCCCGAGTTGGAATATCATTAGCTCACAGTCCTTTCAAGTGAAATATTCAGTAGTTAATTCTGAGGAGCTTCTACGTTTCTACAAATGAGAAACATTTCCAGCAGTAGTGGGAAGGACTATGTTGGGTAGCCTGTAACTACAAATATTTATTTCTCTCTTCATGCACAAGTTCCTCTTCTTCAAGTCAACCATTATTATTCTTTCCTGGTTATTTCATTGTCCCTAGAAAATTCAATGGATATTGTTCTCAAAAGCTTTCTTGTTCAAATGTTTCACGAAACTAAAGCTCCTCATTGACAAACACCTTTAAAATTTAGCATAAGTCTTGAAATGCTATAGGCACTTTGGAGCTGAAGTCTCAGTGAACCTCTGATACAGACCTTTTCTGAAAAGAGCCTAGCTCATAAATCACTGAACACTGTCCAAAAAAAGCATCATTTTTACATTTTTTCCCTGTTATAATCAAGTACAAATCCACTAGTCTTAGTGCATTTATACCCAGCAATATCAGGTCTAAGTTTCATCAACCCTATGTAAAACCTTGAATGTCTGAAACTCCTTTTCAATTCTTTTGAGGGAGTTGTATGAATTCCTCTTTTAAAATTTTATTACATTTTCCATCTTTATTCCCTTCTCTTTTCCTCCTTTACAACCTCCTTCTACATTCTTTGCTTTTGTCAGTGTTTCCATCTGCATTCAATACTTCTTCATTGTCCCTTTTGCACAAGGCTTCAAAAATTATTTTTAAGCGTGTTAAAAACAGGAAACTTGGACTTTAATCTCATGGTGAACACTGTATTTCAAAAGAAACCACACTTCATCTAGAAAAGATGGTACATGAATTTATTTTTTTTTCTGCCTTACTGCCCCCTCTGGGTGTGAGAGTGGAAATCATAGTGCTCAAACCATAGTGCTCTAGGATCTAGAAAGTGCACGGACTCAGGGAAGAATAAGATGATGGAATATTTGTTCTGTCCACACCACGATGAATTAGCCACAAACATTTCTTCTAAACCTGACAATGCATTTGCATATGTAGAATCATAGAAAGGCCTGAACTGGAAGGGACCTTCAATCTCATCCAGTTCCAACCACCCCACTTGAGGCAGGGATGCCACCCACTAGATCAGGTTGCTCAGAGACCCATCAACCTGGACATGAACACTTCCAGGGATGGGGTATCCACAACCCTTCTGGGCAACCCGTTCCAGTGCATCACCACCCTCTAAATAAAGAATTTCTTCCTAACATCTAATCTAAATCTCCACTCTTTCAGTTTAAAACAGTTTTCTCTTGCCCTGTCGCTATCTGCCTGTCCTGTAAAAAGTCCCCCCCCCTCTTTTTTATACGCCCCCTTTAAGTACTGGAAGGCTCCAATGAGGTGTCCCCAGAGCCTTCTCTTTTCCAGGCTGCACAACCCCAGCTCTCTCAGCCTGTAGGAAAGGTGCTCCATACCTCAAATCATCTTCACAGTCCTCCTCTGGACCATGTCCAACAGGCCCATCTCTTTCCTGAGCAGGACACAGCATTCCACGTGGGGTCTCATGAGGGCAGAGCAGAAGAGGAGGATTACCTCCCTGGACCTGCTGACCACTCCTCTTTTCATGTGGGACAGAGTTGACCCTCTGGGCTATGAACACATACTGTTGGCTCATGTCCACCTTTTCTTCTCAAGAGTGAAGGAAAAGCTGGGAACTCTCTTTATGCATATTTGGAAGTGCCAGGGATAAGAATGCTAATACCAAATCTCTGTCATCCAGCACTACTCCACACACCTTGATGTGGCCTTTCTTCTCATACTATGTTTGTGTAAGGAAAAAGTGTCCCCTGTACTTTCTCTGCTTGTGACTTGCAAACTAATTGTTAAATCTTTGTGGCAAATGTGCTCTTATTCAGTAGCAGAGACCATTCTCAGTCTGTTGACACCTTACATGCATTTTATATTCACCCTCATTCTCTTCCCTAAGCTATCGTGTAAGGGCTATTAATTGCTGGGGGGGACCTTGATAAATTTTCCTCACTGTCAGGATTGGACAAACTTTGAGGAAACCGTGCTGGTGTAAACAGGTGCCTGACTTCAGTGCTACAGTGCTCAGCTGGCATGAGAGATGGAAGTAAAAATGGCTAATTTCAGTTTCACTGTTATGATACAAGTATCCTCCTCCTACCACACACTGAAAGCAAAATAAAAATGTCCCAGCTTTGCCCCTCACTCCCCAGTGCCTGTCCTCTACGTTAAAGAAACAGCCCTGATGGGACCATGATTTGATTTACATCATCACAGAACCAATACATTAAAGAGTTATTGGAGATGATTTTTGCCATGTCCTTGGTGCACTGCTTTCTGATGAAGTGTGCACAACACACACATCTGGTCTAATAATCGATGGAAATGCTGTGTGAACCATGTGGTAAGGGCTGATGGAAAAAAGAGACCAGAGAAATCTTCTGATTCTGGTAATAGCCAGCACTAAGCTGGGATAATGTAATTAAAAATGTGTGATGTTACATGGGACCAGACATAGCAATGTGAAACTTAATGTGCCACAAGAAATGCTGAACTTCAGTAGGTGAAGCTTCTAACAATCACGTGACGTTTCTAAGAAGATAACTTCTCAATACAACCCATGACAGTGTGAAACTGCTTAAGTTTCCATGTCTCTTTCCAAAAAAATGTACCAATTTAAACAGATTTTCCCACTCTTAGGAGAAGAAGGTGCTAGGTTGCTCCCTGGGATTAGGACGTCTGACTAACAAATCTTTGAAGACACATTTCATTTCCATAGCTGTCCCTGAAGTATAGCTTTGTAGCCAAATTTACACTTAAGTATCTCTAAATATGATATGAACTGTTTTTCAAGCTAATAGTCTAGCTAGTTATATTAAAGCAGTTTGGAGTATTTTGGCTGAAGGAGATAAACCAATAATATTTATCAATTATGTAAAACCAGTGTATTCAGATGGATTCTAAACTAGCACTTTTAGATTATTAATGCCAAGACTCAGAAACAGCTTTTCAAGCTTTCAGTTTGATTTCAAATATGTCTTTTGTTATGTTTTTTTTTTTAAATAGGGGCAGGTAGCAGTGCTGGGTTCTGGTATTAATTACACATGGAAACAGAAAACCCGAAGTAGACCTGGTAGCATTTTAAGAATCCAGCTATTGTGAATTCATCTGGAATTCATTGGGCTACCCCAGGCCATAATAAATTCATGCTGTATTAGCAGTAACATCATATGTACACTAATAGATGTTCTACTGAGATCGGTATTATTTAATTGACTCAAAGGATTACTTTAAGATCGGTTTTCTTCTAACTGTATTTTTAACATGGCTTTCTCCTGAAGCACAGCTTCACATTAGCCAGAATGGTGACATCAGAAGAAAAACATGCATAAGAAAATACACAAAATCAGACTTTTTTTTTTCCTTAGGAAAGATACAAAGAGCATTAGAATCATAGAGTCTATCCCCAATGTAAACAAATCAATGTGTTTATTTATCATTTTCGCTGTGGGAAACAAGACATTCAACCCTCCAAAAGTGAACATAGGCAGATTCAAGAGAGGTATTAAGATGCAACTTAGTAAAAGTGATGTATCTTAAACTGAAAAAATGATGCAAGCAATCTGTTTGCAAAGAAGGACTGAGCAGAATCACCTGCACATTTCTGCTTTGTCATGCACACTAAATAGAAGAACACAAATAACATACAGAAGACTTGTCTGGTATCAGTTGCATGACTAGGATATGGTAATTAATGGAAAAGCAATACCTTGGATACTTTGGATTGGAAAGGAAAGATGTTCTTAACTGTTTTCTGTGTCTCGTGAATTGTACCAGAAACACTGATGTGACTGGTGCTACCCCTTGGTATCTTATGTCCAGTTCACACATTAGTTTATATTTGCTTCCTGAGTTAGCTGCTAAGATGAACAGGCTGGTCAGCCATCAAGGCTCAGATCCATTTAATATAATTATTTCTTATCATTTGATGAGAACAAAACCCAGGTCTGAGTGTACTGGTTCAGCATCAATGAATAAAGCACAAAAAGTAAAAATAAAGAACTGGTAAGGTTCCTGCTTCTCACGTTTTTATGCCAGCCTCAGTGATGTCCTGATTCAATGCTATGCCAGAGCAGCAGCGAAATACAACCACAGACAAAGAAAGGCGGCTAAAAGGAGACTTTGTATCCTGACCAGCCAACTAAGTGTGTGTGGGCACACAAATAAAAGCACATGACAGAACTTTGTTGAAAAAAAATCTTGCAATTCCAACTCATATTTTTACTTACTCTCCTCTAGATCTCCTGAATAAGGCATTTCTGTTTTCCCTGTACTTTGAAAATAGCCTGGCTTTCTTCATTTTTTCCTCTAAAGAAAGAAACCACTGCAGGGAAGTGGAAAAAAACCCAAAAGAGATAAATAGAGAATACCTGGATTTGGCAATTCTACTTTTCTCAGAGTATATTCCACCCATGGACAGCAAGCCTTAGAAACCATCAACATTCCTTAAGTCAAACAGCTGCACTTTCTTATCCTTTTATTTCAGATTATCATCCTCCCTGATTCTATCAATCAGCTGCAGAAACAGCTCTTAGCAGAGTTCAGGGCTGTGTTCATAAAATAAATAGTCTTAAGACCTAAATCAGAATTCAGAAAAGCTGCTCTCTTAGCAAGCAGGAGTTACACACTCATGTATCATGTATATATCCATTACTGAGCCATCCCTCACAATAACTTTAAAGCTCTGCCAGCCCCCTTCAAACATTTTTATCAACACAGTAGAGGTCAAAAAGATGTTAAATTTCAACAGTTTTCATGAACAGGGGGAAAACTTACTAACATCCATGTGGGAAAGGAATGGTGTCTCCCAATCCTTGGTAGACATCAGATAATTTACACAGGGGTTATTATAAATGTCCTAAACAGAGGAAAAGGTTGAAGGAGGTTTGCAGCTTAGATGACCTCAGTTAATCCATTTCCAAGCCATTTTAATTGTCCTGTGGATTTTTTAGAATCCATTTCCAACTGTCTAATTTCTCTTTCCTTTTCTCTGGCCAGATTACCTGGCAACACTTCCAAGAATGCAGTTCTTACTACTTCAACATCCCCTCTTTCACAATGACTTTAAATAAGCAGAAGGTACAGCAACATACATTCATTTAAGGGAAGTGTAACAGCAATGAATGCTGTGGCTTTACACTAATCACCCATGACATTTCTGCATACAGAAATCTGCAAAAAAAGCTCAAGTATCCCCTGGGATAGCCTTTGTATAAAAGTGGGCACTTCGGAAGTTAATTAGAGACAATCTGGTTTTTATACCGAGTTTTAAAAAAGCCAATTAGAGTTAATGGGAATGCAAGTGACTGTCATTGAGATTTGCTTGATATGGTTACTATTACAATTCAGTTTTTCATAGCAAAACAGCAAAATGGACATTAAAAGTGAGTGAACAGTGAAAGAATCCCAACTTGCTGGAATTCCATTTTCCTCCAGCAAACTCAGCCCTTGTGTAAGAGTTGTGAAGGCACTGGGGATTAATTAAACAGTGTAAGGAAGATATACTGAACATATGGACACTCCAGAGCTACAGAACTTGCTTGTATTCACCAAAAAAATCATTCACTCAGGGAAAGGAGACCTCCTTCATGGACCATATCACCTCCTAGTATGTGGAGAAAAGACCCTTGTTACAGTGCCCTGCCCAGGCCCATCCAACAGCCAGGGAACAGCACAGCCCCTCTCTGAAGGCAAATATACACACACAGGAGATTTGCTGAAATGGAGGGGGGACAAATGATGTAGCAGCCACCAACCAAATCCTATGACTAGATTTTCACACCTCTGCACAGCAGAAAGCAGTGAAGAGATCTTTGAACCAAGTCTAACACATTCCCATGCATCAAAGGGTCATGCAGTGCTGTTAGCTCTGGACCCCAGCTGCAATGATCCTGTACAGATCCCCAAGCCTGTTTTGTGACACGTACCTGCTTTTGTTTGTAAACCAGCTATTGGCATGCGAAGAAAAGAGATTGCATTTTGTAGGCAGCTAGAGTGGGGCTGTTGCAATCATATGTATAAGAGCACCTGAATAATTTAGTGTAAAATACATTCATTCATTAAAGTATCCAGGTTGGATAAGTTACTACAAAGAGAAGTCTCCTGTTACAAACATCCTCTATTCTTGTTGCTCCTGGTGAGTTAACTGACAGACATCTGGCTCCACAGGTATTGTGCCAAAGCCCACTGTTCCCATTTTAATGAATGTATCCTGGTTTCATTGTTTAACTAAGTGAGCTTGCCTTGCTAAACATTCCCATAGGGGAAGCACCATTCCTGAAGACATTCTGATATGGGTTTTGTTGATAAACTAGGGCTGAAGGCTTTCACTGCTTCATAAGCACATGCAATATTGTGTTGGCTGTGTTAACTCACCCAAGTGTACAGAAGAGAGACTTAGACAATGGTCAAGCCCCAAACCCCACTGACACCCAGTTTCACACACCATTATAAAACCAGTTAGGATTCCTGCCACTACTGACACACCAGAAAGGTGAGGAGTTCTGTTCAGGGTTTTGCTTTCTCAGACAGAAGAAACCAAAGATGTCTTTACCAAGATGCCAAACTTTGCTGCCAACCTTGTCATCACCAGGTGCTGAAAGTCACTGACAAAGGAAAGGTCACTGAGCCTATCTCTAAAGAAAAAAACTAAAGCAGATGCATCTGGCAGGCTTTACTCTTCTACAGATCCCTGAGGTTTCCCATTCTGCCAAATTTCATGAGAAAATGAAGGGACTTGGAGGCTTTCTGTGGTGTGTAGGAGATGGCTGGGGCTGTGAACGCTTTAATACTGCCAAGACAAAGGAGATTGCTTAGTCCCAGAGCCTTCATGCCCAAAGCCAAAGCCTGTAAGATGCCTATGGTGCACAATACCCAAAGAAAAGAAACTGCAATGCTTGTAGAAAAGTGAAGCCATGAAATTAAAACTACCCAACCGATTTCCTAGGATTTTAAGACTTCCTTCTCAGAGAAAAAAACTGTTCAGTAAAGTTCTTTATCCAGAGCTTTCCTGTCACATTTTTATTAATGTTCTGGATGATGGGGCAGGGTGTACCCTCAGCAAGTTTGATAATAGAAAACAGGGAGGAGCAGCTGATGCACCAGAGAGCCACACTGCCATCCAGTGGGAGCTGAACCACCTGGAGAAATGGGCTGACAGGAACCTCATCAGCTTCCACAAGGGAATGTGCAAAATCCTGCTCTTGCGGAAGAATAAAATAGCCTCCATGCACCAGGACATGCTGGAGGCCAACTGGCCAGAAAGCAGCTTTCCAGAAAAGGACCCGGACATCAGGCTGAACATGAGGCAGCACTCAGTCTCCTACGAAGAAAGGCTGAGAGAGATGGGACAGTTTAACCTAGAGAAGATCTTCATCCTTGAAGATATCCGAAAGCTATCTGGACCCAGTCCTGGAAAATCTGCTCAAGATGATCCTGTTTGAGCAGGAGCGGTTGGACAAGAAAACCTCCAGAGGTGCCTTCAAACCTCAACCATTCTTTGTTTCTGTATCTCCTTCAAAGTGCTGGAAATAACGTGTGTTATGAATCAGCACGTGTTGAATACATGTGTAACCTTTTCCCTTGTATTACCTGGAAAAGGCATCACGGAAAAAGGAAACCACCAGAGCAAGCACATGAGTGTGTCCATATATATATATATATATATTTATAAATATAAAACCTTGTTTGAGATAGAATAATGGAAAAGCATGTAACACAGTAAATACAAATGAGGAATATTTAAAACTTGACTTACTTGTGACGATTTCACTTCCACACAGCATGTAAATGTACATGTTTCCTTATATTATCCAGAACTTTGTTTTTCATTTTCCTCAAATGTGGACAGATTCTGATAATTTATGAAATCTGCCAGCAAGCTGATGCCAATTTTAGTATATACATGATTTAGACCTGCTTTTAGTTTAATTGACATTTTGCTTATTTAAAACACAAAAACTGGCCACAGAGGAAAAAGTACTCACTTTTAACAGGATCACGGAAATATTAGCATCAGCAGTCCATAAATTATTAAAAATGATTTTTAGATTCTCAGAGAATGAACAGCCAGTGTGTCAAAGAGAATGGAGGTTTGATGGAGAAGGAATGCATTTTTCTGGGAACAATTATTTTGCTTCACAAAAACGAGTCCTGTTATAAAGGACAGTCCTATTCCAACACAAGCATGAGTTTTACTGTTCCAGTTAATAATACAGTAAGCCAAATATAAGAAAATTCATTCTCAGGCATATAAGTGAGTAACAGCACCTTTACCTAATTAAAAAAGAATACTGACCCAATGAAATTTCACCTTAGTGCTGTTAAAGGTACTGATAATTTCATGCGACAAATCTCAAGGGGAAATAAGGGAGACATGCAGTTCTAATATCACACTCCCAGACCATGTCCTTCTCCTCCACTCAAAGACTGAGAAAAAAAAGAGGGAAAAGGGTCATGACAGGGTTGAGCAGGGACTGAGACTACCTATTCTAGAAACACCAAGAGTGATTTAACACAGCAGAAGTACTCCATGTAAAGAAAAACTAAGGTAACACTACGCAGGTCAGTATTTTGTTTCAGACTAGCTTTTACCCAAATGTGGACATAGCAACTTGTGGTCACTATTACCTAATACTGAATAGTAACTGAAAAATGATTCAGGAGCCCTCTGCAAATTAGAACTAAGTCAAATTTTCCAAAATGCTTTTAAACTCACATCAAGAATTGAGTTGTGAAGGTGAAAAGCGTGCCACTGCCTTCTCAGAAAGTCTGCACACCAACACAAGTTACTCCCTTGTCTCAACAGCTCAGACACCAACTGCTCTGTATCTAGCAAAGAAGGTACAGCTGATTTTTTTGAGCCTTTAACAAATTAAAAGTTGGCTAAATCATCTTTATTCACAATTCATCATCTTAAGAGATGGGGCCTTTTTTTGGGTAACTTAATTCTTTGCCCAAATCTTCAGAGAGTCTCAAAATCCTGCACAGCCAGTAGTTTCCCATTTGTGATTTCTCAAGTCTCTAATTTTCCAGTTCTAGTAGTGCTCAGCAGCTGTAAAATTCAGTTTGTACTCACTACACATCCCTGAACAAGTCTCTTAAGCAGGGGTGGCTGATGAACACTGCCCAAACACCACAATCTTTTACAAACCGATGTCATTTGTGATACCATGACTACTGCAACCCCACCCTGAAGTACCTGAAACTGAAGAACTGAATTCATTACTGCATGTTTTAAGGTGTTATACAAAACTTTCCTTTACAACACCTACCCACCATTAGCTCCTGTCCTTTAGCTTTACAGCATCCTGTTTAATGTTGGTGAATATCTACGTAATGTGTCCACTACTGCTCCTTTGCTACAGGTTTTTGTTTCAGTCTAGGTTCAGTTTTGCTACTATCAGCATTTTTTAAAATATTTTTTCGTATTTTTTATGAAACTGCAGGTGAAACTGGAGATGGAAGTGATCACATGCATGTCCTCTGACATCTGCAGGGAATTTAGGTGGATTCTTTTTCCCTCTTTATGAATAACACTGCGATTTGTTTGGTAAATATAATGCAAAATCGCCAAGGGTAACGTGTAAAATCCTTCAGGTCAGCACAGATTTTTACAACTTCTAAATTCGTGTGCAACCTGCTTGGCCAAAACGTGCCCAAGGACAGAGCAAGGTTAAGGCTGCCATGGAGAGGAAATCTAAACATCATCAGAGTAATGCAAACCTCCTGTGTGGCAGTAACTGGAGACAGCCAAGCACAGCGAGGTGGAACTTTTGGCAGGGAGAGTTCGGCAATGGGGCCATGGTGGTGAGGGAAAGAGCTGCTCTGGGCATGTGGAAGAGAACACAAGAGGATGGAAATGTCAGGCATTTTATCCAACAAACTAGCACAGGCAACAAACAGACAAGGTATGTCATCCTGCAGCATCTGAGGAGATTATTTAGGTAATAATAACAGGAGACAAATACCCCTAATTTCTTACAACCATCCAGGGCAACACATCTTTGTTACCATTTCCCACTAATATTGTTTTCTGGGTTTTTAACATTGTTTACAATGAAAATGTTATATAAAAAAATATGACTATCAATAAAAAGAAATATTAGAAGAGGTTCTCTGTCACAAGTTTAATTCAGAGCAAGAGATCTCGGTGTTTAAATTTTATTGGTACTGGAAAGCTTATGCAAAGTGAAAATATTTGGAAAATAAAGTAAATGAAACACAAAGTAATTGTAACACAGCTGGACTGTGGTTCTGCACTCTCTTTGCCAGGTTTGACCATTAAAGCTCAATCTCTTCCTCTTCCCTACTGTCTCCAAATGGATTTTCAATTCCCTTCTATTCTGTGGCACAATTTCAACAGATGGGATAAGGAATGTTGCCTAGCCAAACTAGCTTAAAGCTTGGTGACAATAACATTTCCCTGGGCATGGGAGATGAGGATTTGGATTTCCTCTGGATGCAAATGTTACTGAACCTCAGTCTTCTCAATGTTAGATGACTGTTCTCATATCACAGTATTAAATGAGTGTGGGCTCTGTCATCACTGTCACACCTCTAAAAAAAAAAAAAAAAAAAGAAAATAGAGCCTCTTTGTTCTTGAAAGTAAAAGGATGTCAGTGCACAAGGCATCTCCAATGCAGAAGCTGCAGAAACTCAATGTACCTGAGCTTGCAGGACTATTAAATCCTTTTGTGGAAATGTACATCTAAACTGATTAACCCAAGTTCATACAAAGTCCCAGGCAAGCAAGGATGGAAAAGAAGCAGAGTGCTGGCTCCCAGCTACCACAGGGGAATTTTCCTCAGTAGCCAGAGTGACCTGACCCTTCAGGTAAGAATCTACCCTTGGTCTACTTTCCACTGACAGTCAGATTATAACCAAGGAATAGCTTACCTTGAGCAATAATGCCATGTTTTCACTCAAATCAAATTTCAAGGAAGGAAGACTGTAAGGAACAATTAGCATCAAAGTGCTACTCACATTACCAAGCCATCTGGTTTCCATTTTTACACTCCTAGCAACATCACATCATGAGGTTTGGATGAGACCATCCATTGTGCACAAGGCACAGGTAACTGCTTTGAAATTGGACTTTCAAATATTGTTATATCTTTCCTAGTTTCTCTCCTAAAAATTTTGCCAGTGCTGACAAACAGCATGCAGTGAATAGGATGTCCTTCTGGGCTCACGAATGACTTAGAAAATCAAGTGAATTTGTTCAAATCGTACCAGCAAATCCTTTCTTCACTTGTTTTCACATGTGATGCAGAATTGTATAAGGTTTGGTTTCTACCTTATACTTCCCACATGTAGCTCAATGCTGTTCTTGTGCAAGCAAAGGCAGCTTCTTTAATGGGTGTTAAGCCATCAATGCTATTCAACAGATATTGCTCTGATTTTCAGATAAAAGCATTTTTAACAGTTCATGTTACTTCTGGACTGCTCATGTTTGTTCTGCTGTGAACCAGCAGAGCAAACAAGTTGTGATTAAGGCACCACAGAAAGTTTAGGAGTCAGGCATTTGTCTCCATGCTATGGTGATGCCTCCTCCAGCCACCTAGAAACAGAGACTAGACAAGAGTAAGGGAATAAAGATAGGTATTTATTTGAAGGGCCTTCAAGGTACACCCTGGGGGAGCCAAAGGCTGCTTCCAAAAATGGACCCCAAGATGGACGACAGGTCACGAGTTCTTCACCCTTTTATAGGTTTGGATCATTTGCATATCAGGGTTAATTCTCCAATTAAAGCCCCAGTTTAACGATGTAACTCCCCTCAGCTTGCCCCCCTTAGAATCTTTGGTTTACACATTTTGGGCCTAAAAACAGCCTGGCTGTCCTTGAAGGCAAAGCCTGGAGAGGCTTTGTTATGTCTACCCAGTATGAGAGAGCAGGAATTACAGGCTACAAGGAACTTCAGAGTTACACTCTAAGCAGTACAGAATTTGAAAATAGAAAAGTTAAAACCTAAGGCATCGATGGGATGAGACTTCCCAAGGAAGCAGCGTGCACTGAGAGAGGCAGGTATGGGGTGGAGAGGAGCAGCTCAGGGTGCAGTCCCAGCCCATGTGGCCTGGGTGCCTCATAAAATGTTTTAGCTCATCTCACTGTTACAACTCATTGGTGATAATTTGTTCTCTTTTTTTTTTCCAAGAAAGGTATGCATAAAGTTGTCAAAACATATGAAAAAGGATGTTTCTCTTGAAATAAATTACATTCTTTAAAGAATTCCTCCTTCCGCACAGGAATAAATATCTTTAGAAAGTCATCCTTTGCCATTTTCTTAAACTGTCCAATACTTCTGCATTCCTGTTCTCAGTAATTATTATCATTCTGCCAACAGGACACCTAACTTGCCTGGAGATCTCACTAGAGAAAAAAATGCATAAAGACTCCTAATTTTCAAGTGGAAATAAAGGAATTATTCATATTTTTGCCTCAAATATTTCTAATACTAATAACATGCTTTTCAAAATATATTTCCCTCTTCAGTCATCACAATTCTCAGGCATCATGTAAGCTGCACTGTATTCCTTGCCATACAATCAACTGAACAAGCCCATCACAGTTCTAAATCAGAAGTGACACAATTAGAAAGCAATCACAAAGCAACAATTCCCATCTAACATGTTGCAATCACACAACAGAATCCTATCAAAATTCCCCATGGTACTACCAAGGCATATTTACTGTCCTACCACTCTTCAGGACCCTTTTGTCCCTCAGTTTCTGATAACCCACCAAAAGTCTCTGTTGATAAACCCATAAATGATAAATCAATGTTCCAGGGTACTTAAGAAGGCCCATTTTGAATTTAAAGCTAAACTGCCAGTAATACTGGCTTAGTAAATTGAAGCTACCAGAGAACTCCCTAGTTTTCCACTGATTTATATTAATAAAAACAAAAACTTCAGATGTGACAGGAGCTAAAATGAACTGGATTACCATTCACCTTTCAAACTATCAACCTTCAGGTTGGGGATTAAGTAGTGAAGGGGATTAAGCTGTAAAGAGCTGAATTCAGTGGATTTCACATACCTATTACCAGTGTAACACGACATCATCCAGCACTAACGAGTTCTCAAGGCACAAAAAGCTCATTGAAATCCTGCTCTTCCCAATTCTGAAACAGGATTCCTATCGTCACTTGAGACATTTAAAGATAATCAGTCATCTGTTAAATTGTCTTTGGTGCAACAGCAACCAAAGGTAAACACGAAAACTGGGCATTAAATGTTCTCTTCATTCTGTAACAATGATTTTAAAACTAGCTAAAGACTGAAGTATGTAACAGTAAAACCAAGTCGCTGTACTGCAAGCCAAAACTGAAAGGGGGCAGATAATGCAAGGGCCTGCTGCCATCTCCTGGTAGTTAAGAGGTAAAACCATCTGAATTTTTTTTTTTTTTGCCTATGTATCTTTTAGAAAAATGTCAGGTCTTCTAGGGAAGAGGGAAAAAAAAAAAACCAAAAAACCAAGAAAAAGATACCATTGGACATTCTACAGAAGGAGCTTTCGAAACTCTCAAAACCTAAAAAAAAGTTATTTCACAGTCACTACCAGGATGTAGCTACTTTCAAGCTAAATGGAGTTCTAACATTGGCTTAAGTAAAGAAACACCAAATCTCATTCATTTTATAGAAGAAATAAGTACTCACCCGAGTTATTCTAATTTCAAAATACATTCAGAAAATTAACTGTAAAAATTTCCACATGGTGTTCAATACCAAATTAAGGAAGTCCCTTTGGGAAGCCTACTCATCATATTAGATGTTATAATGCAGATTTTTGGCCCATACTGACTCATTTTAATATCCATTTCTTTTCATGAATACTTAAAGCTCAAGACAATCTTTCATAGTTGCACTACTCTCACTGGCTTTGGTGAAGGACACAGCATTGCTGCTTGTAATAATATTCCATGTTTTATGTTTAAAAAAATAGGATTAGCCAACTTGAAGAGAAATGTTATGGTTATTTTCACAGCTGACAGGAGGTACCTGTACTTATCCTGCAAACTTTAATGTTACAAAGACTTCTGAAGCTTTCATTTCATAGACTATTTAGTTATGCTGGAGAGACCTGTCCATATCCTCCTGAAGAGTAAAAAAAAAAAATAAATAATGGGAATGAACTCTACAAGTGGATTATGTCTTCTAGTGTGCTGAATGACTATGGGAATGTGACCTGGCTTGCCTTAAAAAAAGAATGAAGGCATACCAGTGATTTGGATTGCCCATGGTTCACTGACAATTGCCATGGGGAAACAATCATTAAATGTTGCAGAAAAGCCAAGCTAAATAGGGAACATTTCCTTTCACAGAAAGAGAATCAAAAAAATTGTGTCGTAACATCAAGCTGTAATTGAGAAACAGAACAATGACTGAAGAGTTGTAAAGGGACCGAAATTAAATCCAACTGGGATTTCACATTCCTTCTGAAAATGAAGGTTTTATCATGAGATAATTAAAGCAAGGATAGCCAGCTCCTGGTGTGCCAGAACGTATAACTTAGCCTGTCATCTTGGTTCATGAGAGTTCCTCGGAGTTGGTCAGGAAGCAGCCTGTCACAAATCAGCCACTAACCCACAGCAGTCTCCTTGGCAGGAACCCCAGAACCCTCCTCCTGCCTCCTCTGGACATTCCCTAACCACAAACTACAGGCACTGCCTATGGAGCGTGGTCAGGAACATGACAGAAGGACTTGTGTGCATGTCCCCATGACCCCTGGCCGGGCCATGGTCAGGTGGTAACTGCAGCTTAGCTACAACACAGACAAAATGCAAAGGTGTTGGGGTTTTTTGTGGGGGAGAGGGGAGCACATCAGGGCAAAAACCAGTGCTAACCACAACACAGAATTGGGGATAGAGAAGTGACCCAAAAAACTCTGAAATATGGTGTGCCAGGTGCAGGAAGACTTAAGAATCACCAACATCTCTCAGTGCCTGTCAGGTGAATCTTGTGAGAAGTAATGAAGAAGCAATTAAGTCTGTTGTTGATAAACATATGCACCTGGTCATACCAACAGCAGGTGTGTGTACAAACCATCCAGACTGAAACACGGTGACGTTAACTTGGTAAACCAAGAACGACTCGAAATCCTTTCTTCTATCTGGTTTTAACAGTAAGACAGCTAGAGGAAAAATATGTCAAATTTTAATTGAAAGCCCTACTGTTCTTGCCTGGTCTCATGCTTTCAAGATCTTTTATCTACCACAAAAATAAGCAGCTCTCCAAAAGCAAAATGGACAAGAAGCCAAGTGTAGAAAAAACCCCGGAGGGTTGGGACCATTTTGGAATAGATAAATAAGAGCACCATAGTACATAAGGTTTTGAGCAAAACAGCTCATATTCACAGCAATTCAACTTCTAAAAGCTGGACTTTGGATGAAAAATGCTTCCATTATCACAGCCTTGGAACTACACCACTCTTACTCAGAACATATTTTATTCAGAAGACTTATGTGTAACACATTCACTAGTGATCAAGACCCAGAATAAATTTCCCTTGGTTGAATGAAATTATTCAGGCCCTTTCAAAACTTCAGCACATGACTTCAGGACTATACCATTTGTTTTAATCACAGCAGCCTGAACCCTGAGGCAAACCATACTTCCTCTTGGATCAAAAACTGGTACCAAGAGAAAGCTTTAGCCTTTGTGAAAAAGTGTTTTATTACAACAAAATAAGCAATCACACCATCAATTCACTCTCTTAGCAGTTGGCCCACTGCATTGTGTAATGACCACATGGCTTTTATCCTCAGTATAAATATTTCTGTTTTGAATGTAACTTCATTTTAAGACTGTTCAATTTGTTTCTTTCAAGGGCAATACGGGTATCTAACACAGGTATGCCTTAGATGATAATACCAGATAGTGCTTTGGAAAAATCACATTCAGGGAATGATTTCATTTGCAGCTCTTCTGTGCCCAGCAAATCCATTAATTTTCATCTTCTTGCCTATTAAACGATTTTATCAGCTAATTAGCTGGCCACCTTGTTACTGTCCCGGCAGAGAGTAACTTCCCTTCTTCATTAGTAGCATACTTCAACATTTACTTGTTTTGCTCAGTTTCTCTTACCTGTTAACCTCTGCCAGAGCTTCCTCCAGGTGACAGCCACTGCTGGTTGCAACATCTTCCTTGGTCTCCCTGTAGTAACAGGACTGAAGTTGTTTGACCAAGTAGCAAATTCCCATCACCAAGGCAGCCCAACAACCCAAATGCCTCTTAACCCTTTATTTTTTTTTTCTGGAGTTACTATGGATTGAAGGAAAAATCGTTTCATCCTGCTTTCCCACGTTCTCCCCACCTGCCTCTTCACAGTGCTTCCAGAATATTTTTATTTAAAACAGCTACTTCGACGATTTACATCGTGAACGCCACCAAAAAAACCACAAACGAAGTATTTGTTCAATTCGTACCTGGTAAGTAATATTTTTAAGTTAACAAGGTCGAACGCATCTAGGCAAAAGCTGAAACCGAACTTCCCACAGCATTCCCACGGCGGAGCTCCCCACTCGATCCACCCCCGCTCCGCGCTCCCCTCAGCCCCGCCCACAGGCACAGAGGCACAGGGAGCCGGCGGGGAGTTTAACATGGGGGAAAAAACCTTCCCTTCCCACAGGCAGCCGCGGGCCCGCACAGGCTACAGCCCGTTTTCCACGGATAAGGGCCACAGGGAATGGCGATTCCCAGAGGGAAGGCCGCTGGGGTTGCCTGAGGTGGCGCGCGCCCCCCTCAGCACGGCCGCACGCGCGGGAAGGGGCGGGGCCGGGCGGGGCGGGGCCGCATTCGAACCGTGCGGCGGGGAAGCGGCGGCCATGGCGGCGCAGCAGCAGCTCAGCCGCGAGCACCAGGGCATCACCCTGCGCGGCAGCGCGGAGCTCGTCGCCGAGTTCTTCTGTGAGGGGGCCGCGGGGGGCCTCGGGGACAGCGATGGGAGAGAGGGAGGGAGAGAAGGATGGTGGGAGAGAAGGCGAGGGAGTGNGGAATCAACAGTATCCTGTACCAGCGGGGCATCTACCCCCCCGAGACCTTCACCCGCGTGCAGAAGTACGGACTCACCCTGCTGGTCACCACGGACCCCGAGCTGGCCAACTACCTCAACAACGTGACGGAGCAGATGAAAGGTGCGGGCCGGCGGCGGGGCCCTCCCTGCGGTGTCCCTGCCGCTGTTTCTCGCGCTCTAAGTGGCTACCGCGGCTTCTTGCAGAGTGGCTGTACAAGTGCATCGTGCAGCGCCTGGTGGTGGTCATCTCCAGCATCGAGAGCAGCGAGGTCCTGGAGCGGTGGCAGTTTGACATCGAGTGTGACAAAACTGCAAAGGATGACAAGTGAGTACTGCGGTCCCTCCACTCTTGCTCTTCCCTATCCCGAGTACCGGTGCAGGCACAGGATTAATGCCACAGACTTGTTCCTTCAAACCTTTCTTAATGCCCTGCCCTCTGTTTGTCTGCAGACCAGTCATTCTATGATTGAACACACAAACAACAATAAAGGGAGACCAGCTATCGCTTAACTTTTCTAAGAACTTTAAAAGTGTCACTACTACTCTAAAAATACTGTAGCAAACAGATTAACAGAGCTTAACAAAGAGAACTGTATTTAGAAGAAACTGTCAGCACAGTAGAAGTTTTTTCTCTTACTAGGGTTCTCTTATTTTTCCAGTGGACCACGAGAGAAATCTCAGAAGGCAATTCAGGATGAGATTCGCTCTGTCATCAGACAAATAACTGCCACAGTAACCTTCCTGCCACTCTTGGAATCTGCCTGTGAGTATTCTGAACTGCACTGAAGAAATAAAACACTTTTGAAAAACCTCAATAACTTTCCATCTTAAGAAAATATTTTCTAATTTTCTGAGGCTTTTTAATTATTACACATCGTGTACCATCACGTTTGTGAGACAGCACTTTGTTACACTGAGATCAGGACAGAACTTGGGGTGGCTTAGCAAACTTGAGCAAATTAGTATGTGTGCCCTAAGGAATGCAAGTTTTCATGAATAATGTGTTCATATGAAGTGTTACACAGAGCTCAGCTCCACAGCATTTTTACATGTTTAAAAAAATATTATGACACTCGAGAAAACTAAAATGGTCTCACATGAATATAACTTGTTTCAACTACTTTTTTTTCACATAACTAGTATCAGTGTAACTTCTGAAAACCTTGGTCCTTGTCTCGAGTTCTAGAAGATGCACTTCAAACCTTCCATCTCCTTATGGTGAATTTGTTCTCCCTTGCTCCCAGGTGCCTTTGACTTGCTAATATACACAGATAAAGATCTGGCAGTGCCAGAAAAGTGGGAAGAGTCAGGACCACAGTTCATCACCAATTCGGAAGAGGTTCGGCTGCGTTCCTTCACTACCACAATCCACAAAGTCAACACCACGGTGGCTTACAAGAAGGATTCTGTTCCCTAAGATGCAGGGAAGTTTTGTGTGTGTAAATATTGTCACCTTGTATAGTTTCTGTTCATCATGCAGCTAAGCCATGAACCCATCATTACTGTCCTCTTGATGAAGTATGACACAGAGAAAGACAACATGCCTGTCTGTGGTGACACTAGACTAAGCTGGCACCATTTTTAAAGAGGCTTAAAAGTATTCATGGTGATAGTTCAATTCTTGCTTTACTATATGAAGTAAATTAAACCACTGCCTCTGCTAGAAAAACTGCCTAAATCTAGGATTAGCTGCTAGAATTGTGTTCAGATCCTGTAATTTTATTTTTTAAAATTATTTTAAACTGCATTCTGTTAGCAGGCTTAAGTTCTCTGTAGCGACTAAAAAAAAATCCCATTCCTAGTGTGCCAGTTTTCATGTTAAAAGCCTGGGCTGTTTTATTACCAGAAATAACCCTAAAATGAATCAACCAAACAATTCTTGTACCTTTCTACAATGAAAGCAGCTGTTCATCAGGAAAACTTTAAATGCATGAATCCTTGTGTTTTAATGACCACTGGGCTCTAGTTCTGGGGACAGAGTTGTTCTAAGTCTGTGTGCGTCTGTAGTGTCTGTCCAGTATTTTCGGTGTTTGTATTCTTGTTTTACAGAATAAAGCTTCGAGTTTTATAGTATTCTCTAATTCAGAGTCTGCAGTACTTTGTATTTCAGATGGTTTTATGAATGCTACATCCTGGTTTATAACCATCACACAAGTAACACCCAAAAGGCATCCCCCTTGTGTTGTCACTTAACTGTTTCTTCCGAGTCTCCAAACAAGTGGTAGAGTCCATATGAAATCCATTAATGGATTAACAGTTTGCCCCCACCTAAGTCTTCAAATAACAGTATAAATAGTCACAGTGGCCTCATGATTAAGCACAGTGCCTTCCATATTTGTTAAACAGCACTGGACTCTCCATGTCTTCTTACCCATTGTAGTAGTGGAAGAAATTAGGGATTTAAAACTCTGGAACTTTCAAACTCTTCCATGGTTTTGTTCATTTCCTTCACTAAACTCATTCCAGCCAGAGTCTTTAAGTCTGTTTTTTCCACTCTTTTACAGTGATGTAGGATTTTCTGTTATAATAATGTAATTTCAGAAGTTTATTTTAAAAAAATCAATTACACGTACCCCACCCCATGACTGTATTACAACCTTTTTGGGCTTTCCCATTTCCAGGAAATAATTCTCTCCAACCCAGCAAAAGTAGAAAAAGGCAGTCCTCTGTAAATCAGGAGCACAAAAATCATATTTTTTTAAAATAAATACAGTCTAGGTACTTAAAAAGTTGCATTATTCACTGCTACGGCTTGTGCTGCAGTAACAGAAGAATACCTCATGTTTTTCTCTTCCCTGTCAGCACAATTGTGGTGACTGCACTGCCCCTTCATTCCTAGAAGGAGGTGCACTTCAAAGAGTGAAATCTGTACTAGTGAGCATACAAAACCCTCATTTTACAGAGATGCAAAAGTCAAATTGCTCCAAGAAGCTCATTCTTGTACCAAACAGAATTTATGATCTTTTTTAAGGTCCAGCCCCAAGTCCATCTCCATCATCATCTCTGTATTTCTTCTTTTATAGAGGGACCAGCAGTCAAGAGAAGTAGTAGATCATTGTATGTAGATAATGTCCATGAAAGGTACATGTGAAAAGGAACAGGTCATAGATCCTGAAGTTTTCACAAAGACCCTGCAGAATAGGAATGAAAATAAAAAGTAAGTAATATCCATCTCCCACAAACCAAGCCTCCATGGAGGTGTCCAATAGGATGTGCTGATTCCTAATGGGACCCACATTCTCGATCAGTTTCCCTTACTCTGAGGTCACTTTTGTAGAGTGACAATCAAAACAAGGGAGCCCCCCCTTCATCTCCAGTGGCAGTATGGTTATCCTTAGGAAAGGGAATGAAGGGTAAGACTGAGAATTAACCCAGCAGGCACTGCTCACCTAATTAGTTGAGCTGACGGATGAGCTGGTTGATTGCATCACCTCTGTAGCCAGGCTTGCCCATCTCCTTGAGGAAACCCACTCTGTTCCGCGACGCGTGGCGAGCCACGGACAGATGGAAGGGCCACAGAAAGCTGGTTACTCTTTTGAAATACTTCCCAGTTGAGTAGATTTCATGAATAAGGTCTTCCAGGCAAATAATACCACAGCACCCTGCAGGAGAAAAAAAAAAAAAAAAAAAAGAGCTGCCCAACTGTATCATCTTTCCTCACACTGCTCCAGAATTGCCAGTCCTCCAGTTTGGCAAGATTTTGTCTCTCCCCACCCTCCCAGGTCAGACTATAAAATCTCAACATCCAAGCCCTTCCTCAATTTTGTCACCCTCTTCCTCACCTAAATGTTGCTCTATCAGCATGTTGTCTGTCAGAGGCACCCTCTTTTTCTTGATCTTGGCTTGGCCCCGTTTCAGGATGAGCTCTCGCACAGATTTCAGGTTAGGCTGCCTGTACAGAAACGAAAATCAGATTCTGTAAGAGACACGATGCAGAGGGAAGCCCCATTCCACTTCCTAGTGCAGAGGTGGGAAAGCAACCAAGTTATGTCAAGAACAACGAGAAAAGTTTTAGATATAAAGCTGATTACGTTTTGACCATTATTTAAGAAGTAATGTATCTGTGATACCAGCTGGAGAATCCAATGAGCCCCAAGTCCCAGGAGGGGTACGTACCCCCACGCCACGTAGGGCTCCACGATCCGCAGCATCTTCAGCGACAGCGGGCTCAGCTTAATGAACACCCCAGTGTAATTCTTCCTCAGCTGCAGCAACTCAATCACTCTTCTCACCCTCTTAGTCACTCCCTTAACACTGAGGCAGAAAAAAATAATGTTATTAGTAACCACATTTCTCTAACACAGCAACAAAAGGCCTCAGATCACCTGCAAGGAGACATGTCTGGGTTGATCCGCACTGCCTTGGCGTAGAAATGACACAACGAAGGGTAGCAACAATAAAGTAAGGAGCAGGGGAAGTTCCTTACTCCACAATCCGCACGACAAAGGCAAGTTTGCTCTCCTGAGGTGCCGCTGCCTGCCCAGGCCTCTGCTCCATGCGCCTCAGCCGGGTGTCATCCCGGCGTTTGCGCCACGAATCCCGAACAAAGGTCTCCAGGCGTCTGAACTGGATCTGTTTCCCCTTCTGCTGCTACAGATAAAAGGAAAACAAAGTATCACCCATCCCAACAGTCTCAGAGGTTTACATCTGAAAGGCCAAATGAAATGCAGAAGTAGTGAACAACGTTCTTTCAGCTTTGGAAGCAGTAAGAAGAAAATAATTTTGATTTTCTAAGCCCAAGGGAGACAGAATTGAGGGACAACACATGAATTTACACACAACTATTATTTATGAACAGTGAACAAAAAGTTTTTTTCCCAGGAAAAATATAAATTAGGGAAAACAGAGCAAGATCCATGATAATTCTAGGCATAGCTACACACACAGCTCAGCAACGGCTGGGAAAGCCAGAAACAACATCCAGGCAAAACAGATCCTACAGCAATACCCTAGCATGACTCAAAATTACCCTCCAACAGAAAATAACTGCATTTAAAGTCCTTTTCTATACAGGCACACATGCAAAAAAAAAAAAAAATCAAACATTCAAGTAACTATTAAGCATTGCTAATTAAACAGAGAACGTCCAGCTCACCTGATAAAAAGTCTTTTCATTATTACTAGGAAACATAAAGCTCCTTTTTAAAATTAAACAGATGTTTAAATGCCTCTCCCTAGCTTAGAAATGAGTACATCCCCCTAAGTCATAGTGTTTTCTCATACAAATAGGACTTGAAAATGCACAGCATTACACATTTATATTTAAGATACTCTACTGGTTATGTTAGCACGTCATTTTAAATTAAACAATCTACTGTTGTGTGTCTTCTGTTCTATTTTGCCTTGTAAATCACCCATGAAATTGGTTTGAATTTTCAAAGCAGGCAGACCTAATCTAAGTCTCACCACTAAGATCATTTTTCTAAAGAGAATCTTATGGAGTGTCTATTTAACATTATTGCTTATGCTTCCACTTCCACCTTGGAAATACAGCAAGCCACTGATGCTTTTAAAAATGTTAATAGAGTATCAAAAATGGCAGGAGTTTTGCACATGGAAACAAGATTCACTGGGAAAGCTTTAAGACAGACACCTACTGTATTAGCTGGAGTACAGCACAACAGGTCTCAAATTGGGAGTTAGAAAGGTTTGCTGTGCTCTGCCAGTCTGGAAATGGCGCAGTGTGCACAGGGAGTATCTGCATTAGAAACGTGCTCCACGCCATATACGGAAAAAGGTTTCACCATTACTTGTAGTGCTCTAACAGAAAAATAATTTCACTTTAAATGCACCCTCCTTACAATGCAAAGGTGGTTTCAGACAGCGAATTCCCAGGGCAGCGCAGCCAACTCAGCAGCGCTGCAGTTTCCCGCATGTGGCTGCAAACACCTGATCAGCACTGCTCCAAAGGAACAACTCACAGTCTTCCATATATTTCTGTTTCAGTGTAATAACCTGTAAAATTCTGTCCTCTCTACGAGGCTCAGAGACACGCGGAGAACGTACGAGGCTCAGAGACACGCGGAGAACGTGTTGAGGGACTCAAGCTCCCCTCGGAGGTAACCCCGAAGATGATCCCTGCCCACCCGCGGCGCTCGGGCATCCCCCCTCACTGAGGCGACCGATCACTTGGATAATTTCCTAGGAATTTCAAAGAATTGCGATTCCCCCTTCCGGAGGACGAGCTGGGGCTGCAGGACCAGGCCCTGCCGGGACCCGCCGTACCTTGCGCTTGTTGAGCAGCGCCTGCTTGGCCTGGGTGGCCTTGATGGCCAGGTACGCCTTCCTCTTCTTCAGCAAGTTCTCCGGCACCAGCGGGATC
Organism: Falcunculus frontatus; assembly: GCA_013398115.1. Classification (NCBI taxonomy): domain Eukaryota; kingdom Metazoa; phylum Chordata; class Aves; order Passeriformes; genus Falcunculus; species Falcunculus frontatus. The sequence goes on from VZRV01001901.1 coordinate 78,173, forward strand.
CGCCGCCTCGGCCTGCGGGCGAGACAACCCGGTCACATCCCGGTCACATCCCGGTCGCATGCCGCATCGCGACCCCCCCGGACCGCCCCCGCCACCGCTCCCAGCCCGGTGACCACGCGGTGCCTGCGGATGGCGGCGGATCCCGCATTCCCTCCGTGCCTCCCTCCCGCACTCACTCCTCCAGCTCCGCCATCTTGCCGGGCCGCCACCGCGCATGCGCCGGGGCGGGGCGGGGCCATGGCCGCTCCTCCTCAGGCGCCGCTCGGCTGTGCCGGGGATCGCGGGGCGCTGGGAAGCGCCTGTCCCGGCGGGAAGGGACGCGCTGCTGGGCAGCTCCTGCGCTGTCCCGGCGGGAAGGGAAGCGCTGCTGGGCAGCTCCTGCGCTGTCCCGGCGGGAAGGGAAGCGCTGCTGGGCAGCCCTGCGCTGTCCCGGCGGGGTCCGCACGCTGTGAGCCCTGGAGAGGAGCGGACACTGCGACACGCGGTGTGACAGCCGGGTCACCCGCAGGTGGTGCCAGCGCCTCACGCTCGCTTGGGATGGTGTTGGGGTTGTGTTCCTGGTGTGCTCCCTCCAATGCCCCGTGCAGGGTAGAGGAGGGATGTGTGCCTTTACACTCTGCAGTCGTTTTCATTTACACCGACCACAGTTTCCTCTCAGCAGCTGGGAGCTACAGCCTTGCTGGAAGGTTCAGTGGTGCCCGGGTTTCGCTGCTCGCCCCTGTGATGCTGCAAACCTTTACAACACTCTAGATGAGCCCACTTCTGTTTTGACACCGAAAACTGGAATTTCTGTGTTTAGAAACTCGATCCCAAATGCCACGAAGAACACGGTCCTCGGTGAGCAAACCCAGCTCCCCATCAACTTTTAGATATGAGACGCAAAGCAATGAACTTAAGAAATACATAATCACAGGAAAAAACCCATAATTACATAAATTTCATCCTGACAAACAAAGATAGCTGGAATCCCTGGTAGCTGACGACAGAAAAAGTGGCCCATTTAAATCTACAAATGAACGTGCTTTGTTTAACAGGAGGGAAATGCAAACAGGCTCTTGGCTATTCCATTATTAATGGGAAGGAAACAATAAGTAAGTAAATATTCGAAGCGCTGTCCCTATGAAATGTCACCCAGCACAGCAGCATTCCCAGGCTGACTTGTTAAACTTTAACCAGTAGTTACATTGTTTTAATGAATGGATATTGAAATAGCCCTGTTTGCAGGGATACCCAAGGAAAGTGTTCTCATTTTCCTAGATGGCAACCTGTTGTACACTGGCCTTCAGCACTCTGCACTCCTGCACGCAAAATTTTAGGGCTCTCATTCCAAAACCCAAGTCAGGAGATGAAGTGGAATGTCAGAAGTCCATGAAACTTCTCGCCTTGTTTTCTCACTCCATGGGTATAAAACCCCATTAAATTAACTTTAAATCCCACATAATCTTTATTGACGCTGCACGCAGTCTCAAAACAGCAAAAGAGCTTGAAGTCCATCACTCTCATCATTGAACCATGCCCCAGTCTGAAATCTGTCTGTAATAAATTCCCTATAAAAGGAGCCAAAGAAATTAAATTTTGTTTATTTCACCAAACAATGATCTAATCTTGGGAATATTTTAATAAGGGAAGTACCTCTTAAATGATGCCCATTTTTAGATCTTTTAAGGAAAAAGTTAATACCATTTGGAAAGATGCCCAGGAAATACTCCATACACACACTCAAACCAATAATTAATAGAGAGAAAAGCTGGGTGACCCAAGACTTTCTTCCATGGAAATAGCAATCATATGGAGATAGACTAATATTTCATATTTTTGAAAAACACTGTGGATAGATGCATGGGTTTATTCTTTTCAAAATATGCCTCCTTAAGATGGGGATTTTTGTCAGGAATCCCGCAAATTCACTGCAAAAGGAGCAACCTGGCTATAATGAAGACACATGGATGAGACTAACACAGGAGTGTACCCTCAGTTAGTGGCACCTAATATGTCAAATTATAAAGGCTAAAAAATAAAACTTGTCTTTGTGTCCCCCTGGAAAAAGAACTGAGTGGAGCAAAACAATTCATTCTTTAGTGCCACTAATTTACCAGCATTAATGGAAAATATTCCAGTTTCAAAAGCTCGATTTTACTGTAACTATTGTGAATATTTCCCTGGAAGAAAAGCAGACTACTAATAAACCCCTGGCACTACTCACAGTTATTGTCCCTGGAAATAACATCTGGAGTTTTAAGTTATGAATATTAAATTGCAGATTTATATCTGTCAGAATGTTCTGACATTTTCTAAAAGAGTAGTGGTACGTATTTACAAGTTTCCAAGGTGAAACATTTGTAAGAATTAAAATGTAAATTAATTTTGTTTTACTTCTCATGCACTTGTAAAGGCCTGGCTAATGAACCTGAAATAGAAAAATGGTTTTTCAATTACAATAAACAGCAATGAAAATAATTAATTTTTCTGTCTTGTCTACAAGAGAGTTCATGGAGTGTCTGCAACTTGAATGTAGCACAAATTTAATTGTATCTTTAAAGAAAAGTGGAGGTAAAAATAGGCATCATTATATATAGTCTCCACAGGTCTCCATGACCTCTCTCCTTCTTCCACGGGAATGAAAAGCTGCATTTTATTTGGGAAAAAGACCGATTCAGCTATGTCTGAGATGAAAAGACAGTGAGAACAGAATAGGAGTCTTTCCCACACTCAGTAATTGGGAATCCTACCTCCTACTAGATTATTTTTAATTGAACCTTTGAGATAATTATGCCATTTAGGTTGTGGAAGCATATTAATAAGTACACCACAGCATAAACTATTCATAAAAATACTACAGACTGGGGAGCCATAAAAAGAGATGGAATGGAACAGAGATGGTTTGTACAGACAGAATATGCTCTCTGTCCTGAATGTCAGTGATTCTGATACAATGGTGGTGGGTGGTGGGCAATGACTTCTACTCGCTTTTTAAAAAAAGAAAGCATTTAATTATTTTTATTTTATAGCTCTGGTTACTGACACAACTTGATAAAATCCATTTGCAAGTTTAGTTTTGGAGACTAGACAAAAAACAGGCAGCTGTTGTTTCAGCAGAAACAGCAATCAGAAGAGGATTAAAACATTGTAAGTGAGAAAGTGACCTGCAGTAATTAATATAAAATCACAGCAAAGTAATTTCACTGGTTTTGTAGCAAGGCTGAGCCCTGAAGGAAGCTGTGGCCCTGCTGTGACAGTGCACAGCAATAGGGCTATAAAGGTCCTCTCACTTTTTCCCCTGTTAATTTATGCAGGGAAAGTTCTAATTGGAACATTTGATTTTGCCTGCAATTATTAGTGACAAGTGCCCAGTCAAGATAAAGCTACAGAGCATTGGTATTTGGCCAGGAAATACCAGGCAGGGAAACAGAGCCTGAGAGATGGAAGTGGTCACCTGTAGCTTTATCCCAAGAAAGGGGCTGTGTCCCTACACACAGCAGAAACTCAGGAAGGGAGGAGGTAGTTGCAGGATTTTCCTCATGGCAACAGCAGAAGACATTATAAGGCTGAGTGCTAAGGCAGTGAGACAGCAGATAAAAATCAGTAAATAAAAGTGCAGCAATGATTCACAAATCTTTATATGAAATGACAGGCTCCAGGCTAAATAATAAGCTTGGGAGTAGGATTTTGGAATTATTAGAGATAGATAAAAATATCAGCTTAATGCTTAGCACAACAGGACAGTAACTGAAAATTATTAGGGAAGGGGTAGAGAACAAAGCAGAAACTCTGATTGCACAGTACAGCCTCTCACACCCACATTTTGGATGCTCCAGCTTTGGTCAGTCGTCTTTCTTCCATCTGTCCATCCCATACCTTCACCCACCTTTCCCCAAGACAGACTTGGAAAAGGTTCAAAGAAAGAAGGTCAAACACAGGGAATAGTTCCCATCTGTGGAGCAGTTCCATACACTGGACCTGCTAGCTGGGAGAAAGGTGTCTGAGAGAAGATAAAATAGTCAGTAAAATGATGAATGCTGGGATAATTGCTCCCTCTTTCTTCCAGCACAAGAAGAAGGGAACCTTGGATGAAGGTAGCAGGAGGCAGGTTCATAACAAATAACGTGGTTTTTTCAGCACATGAACTTGTAGCGAAGACCCAGACCTCTCAGCCACCGGAGGAGTTACGCATTCCAGCCATGCATCCCCCTCCGCCTCCTGCCTTCCCAAGTGGATGTGGCCTTTCTATTAGCTCAGCTCTAAACTTTCCATTCAACTGAGATCTATCCCATTTTGTATTTGTCCTTGCTATTATAGCACAACATTAGAAAAGGCAGACAGAAATCGGTTTCTTTGCCTGCAGGCAGAAAGGCTCATTTAATCTGAACACACACCCTTCTCCCCTTTTCCTGCATCCCATTTTCCTGCCTTTGAAGTCCATCCTTTCCAGTCTTTAAAGAGCTTTGGATAAATGAATCCTGTTCCTGCAGTGATCTATTATTGGCACTGCCTAAAAGCTAGAAGGATGAGGCGAATCTGCCAAAAACCTGAGAAAAGGTGGAATAAGTGAGAAGGGAATCAAGGAGCTGTGTAGCTCCACGTAGCACTGTCTGGACCACAGCTGTGCAGAGCACCTGCAGCAAGCAAAGCCCAGTTGCTTGGTTCCAGCAGCTTGGAGCATCACTGTCCAGTTTTAACAGTGATCAATCAGCTGACAGACTGAGACTGCAGGGGCACCTCATCACCTGGAAAAAAGGAGTATGAGACAAGGGGAAAGCCTCAACAGGAATAAACCACAGATATCCAAAGCAACTGTGCTGCTTCTCTGTACTGGGCTCAGCAAGACTTGCTTCTTCCTCGAGAGTTTTCCACAACCCCTGGCAGGATCAAGGCCTTTATGTATCAGGTGCTGTGTTCTCACATCTGAGAGAGTTTCTGACTCAAGAGACTACAATGAGGAAGAGCTAATAAAGAAAAACCAGGTCCTGTTTCTAAACCAATCAGCTGGATAACAAGCCTGTCTTGCTAGTTTCAATTTTCTATACACATATTAATTATACCATAAATTATTTCTTGATATGTTGTATAGACAAAGTAAAAGATTCATCATCTTTTTTTTCCTATTTTTTAATAGTAAAAATAAGCTTCTTCCTGTCAGTACACAAACCCAATAGTGAAAGAAATCACTTGGGTGCAGGTGTGCTTCAAACAAATGTTAATTATCAAAATTATCAAATAATTGTCAAAATGTTGATTCTCAAAACAGTATCTCCCTCCTTGGCATCTGACACACTGAAGTTGTAGCTGGAAAATGCCAACAAATACATGCTATTTTTTTCTTTAAACCAATTTTGTCAAGGCACTGCCTAATGTAAGAGCTGGTGCTATGTGATGAGGCAGAGCTAATTAGGCAGGTAGATTTTATCAAAGAAGAGAAGGGTCTTAAATCTGCAGCAGAGAGAAGAACCTGACCTACTTTGTGTGTATCCTGGTGCTTTCATTTCAGGTGTTTTCACAGTCTTCCTAAATTCCCCATATAGCCAATGTAGAAAGGCTCTATGTATTTTCATAGTGCTTAATTTAATTGCTTTAACTCAGGTTTCAGTATCTCCCTGTCAAAGAAAAATCATTCCTCACAGCCTTTTAGACAGAAGATGGAAATGAGTACCTTCAAACTCATTCCATTCCCAAATCTTGCAATCTCTATACAGAAACACTTTAATATGAAGAAAGAATGAGAAATGATGGCTTCTCCATCTCTCGTTCTCTTCAGCTCCAGACTGGCTCCCTTTTGGGGAGATAAGCTTGAATGAAAACACGTTATCTGCAGGATTCAGCGTAGAGATAACGAGGTGCAGCATAATGGATTGTCAGAATGCACTGCTGCAATGTGATCCTACTTTGGGTGTCAGGAAGAACGTGGGGCAGGAAGAGGTGCCCGTTCTGAGGCTGGGGCTGGAGCTCAGCTCCAGGGATTTACCACCGCTGCTTCCAGCTCCTGGCAGGGCAGGCCCTGGCACCCTCCTCTCCTTCCCTTTGTACCCTGATTTCTGTGTGAAAAAGTGCACATGCAGGGCAGGAAAGAGCCAGGAAACATTCCTGCCACATCCTAGTGAGGCCTAAGAACTGCAGACTACATTGCAGCACAGACCTGTATAGCCCAGGATGTGCTGTAGCCCCAGTATTTCATTCTGATCTAGATAAGGATTTAATTTAAAGAGGTCACTTCTTCATGGATACTTCAAAACCTGGAAGGCACTGCTGGAATGCAACCCTGTTATCTGTTTGTAATGATCTGAAGACACCTGGATTTAGTGGTGTTTTATTATTATTGTTATGGATCACCCAGCAGATGGTTTCAATAAAAATACTTCAGATGATGAATAGCACATGAATTCCTCACATCACTTTAAGGGTTTGCTTTTCTGAATTTGCACTGTGGAAATGGTCCCCTGGGCACGAGGTTTTTTTGTTGCTAACTCTCTTCTCCAGTTTACAAGACACCACATCTACAAGCTGCTTTCTGAATAATCACATCTACCTTTGAAGTGTGGACACTTCTGCCAGCACACACAGGCACTTCCACTGCTCTCTCTTTCTGCAAAAATAAATTCACTGGAAAATTAAGGTAAGGCTTTCCATATGGAGCTAAAAGGGAAATTTGGGGGATTTAGTGGAACAAATGGAAATATTTTTTTCTTCATTCACCCTAATTAAAATTAATATCACTTTGGCTCCAACTAACCCCACTGACTGTAAGGAAATGAGTAGTTCAGACTAGCAGCTCTCTGAGCTGAGATGCTGCTGCACATATGGTCCGTCTGATCACGGACTGTTCCTGAGAAAAGCCCAGATGGGTTACAGCAACCCTGCAACAGAGACAGCCATGCTTTAGCCTCACTTGTTGTTGTTATTAACTTGTTTCTCAGTTTCACTCTGCTTTTAACTATGAGATATTTGTCTATTGTCTATTTTCACCTTAGGTATAGTCTCTTCAGTTTGACTGTAATTCCTCAGCACTTTCGTGCACCCCCTCTTAATGACACAAGTTTTACTGTATCAAAGAAGCCTGACCAAGAACTGTGCATCTTTAACAGAGTTCTCCAAACATGTCACATCCTTACTGCAGCAATGGCATTAATAACCCCTGTCACACCTCACAGTCCTTTGGGATACTGCACTATCTGCCAGCACAACTTTTCTTCACATCATTCCTTAAGTGGTCATTAAGGGTCTTTCACAAAAATACATACAACAGGAAACATTCTTCCTGTTCTTTTTTTAACTCAATTTTGAACAGAAACATCTATTTTGTTGTTTGTATGCTTGATGGGTTCTGTGGCTGCTGCTCATAAGGTGTGAAATATTCCCTTTCAACCCTTCCAAATTCTGTTAAAATCAAGTGCTTAAGTTACTGTTCCCCTGAGTTTAACACATTTTAATAAATTTTAGATGCTTATTTGGTTTCTATAATCTATCATCCATCTCCTAAATCTTTCCTTGCTTTAGCATACCCTTTGGAAGACACATGCCCGGAATATATTAAGAAAAATAATTACCAGTGGTGCAAACGTAACAGTTCAACAGCATTAAATGGGAATTACTGGGCTTCTGAAATGCAAAGCACACACCCATGCCAATTCTCTTGCTGGAGAAGATGGGATATAGGTAAGAAACTGAGGGGGGTTTGCTTTGTTAGCAATCCATTTTATGCCTGCAGTTCTAATGCTGCTGTTGGGCAGAAACTGAACATGGTATCTGTAGCAGAAGGTTTATTCATGAAACATGAGAACGTCAGTCATCCTTTTGTACCTAAAAAATACCAGTAGCTTCTCATATTTTTGTACAGTGGTATCTGAGCACTTCATAGAGATTTCACACTGCATTGACTGGAGAGACTGAATCAGAAATTCCACCACTCCTTTAGAGCTCCCCTTCCTTCCACAAATGCATTTTAAGCTGAAATAGCAGCTTTGGCCACATGTTCTGACAGTGTGTATTTCGCTACTTTCTGTCATCAAGTGCTGGATCTTTATTATGCTGACTGTAAAACAGGATAAAAAATAGAACTATACTAAATCTTAGTTTATATAACACTAATTTAATAGGGAGCTATTAAAGCACAGCTAAAATAGAAATGTGCCCTTTAGCCCAAAACTTAATTTCAGCTGAACTCATGTTCTTTCCAACATAACAGGAGGCCCATGCTAATTCTGTAAAAATGAACTTTTTAAGTTACACTTACTTATTAGTAGCATTTTCATTAGGACAAAAAAAAGAAAAAAAGAAAAGAAAAAGAAGCTTAAGCTTAAATCTTTAAGCAAAAATGTTCTCACAGATATATTACTTGCCTAGCAAATTATTCACTCTTAAAAAGCAATTACTTATCAGGATAGTCATATTTCTTTGCGATCTTTCCTTCTCTCATTTTGGTTGTTTGAAATACGCTGCATTTGAGGAACTTAGTCTCTTGGTTTCACCGAAATCTGAGTTAAGCAGTTTCTCAGGAGAGAATTTACAAGGCAATAGGTGCTCTGGTTTGTGTTAAATTAAGTGTATGTAACACAGGTGATCCCATGATCAACGTGACAGTTGGACACAAAGATCCCATCACCACAGGTGGGCAGTGAAATCCCAGCCTGTAATGAACAAATTTATTGCACACAGTAGGTAAATGTCTGTTGTACCAAGTCTCAGAGTTGCTCCTCTTACTATTTTTTCCACAATCTCATTAAAACTGGATTATGGCTTAATATTGCTTTGTTGTCTGCACTTTGCCTGTCCGGCAGCACAGCGAGACTGTTAGCTGAGATTTTGAAACACTTTCACCCTGACATAGATGACATGACCCTGAATTCTTGTGGGGACAGAACAAGAGAAGGAATAGATAACCACAGAAGCCTGGCAAGGATGAAAATGATCCTTGGGTTCCACAGTGAGACTGAATATTCAGAAAGGGACCAAGGAAAGGAAGCATGGAAGAAGCAGCCCTAGAAATGCATCTTCACTTACCAAATGTTACTGCATCAAGTTAAGAAATCTTTGCAACAAAATAAGCATTGGCAAAGGGCTCTGTTTCCCCAGGAAAGGTCTCCACTTCTCCAAATGACTCAAGGGTCACTTGAAACTGAGGAAAAACCTGCTGTGGTGACCAGTTCTGTGCACTTTATCACCAGCTGTAGGAATTTCCCATAATTATGCTCTGCAAGTAAATTACCATCAACATAACAAACACATCCAGACATTAAACGTGAACAGAGAGGCATCTGGGATCTTTGAAGAGACAGAAAATGTAATATGATTAGAGCTGCTCTGAAGATAGCCATGAAAGAACTTCCTGTTTGAGAGGATTTTGCCTACATCTCCTACCAAGAATAATACCAAACAATAATTGACATTTCTGCAGGACCTTTGGCCCAAGGAGCTTACAGAACAAAGTGGAATTGCTTCCTAGTTACTTAAGGTTTTGTTATGTTTTATGATCAAGGCCTCAAAGCCAATGCTCCAACTTGAAGCTGTGCCTCTTTGGTAGGGTGGGAGGGTGCTGACATCATGTCACCCATGGGAAAAGCTGGGAGACTCTGCCTGACAGACAAGATGTCCATGGTCATTCACTCACTATGATATAATCCAAATCCTTTGGGGCTAGTGCAGGGAGACCTGCTTCACCTCCTGTGCTTTTCACACAGGAGTTAAAGACCGTAAGAGTAAGACCCAGCTCCAGCTTCTTCCTCCATCTCTTCCCAGCAACCAAATTTCAAGTCTGAGCACACTCCTGTGGACTGTTGTCTCTGTTTGAGAGCAAATCAATTACAGGCATATTGGAAATGTGAGCAAATTAAAATCCTCTTGCTTTATGTATTTGCATCCTCTGGTCTGAATTTCCTGAGAGAAAATGGACAATTAAAACTACACAGAATTCTTTGGGAGCTGCAAATAGCCATGCAAGAGCCAGCACACGGCTGTGAGAGGGCAGCCAGGAGCTTGTGAAGGAGTAATTGAAAGGACTAACAGGGAGTAGCATGTGCTCACATTTTGGATCTGGCCACAGGCAGCATGGAGCATGCAGCCAGGCCAGTAAGGGTCACAAGTGCCAACAGCTCTAGGACCCAAAGAATAAATCCTGAAGGAGAAAGTATCTATATCTAGGAGATGGGCGTCATTTGATGAAGGATCTGGACAGATGAGTCTTAGAGGATTTTGCTGCATCTGTGCAAGATATTTCTGCAAATCCAGCTGTGAGCAGCTGGGGACGAATCAAGGATTGTTCCTGTGCCTCAGCCACCACTGTCTGCAGCTCAGTTTTTAAGCTAGAACACTCCACTTTTGTGGCGTTTGTGCTAAAACAAGGACTTCTAACTGGCACGTTGACAATGAAGACATGTATCTCACTCCGATGCTGTTGCAAGGAGTGATGGACTATTTATCTGCAGGTAGCACTGCCAGAAGCCCCTGCCAGCTCAGCTTTTAGGGTCCCATGTGAGCTGGAAGGGTGGTCTTGTTAGGGCAGATTCCTCATGGGAGAGGAATCTTCTTCCAGGTCCTGCCCAGACACACCAGGGCTGTTCACAGCCTGGCCTGGAAGAGAAGATTAATGCTCCTTCCCACTGGCTTGCATTTTCTTTTACCTTACCATATATCTAGAAACAACACACCTGAAGCACACCTGAAGAAACTCAAAAAAAAGCCAGGGGTAAGGTATTTACTGTTAGTATGTCCCTTTCCTCAGAGATAAATGGTTAAACTCTTCCCCAAGTATCTGAACACCAAAGACAAAGCTGCTTTTGTGACAGAAAGCTCACTGAAGATGTGGGATTTGACTCTTGTGGATACTGAATTCTCTTCTTTGAGCTCACAGCCAAGAACTGGACGCTCTGGGAGAGCCTGACTGTACAGCAGAGGTAAAGCACTGCTTACCCTCTATATAAGGAATAGATGTCCAGGCCTGCAATCTCAGCAAAAGGAGGAAGACATACTAATAAAGTACTATAAATACAGAAATGTTTATAGGACATGTTATGTAACACTTCTCCTCAAACTTTGTGCCTTCCCTGCACTGACAAACACCACGAAACGTTTTATCTCTCTGCCTCTTTATGTTAAAGGGAATCTAATTTTAAGAACAGAAACTGGGCCAGTATCTTATGATTTAAAGCTACAAATTAGCATTCATACAAGCAAAGAGTTTGCATCGTGTTCTATTTCCTGTTTCTATCCTACCTTCCCCCCCCAAAACATTATGCATTTTTTTTCTGTTTGCAGACTAATGCCGAAAGCAGCAGTAGTTCCACAATCTCAGAACGCATTTAAGAGAGAAAAAAAATATTTTTCAAATGCATTAATTGGAGAAATACACTAAAAGGCTGAAGTGATTTTTATGATGGTTGAGGTAATAGATGGCATCTGCTTTCCTTTGCAAATAAATGTCAAGTAGCAAGCCTACGGTCCTAAAAGATGTGAACAACTACTAACCAAAGAGGCCAGAAGATGCAGTGGAATAAAGTATTTTCTTAATATGTTGTGAGGAAGACAGCCTGGCTTTGCCTGGTTAACATGAGGAGATGATATTAGATCTTCATATAATCCTCAAGTTGAAAGAAATGCAAATACACTGAAGCCTCATCCCATCTGAAAGAGTGAACACGGTAATGATGCTGCTGTCTCAAACAAGTCCAACTTCCATGATAAATATAAGACAATAACACAAATGTTTTGATACAACAAAGGTTTTTGTCATTTTCTCCAGAAAGAGGCGTGTTTTGATAAATAGGATTTCTACCTCTGGGCTTTAGGGACACTTTGTGTAAATAGTTTGATTTATATTTGCTGGGTGCTGTGCCGGAAAGGAAGAGAGGGCCAGCCACGTAGGAAGTGGCCAACAAAAAGCCCATGCTGTGGGAGTGCATCCCTGGAGTACATGCATGGGAGGGAGCCAGCTTTGTAGCACTGTGAGAGGTTCAGCTGGCAGCACACCAGGAACATTTTGCTCCCAGCTCGGAGTGAGTATGGGAAGAGGTTGGAAAATAGAGCACCTTCACAATATGTCATTTCTCATCGTAACTAAAAGCTGTCATGGCTTGAGAGAAGAATGTAGGGAAAAAATGGAGCAGGAAAGAAAGCATATGGAAAACACAGGAGGAGAAAGAGTGTGACAACATGGAAGAAAAAAGGAGAAAATAGGGATAGAGTAGGTGGACAAATGAAAAGAGACTAAATAGGAGAAAAGAAAAAGGAATAGGAAAGGAGAAAAAGATCAAAGACTTTGGAAGTGGAGTGGATCAAAGACTTTGGAAGTGACCATGTCTGGGGCCCAGTAGGGCTGCTTGCAGGAGCAAGTCTTTATCTGGTCAACTCAAAGGTCTGCCTGGGCTCATTTTTACCCAGCCCAGCCTTATGTTAGGTTTCACTGCCCACACGTGTCAGGGTCTCCACACAAAGAGCTTCATGAGGGAGAAAGTGTCAGGGCTGGGGCAGGGTCTCAGCCTGGAGGTGACACAGCCATTTGCACCTGGGGGGAGTGTGTTTCACAGGTTATTTCCTCTGTGGACAACAGTTTTATCCTTTTAATATAGCAGAACTGATAATCTGCACTGTTACTCCTAATCTACTCTGACTTTGGTTTCCCTGTTTTTCACAGGACTCATCTCTCCATTTCTTCAGCAGATACCTTCCCTGCACTTTCCTTTCCTTACTATCCCCCTTTCATAGCCTGAAAAACTCAGCTTTAGAGATGAAAGGAGAGTAGCTCCCCAATACCTACCAGAAGCACAAGCTTGTGTCTCCTCCCCAGGGTGTGGGGAGCACTGGTTCCCAGTATAAACCCAGTACAACAGGAGAGGCAGGGAAAGCTGAGCTGGGGGCAGCAGCAACGCCTGGCATCAGGCTGAAGTGCAGAGCTGGCCAAGGACAAATCCGTCTTATGATTGCATTCAAGGCTTCAAAATCTGCTTTTGTTTCCACAAGGAATTAAAACAAACCCTTTCAAACATTTCTGTGACACAGAATTGTGTTGAAACATCTGTTTTCTAGCTGAAGATATTTTTTATTACTCTCTTAGTTTGGATGGGTCCAAGGACTCAGTCCTAGATCCTTCCAATTAAATATTTTGTTGTGAAAGACCATGGCTGTTTGAACTGACCTTTTCCTCAGGTTACTGCTCAGATATGATACATTCAAAATACCCAGTAAGTAACTGAAAATTCTTTTTGTCTCTACCATGTATATACCCACAAATAAACTACCTTACACTCCCTAAAGAATGAAAAATGCAAAGAAAGATGCCATTTATTAAACTATTAATTGAAAAATAATTTGGCTGATGCATGATTAAAGCATACTACACAAGCTCCTATTTCTTTATTCAAGGAAGAAAAGAAAACCTGAAACACGTTTCAAGCTCTATTTCACAAGGGTTAATTTAATTCTTGGCAATGAAACTGAAAATTATTTCAGATTCAAAGAAAAGCTGGGCTAGGAGAGAAAGAACCAACTTGCAGGAAATGCAGCTTTTGGGGTGAGATCTGAGCTTGTTGTCTTTTGAGCTGCTGAAAACATTCCACATAGGAAAGAAATACTAGGTACTGGGGTTCCAGCCAGCACCAAAAATATGAAAATGGAGATTCAGTGAGGGTACAAAAATATGTTTCATGCTAATTACTTTTTTCCCTTATGTTTCACCTATAGAAGTAATTTAGCTTTGTAAAAACCTTTCTTCAAGGGGTCTGTTTAGGCACCCACTGTTAAAACCAGCAATATGAACAGAATTATTTTTATCACTGTTTTAGTTCAAGGAAAAAAAATTATATTTCAGATTTGTAAGTTCTCCAAATGGGCTGCTACATTGTGATGAAAGTTATTTTGAAATACTAAAAAAAAATTATTGCTAAGGATTAAGAATCTGCAAAGAAGTGAATTGAAGACTTCCTGCTTTTTCTTATTGAGGAGCCTGAACTTTAAATTTCCACGGCTGTTTTTCTTATCCCCTCAGATGTGGAAATCTTTGGAGTCCAGTAGGGATTCTAAGGATAAACACGGTGAATATTTTGTCTTTGTGATTTCCTCAGAAGCAGAACATAACTTTAGAGAAAGTGTTACTCACTTCTGTGATCTGTCAAGTCAGTTGAATATAAGGAATTATATTAAACATTTCCCAGAGGAAAACAGATTTCAAGTCCATTCATTTGAACAAACTGTCATTGTGTCTTCTTGATGTCAAATCTGCTGTAGGAACCTGATTTCAAGAATGGTCTTTTGTGGATCCTGCTCAAGGGGTTGAAATTTAAGCTGGACAGAAAGAAAATGTCTAAAAGCTTTCCCGAAATGTAAATATTATTTTCATAGCCTGTTTCCAAACACCAATCCATACAGCTTTTGTTGATGCTTCACAGCCAAGCTGCACTCACACAGTGCTGAGCAGTTCCTCCTTACCCCCAGGTAGCAGCATGGAGCCAATGGAAAAGAGAGAGGAAACCAGCAGGAAAATCAAATCCATGCTTTCTTCTTCCCTTCCCCTCCATGGCCAACTTGACACCGTGCAAGTACCTCTTAGTGTTACCTCCACACCTACACTAGTCCTAGTGCTTCAGCTGGGAAGTGTCACAGCAGCAAAGAGCACAAACCAGCATCCCTAAGATATGATCTGTGGTTTTGGAATACTGGAGAACTCGGGAGCACAAGCCCATTCCCGAAGTCTTTGCAGAAAGTGGTTTCACTGTGAATTGTGCTGGGCTCACGATGCCCTTGTTGGACTTGCAGTGAGACAACCCAAGTGGAGAACAGAGTCTGGGCTTTGCCTTAGAATCAGAGAAGCACTGGGAAGAGTCCCTTCCCCACAGGGGTGCAGCAGTCACTCACCCAGATCCATTGCTTTCTTCCCACAATGTCCCTCTTGGGACTGCATGTCTGCCACAAGCTTCAATCTCTTGTCTGCCCCACACAATATTGCTGGCAATGTGTTCCTTCTCAGGGCAGGGTGTGATAGTCACATAGATCATAGACTGATTTTGGTATCCTAGCCTAAGCTGAGTAAATTGGGAAGGTTTTAAAAAAACAACAACATAAAAAGCATTTTAATAAAACAAGCAGCATCTCTACAGGTCAAATTTCTACCTAGATCTCACTTTCAGAAAAAGACTGTTCAGAACAAAAGGCTGTTGTTTCTCTCTTGTGTGCGCTCCTACTATTGAAAAAACCCAAGTCAAAATTTCCAGAACTGAGTGCCTAAGCTCATAAATGAGATGTCAGGCCCCTATACCAGATTTCAGGAATTTGCAAGTATCACAAGCAGGAGGCACTGACCCCACTGAGAGGCAGGCTGCTGCTTCGGGTGCCCGAGGTGACTCTGCACGAGGCTGGGCCCTGGCACAGACCTGGACCCACTGCCAGTGCACCCCTGCCCCAAGCCCCCCTCTTGGGACAGGACGGTGCCATTTATTTTGGCTGTAAAGGAGGCTGAAAAGAGAGAGCCTAAGAGATGTCAGAAATTAATAACTTCTCAGATCAAGGCTCCAGCCAGTTCAAAAAGCTTTTCTGCTGACAGTAGGTTGTTTCCAATGCTAAGAATGAAGTATTTATCTTTATCCTTTGAAGCTGTGCCATTCATACCAATAAAGACACAAGAATCCTGAAAGGAATACTAACTAAAACAAAATGCCTGTTCAAAATTAATATATTTTTCTGTTTGAAACCACATTGTACACAGAGATCCTCTGGAGCATTTTAAAGACAAAAGCAAGAAAAATAAAGAAAAAAATTTAGACCCATTCTGTTCCTATGCACCAAGCAGTAATAAAAAATAGAGAAGTTATGTCAAAGTGAACCACTAAATGGGTATGCTTTTTGTAAGCCAAGCCAACACAAATTTCATAAAACTTTCCTTGTTAGAGGTACAAACCATCCACTAAAAGAATAACATTGTCAGGCCATAATATTATCATTTGCACTGCTCCAGCTGAATGTGAAGTTGCCTTTTGCATTGAAACAACAATATCAGGTATCACAAGGCCATGTCCAGACCCCTGACAGCACACTCCATGAAGGCAGCCTGACACTGGGAGGTGAAATCTTAATTACGGAGGTACTGCTGAGGTAGTACTTTCTTCCAAGCATTAGGTTACTGGTGCACTGAAATTATTAAAAGGGCATCTACAAAAGTGAATATCGGTTTACTATGGTTTCCTAACAAAAATAGTAATTAATCCTTGCCCACTGTGCTTATATTTGGAAATTTAACTTGGTCATTCAGGCTTTTACATGGCATTCAGGAATGGGTCAGCCATTGCAATAATTATTTTGGGGTGTCCCCACTTTTTTCTTAGTATCTGCTAAATAGCAGCATATTAAAAATAGTTCAGGTTATGGATGTTAAGATCAAGATCAACAAACAAACCAAGACTCATTATTAAATTCCCACAATGCCTTTATCATCAAATTTCAGAGTCAACAGACTTGTGAGCAGCTGGCAGCTGCACAAATGACAAATCATGACACAAAGCCTTAGCTGATAGAACATGAAGCTGACACCCCAGGGCATGGTGAAGGTCACAGTGGCAATTTATCAAGAGTGTAACTCTAGTTGTTTTCTGTCATATTTATATATTTGGAACGTTAAGATACAGGAAGTGAATGCTGAGGTTGTTCTTGAGCATAAACAGTAAAGTATTTACAGGGACCACTCTCTACCTGCTTTGTCATTTCCAGAGAGGTCGCAGAGGTTATTGCAGGTCTCTGCCTTCTGCCAAAAACTACCAACTTGTTATTGCATGTAATCTGTAAGAGTCATTTTTATGAAGTGACCCCTGTTCAGATTGCTCACAGATATGCAGTGGCAGGTTCTTGCCAGAGTGAGTGATGTCTGTGTCTGCTGCACTGAGTCAATCTTTCTCCAGAACTGCAGTGACACAGGGCCACATTTTGAGAAGAGCCTCATGCCCAAGAACTTTCGCTGAAGCACCTAAACAAAAGCATTTCATGTGGCTCATGACAACACAGTTACTCACTTTTAGAATTAGCTTGAAGAGGGATCCACCTTGAATCCCAGTCCCACCGCTTCATTAACCAGTCATGAAAATAAGGATGCATCCAGAGATTTCCCACAACTCATCCTATCTGCTGCTGTCATTCCTCATTTATGCAAGGACAGAAGCTCCCTGCTTCTGTGCCTTAAGGCGTTTAGTCATGTATCAAAGCCTTTTTTCCTTTTTCAGCCAAAAGAACTCCTGAAAGATACCACCATGGGAATCAAAGTAGGGCAGCAGATAACTTGAGGTTGTATCATAATGTTCCAAGGCCACTGTTTGTAAGCTTGAAATTAAAAGATACAGTAAAACTTTTCATAAATAGCTGCAGATGATCCATTACCTCACTCTAGCCTAAAGCACTTGCACACATTTGAATGCTGAATAATTTCTTTTTCAAACCTTTTCTAATTATTTGAAGAGTTTTTATAAACTCCATAATTTAGATATTATGAACTAATATACTCTTAAAAGGAAAGGAGGAAAAAAAGTCCAAGAAAATACAAAATTCATTTTCAAATGAGCTTGGAAAGGTGTTAAACTGTAGAAAGGAATACAGCGCAAAAGTAATTTTCTGTTGGTCTAGAGATTAATATTTCAAATATGTACATGTGGAGCATTCCACAATGTAAACTACCCACATCCACAGAGTGATGTTTGTCCTATAGTAACACATGGAAAGGTTAATTCCTACTGTGTTTGTATGGAACAGATTGAACACAAGCTGTTTGAGGAGAACAACAAGTTTGAAGGGTTTTTCATCTTCAGCTGATTCTAAAACATGTCAGCTGCTGGGGTTGTTGTGTTTTATTATGACTTTCTGAGTTATGCCTTCAGAAGGAATCCATTACTTTTGCAAAAATGCAATGATGTGCCAGCTCCTTTGAGCAAGAGAAGTCTGCAGCATGAGCAGGAGAGGAAGCCATGAAAAAAACCCCACATCTGAATTCAGCTGGTTTCTTATGCAAGGCCACAGGCCATAGCTATTCTCTATTAAATGAGAGAAGAGGAAAACTCAGGTCTATAATGGGAATTATTTTAGAGAAACTATTTTTTTCCAGCTATTCTGAGGAAATATAAGTGCTGAGGATAATTAATGTCCTCATGCCCACAGAGATTCACCTGTGCTTGAAGGTAAATCCAGTCTCAAATGCAATTGGACAGCAGGCCACTAATCCTCCCCTGCCCATACCTTTTGATCCCAGCAGCAGGGAGAGCTACCAACAGGAATGCCCAGAGCCTGCATTTCTCCACAGGGTGATGAGGTTTTCATGTGCTCTGTGGAAACTTCAGTTCAGGAACTCCCTCCTACCCTCATCTCTCCATCCATCCCCACAGAGTGGCACAAAGCCTCTACTGTGGCTGTATTGCTGTTTTAGTCTGTCACAGAAGCCCGAGAGCTTTCAGATGCTCCTTTGCATGTTTTCTTTGTAGACTAAATTACGTGACAATTTATGATGTAAACTGATGCAGAGGAACCTCATTAGCTGAGGTGTATCAGGAGCCAATACAAATATCAAAGCATAGAAGCCGTTGTCATGTTTGAGATATCTTAGTGATATCTTTAATAAGGTCTCCTCAAAAAGCCTGAAAATCAAACCCACACCCCACAACACGAAGGGCTCATAGAAAAGACACAACAGGGGACTTGGCCATCAATTAATCTGCATGCTAATTTACAATAAAACTGCTTACTGGAAGCAAGGAGAGGACGCATCAGTACAAGTCCTGTGGAGAAATCTGTTGTTCACCATCATCTGAAGTGATGGGACTAAGGCTTTCTAGAGGGGCACATGTGGTTTAAGACACACAGAACAAAGCTAAAGACACTTTATCCTTCAGAAAGATCTTTCTTAGGCAGAGAGAAGTCTGGTACAAAGTCATTTTTGAAGCAACCTTCCCAGACCCTCCAAGGGCAGCACACACCACCCTGCTGTGATTTCTCTCTAAGTGGCAGCTCCAGCCCACACTTACAGCCACACACTGAAGTGCCCAGTGCCTGCCACGTTCCCTCAGGATGACCTTGCTTCTCCCAGCCTGTGGCCAAGGCAGGGCAGAGGACAGAGCCCTGAAAAGCGAGCCCTGCCCTGTCCTGCTCACCATCTGTTGGTGGATGAAGCTGTAACACAATCGGCTTTCAAACAGGGGCCATCTGCAATTCAAGCCTGGCAGCACCATGAATGCATCCGCAAAGGTGGCTATTTGCAATTCAAACATCTCTTCAAAGCTTTTTATTTTTCCTAGAGATTGAATTATTTGCTGTTTCTTTTTTAAATTATTATTTCATTTTATTTAATTTGAAAGTTATCTCTGATCAAAACGTGTCACAAGGCAGGACATGGAAGTACAAAAAATTTTGCTGGAGCTAGAGCAGAAAGTGGCTTTTTAAAAATTCTTTCTTCTACTATATTTGCTTCTGATGAGCTTTTAGTGTTGAAAATTAACTTAATTTGAACAAATCCATTGCCCTCCTGCTCCAGAGAATTACTCCATGTAGGGTCATACAGATTGTAGAAGTGTTTATCTTTTGGAAGCAATAAATTCAGATCCAGTGGGGCTGCAGAGATTGGTTAAGTTCTGATTTGATCTTTGAAACGTAGGATTTTTTTTAGTAACCGAGATGGTTTCACAGAACAAATCTCTATGAAATTTCATACCAAGGACCAAAAAATTCCCTCAGTTCCAAGGATAGAGATGAGAGCGAGTTTAATATTAATTTTCCCTGCCATTATCACAGTCCACCTTGAGCAAACATGAGCAAAATGGAATCTAAGGTGGCTCATGAATTCAGGATTTGTACCATGACCTCTCCCACACACCAGGGAGCAGCAGCGGCACAGGGAAAGGAGGCAGGAACACCCCACTCTGCCAGGTGGCAGCTTCCTCAAGGCCAGTTTCCTGCAGCAAAGAATTGACTTTGTAGTGTCCCAGCTCATCGGCTTGCTCAAAAAATACCAGAGGGAGCAACAAAATTCCTCCCTGGTATTTTCAGACAGTATGTCCTTTGAATAATGCCTCCTTTAATTCCACTGGAGAAATCCTAGTCAAATATGCCAAAGTGTAACACTTGACTGGGAACATAATCCACTGGCCAAGTATCTCCTCATGGTTTCACAGATCTGCTGGACAGATTTGGCTCACAGCAGCACCTGAATAATCCCCTCATCCAGTAACTGGTTTGAGGGGCAAAAGTGATTTCGTTTAACAAGTCCTGGCAGAGGATCTGGTTAAGAGCTTAGTCATCTCATGGAAATCTAAGCAGAAACTCATTAAACAAAACTCAATGTGTAATATCATTGGCATTATTCAGTGATTTCAATGAGAAGACATTTTAAGAAACAGTCAATATAGCTGTGGGTAGAGGAAGTACAGGATTTTGTGACAAAAAAGAAAGGGAGAATGATGCTTGTTTATTGTATATTCCCATAAGAACCTTCTCCCCTAGCAAAGATACCCATATTAATACATGTTATAGAGGGGTGGAAATGCAGAGCTTCTGAGTTCATTACACCAACCAAATTCTGAAATAGCCTCAGCCCCGTGTTTTACATGGACAGTGAATGCTCCAAAGTCATCCAAAGTTTGCAGACAACTGAAGACTGAAGAACGGAGGAAACAACAGTGCACTCACACATTCAGCTGGTGGAATGAGTAGAACATGAAATCAATACTGATAAACTCTTTTTTTAGGCACATGCTTCTTTATCTGGGTCCTGAAGAAACATCAGGGAGGAACTTCTGGTTAGAAAACTAGGCCAGAATTAAAGCAGCTTTTCAAGCTGTGGTAGATGCAGGAACAGATTTGATCAAATCGCTCCTTTTGGAATATTAGATAGGATATCTTTTACTTTTGTCAGCTGCTTGTATGACAATGAGTTTGCCCAAGGATTATCTTTTAGCATGTATAATATCTCATAAAGTGGAGCTTCCCCCTTCCCCCCAGGTATGATTGCATCTCCCAGAGTTTATACCAAGGCTAGCACTGCCATCTAGATTAAACTGGAAATAAGAAAAGAGCCATGAAAAGAAGCAAGTCTATGATTCCAAATTATAAACGGTCTCTAATTAAGGGAAACATTCCTCATTGGGTAGATTATTGCATGTGATCCTACAATTGCATTTCCTACACTTTTCAGAGCATTTGTTACTGGTCTATACTGGTTTGTTTGGCTGTGGTGCAATTCAGCATGACAGTGCACTCATTTCACTGTAAAAACATACTAATCCTCTTCATTTTCACTGTGCAAGTGAGTTAAGAACAACTAATTTTTTTTTCTTTTTCCCAGAAAGGTTCACTGCAGTTCATTTACCTTAAGCAACACATCACTTTTACCATGACAGGGAAAGACTGTAGTCCCTTGGCACAAGGGAGTGCACGGTGCCAGCCTTGTTCCCACCCTGAAGCCTTGCTGACTGATTAGGTGACTTCAGCAAGTCTCTGAGGTTTTTCTAAATTTCAAATATATTCATATTTCCTTGACCAAGGGATTTGTTCTTTCTCTGGAGGTTTCCAATTTTAGATGGCTCTGTAACACTTCTCAAATATTCTCCAAGAAAAACAGGGCTGTCACTCAGAGAGGGAAGTTTCTAGGTGCATGGAGCACTGCTGAGCTGAGGAACACTTGTGATTTGCCACAGTGACATGCCATGGCATGATGGGCATTTCATTGGCATAAAATTGAGCTAACTTCATCCTGCTAAAGGAAAGAGTTGCAGTTACCTCAAAGAAAACTTTGAATGCTTTGCTTTCATACAGTATCTGTCTTTTCAATAAATCAAGCAGATCTTTATAGGATTCCCTCTGTACACCTGTTATGGACTGGAAGCAACCTCAGTCTTAAATCAAGTAATAGAAAATCGTAAAGTGTGAGAGCACCTCAAAGATTTCAGCATTTTCTGTTGCTAACTTAGAGAAGTCTCCTCTGATTAAATAATTTAACTGTAGGGGCAGATTATTCATCCAAGGTCTGTCAATCAATTAACAAACAGGTCTAAGAATTCCACTTTTCACAGGTAATCTGAGGAGGTTATCCAATAATATTTGTACACACACACATGCACTGGCACACAGAGTTGGAGCATCTGGGTGCATGAACTCAGACTTAGAAAGGGAAAGAATGATAAGCAAGTTCACCTTTGGTTAGTTAGACTGGAAACCTTTGGTCCTTCCTCAGCATTAGTCCACAAAAACATGACTTAAAATTGCAAGCAAAATATGGAATGAAATGAACTCACATGACAGAGCAACTAGAACTGTGTCAGTTTATTTTCAACAGACACCATGTCTCTGCCTCCCTTCTTCAGGGATCAGAAGCAGAAGTACCAAAATAGAGTGAGAAGCACTTCTTCCACTATTCCTTTCCTGGCTGAAATCAGGAAACAGTGGAAATCTCAAAGGAAAGACCTTATCCAACAGCAAACCTTTAGGTGTGCTTCAAGTAAGTGGAGAGTTTTGGATAATTACCTGTCCCTTGGCCAGATTTCTCTAGCAACTCATTGAACTATACACTGTTTCTGATCACTGATGAATACAGTTTATTTCTGCTTTCATCTGGGTGAGCGCTTCTTCCTTTTCTTTATATTTGTCAGAAAACGCAATATTCAGAAATGCTTGAGAAACCGAGGAGCCCGAGACTCCTGAAAATGGGACCTGGGTGTTTGATAATTGATTTTTTTAAATGAAAAACTTAAGCACTCAAAGATTAGCTTTTAAAGGTTTTTACCTCTTCTGCATGCAGATCAGTGCCGACTGTGGTTTTCAGAAAATGGCTAGGTAACTAAACTCCTTCAGAAATATTTTTCTTGCTGGTTAATTTGTTCTGAAGTCACAAGGAAATCTTCTGGAAAGTTATTTATATCAATAGCTATCACACCACTGAAGTCATCCGACCTAATCATCCCCAGGGAGCTGCAACAATGGGAATTATAAATAGCAAAAATATCCTGGATATCATCTCCACTATTTTAAAAACATTGTTTTCATAGAGAACAGTAACTAAGAAGAAATCTCAGGACATAAATTAGCAGAATACGTACACATTTGTCACTGCCAAGAGGTCTTTCCAAGAGCCAGGTACTTTTCCCTGGGTTAAAGCCATTTAATGCTGCAAAGGTGTCACAGTAGTCTGCACATTCTCTGCCTGGCTCCTGGTTTCTCTCTCATCACATTATACAAGGGGAGAACTGAAACTGTGTTGATAGACAGCCTGGAAATGCAATAGGTTAGACAAGGTAACAAGAAGCACTGTCCTAGCTTCTGGATAAAAGGAAAATTGCACTCAAATAGTTGTTTATTTCGAGTCTGTTTGCAGATGAATTCATTTTTGCCATCTTCTGCATTGCAATTTAAAGGTGTCCAGGACAGACTGACCTCTACAAGGTCCCTATGTTTGTTTTACATCCCAGTTCCCCACAGAGCTCAAATCCAAAGTGTCTTAGATAATAGAGTATGCATTATTTTAATACTGTCAGCTTTTCTTTAACTTGGTGGAGTTACACACTTGCCCTCTCTGATGAGTACCACCTGAGAAAAGCTGGGATCTTAGACCCTTTTCACCTTTTAGGTTTTATAGTGTTCAGAAGATCCTCCAAATCCAGATAAAACCAACCAAAGATCTGCAAACATGTAGTTCCTCTATTACTGAATAAAATTTCTAATGCAGACAAAAACTGGACTGGTTAGTCAGATGGCATTGAGAAAGCCCTAACTCCAAAATGTGTGAAAAGTTATAAAGCCAAACTTCAAGCATCCAGGTTGAAACGTCTTCTTCTTTGACTTGGTAATTTTTATTGTATTTTTTTTTGAAGTTTGGTAGAAAATAGTTCAGCCATTTTTGGAACAAATTTAGTGAAGGGTGGTTTCACCAACTTTCACATTTTTCATCTGTTTTCTGAAGAGCCATAGTGATCTATTAGAGGAGCTTGAAACCTGGCAGTGAGACAACCCTCAAGTTAGAATGGTATCTTTGTCCCCAGGAAAATCCATTCCTAATCGGCTATGTTAGGAGTAACAGGAAAATCCCAGTTGGTATTTACAAAGCAGAAACACATTTCAATTTTCTGAGTGTTTCAAGAGGAGTGTGCAAGCCCTGGAGCCTGCTGAGCCTCTTGTCCTGGGCAGGTACTACACGTCTGAAGACACAGCTCAGGTCAGGTTTATCTTCAATAGAGTTCTTGTTTTCTTACAGCAAAACTCTGACATCAACAAAAATGGCATAACAGAGGAGTTGACAGGGAAGGAAAAGCTAATTAGGAATTAGGTGGGTATTAGAGACTCCTAACATTATTAGACAGCATTAGAGCCTTTGAAACTCAGCCTGCACAACAATAATTTCCTTAGAATTTAAGGGCTTATTCTCCAGTTGTTCTAACACAGCTCTATTAATATCAGTGGAGTTACATTAGTTTGCCCTGACTAATATCCTTTAGTTATGCAGACAAGCAAATAAAAACTCTTTAGCTGTTCTTTTAAAGTAATTTCCAAACATCATCTGAAAGACTCCCTCAGCACAAAAAACAAACCCCAAACACAGGACCCCGATGCAGCCCTGAAGTGGCAGCACATTCCATATTGAGGGTCAATAGGAGTTTCACAAGGATACCCTTGGTCACTGCTTCCTCACAGCGACTTTGGAGGGAGGGGAAGAAAGGGTTTGAAAAACATTCCAGATTTCAGCAGAGTTTTTGTAGCTGTGCAGACACAGAAGTCGCTGAAATGTCCGGAGGGACAGCCTCAGCAAGCCTGTGACCTTCTGTGACAAACTGGACCATGGCATTTCAGAAGGGATTTAGCTGGGATTGTTAAACATCTGCCAAAAAGAGAACTGCTTCTTGGATTTTTTCAATCATGTAGCACTATATTTGGACTGGAAACAGCCTGTGGATGAGCAAGAATAACCATTAGAAGGCAAGTGAAAAGTTTCAAGCAGATACTACAGTCAAGGAAGAAACAACTCGAACGTATCTGGGCAAGTTTCCATACTGACTGAAGCAACACTTTTTCCCATGACATCAGACTCAAAACAAACAATATATTATAGTCCATATGTTGATTAAGGAAAGCCCAAGCTGTGCAGAGCCATGCACCAGCCTTCAGAACAGCGACCGAACAAAAGGGGGATCGCTTGCAAGCCATGGGAGTTAATCAAACAAACAAAAAGCCCCAGGTTTTCAGGATAAGGCGCCTGGGTAAGACTTCTCAGCACGATGAGGTTGTGAGCACCGAGGTAAGACCGAAAGCAAACTGCCTGGATCAAAGTTATGCAGTCTGACTAGATGACAAGGGCAATGAGTAAACTGTGCTTTGAATATGCAGCAGCCAAAAGGCTCAGAAAACTGTAAAGTTGATTGCAAATAAGGTGCTTAGAGAACCTGGAGTTCTCTACCTATCCGAGGTCGTACGGCATTTGCATGAGAAATTTGGACATTGGAATGGTTTGCAGTCAGAGTTCAGAAGAGCTTTTGGCAGGTTAAACATGTTCCCAGTAAGATGATGCTGAGGATAAACATGCAAGAGAAATATATAAATGCTGTTTTCACAAGAATAGTGCTGCTTTCTTAGAACTGCCTGTATTTTAGGGAGGAAGGCAGAATGCAGTCCTGATGGGATGCCAATAGAATCCATCAAGAACAGTCAGTAAATCACAGGGCTTAGCAACTGAAAATGACATGGTACATTTTCAAATTCGAAACAAAAACAGGACCATGTTCCACAGGGAAAAGGTACTTGCTAAGCACGTATTGATGCTGTTTACAAAAGAATTGGGAGTTTAACTCTTACTCTAAAATGGCCTAATAACATAATAATTAGTGCATACAGCTGAATTCACTGAGATATTTTATCAAACCTTGAATTATCTGATCCATTGATCCTCTGTAATAAGGAACAGGAGGGCACCTTTGATCTTTCTCACAGAATTTAATAAGTCAAAATTAGAAAAGAGCCCTTTCAAATGAGGACAAATTTGACTAGGAGGATAACTAGGCAAGTTGCTACATTTTAATTGTGCTTTAACAAAATTATCTAAGCTCATAGGTTTAATAGTCACAACAAATCAGGAAATAAAATGTCGTATTAATGTCACTGGTAGATTAAAGTGGCAGAAACTAGGTTTATAGAAGTATTAAGGGAAAAAAGCATTTCTTTTGTTTGCACAGTACTGAACACATTCACAAATCCAACAAAAAATACCTTGTTCCTTAGTCAGACAAGGGAAAATACAATTCCCTTAAAGATTTTTTTTTTGTTTGTTTTAAATGATGGACGTAGTTAAAAGAGTTGTTTTCTAGTTCTGTACATCCATTTTATTCCCTTTTGCTGTTTCCCAGTGTTTCAAGCCAGGAATGACTTTTTTTAGTGTCAAGCTACACAGTGAAAGTCTCAGCTAAAAAAACCCATCTATGGAAACAAATTGGGCATCCACAATTCTTCACCACTCAATTTGGATCTCTGCAGCCATTTCCTTCAAGATAGATCCTTGTCCACAGGGATATTTAGACAACAGTAGACTAAATTAATCCCAGGTACTGTCAAGAAAAGAGGCACTGAAATCTGTTGCTTCCAAATTACAGCAATCCTCTGGAGACAGACACTATGGCAAGCTGTTACCTGTCAGGAAGATCCAAGACCCTCGGTATTAGTGATTAGCTCCCACAGCTCTGTGGGCTTCACTGTACATCTGCCACAGTTATTTGGAACACACAGTCTTTTAAAAATTGAATCTTCCTGCCAACTGAGGTGTGTTAACATCTGCCTGCTGCTGCTGCATTGATCGTCAGTGCCTGAATCCTAAGGGAACATTTAACAGCTTTTTTCACAGATCTCCCAGTTCTGCTTTGCGGGAAGCAATGGTGACATATTGGCCAAATTTGTTGCATAAAGATCACAAGGGTTTTGAAGAGGATGAATTGCACATCTTTATAAGATTAACTGGATTTTAATTATTTAATTTGGTTTTTGAGTGCAGTCTGAAACCACTGATATAGAAATGAAGTTCCTGCCATTGTTCCATACTCACTGGCAAGTTACTCGGGGTATAATGCAAATCAATTTTTCTTTACAACTCTAAATAAACAAAAAAAGTAATAGCACCTGGTGTTTAACAGCTTACCTTAAGATATAGTTAACTGCACCTTGGCCTTCACTCATGGCATCCATCCTGTAGGTTCATTAAATTCTAGAAGGAAAAAAAAAGTGAAATAGGTCAGGTAGCCTTAACTAATCCTTCAGAAGTCATTCATGTGAAGCTGTGGAAAACAAATATGGGTAGTCTGACAATTGTCAGCCATAAAAGTTATCTTTTAGCCCTTGCTCCTGATTTTGAGTTGTGCCTGTACATTTTCTGCAGTGTGCAGAAGGAAGAAGGGAGCTCGGCAAGACTCGACTGGGAAGAAACATTCTGGACCTGGTGACAGGCACTTGTCAAGACCTGTGCAAGACTGAGAGGTCAGTTGTATTTTCAACAGTGCTACACTTCTGGTCTTCGATGCTTAACTGCTGATGTACGGGCAAGGGATGCAAAGGTAGAGACAGACATGGTGCAGTTTAACCCTGCACTTACTGCACTGCAGTGAGTACCCATTCCATAGGAAAACCCAATCTTTCTAATGTATTATATGATTAAATAGCTAGGATCTTGATCAGGGTCTATATAAAGCACTGATCACTATTGCAAACACTTCCTAGGAGCTTTCTCTGTGTTCTTATACCAAACTCAGGCAAGTAACCTCTGCTCATTTAACAGTAAATGGTTTAAATCATAGCAAGATTTTTTTCATTATTAATCAGCATAAATTACCCCAGTACTTGTTTCACCGGACGCACATAAAACATCTCTATGACTCTGTTTTGCTTTTAGTAGTTATGCCACCAGCAACTGAAACCTTTCAGCTACACAGATCATAGTTTCCACAGTTTAACTAGAGATTCTGTGAAACTTACTTCAGTGTAACATGCCAGTATGATTTAATAGCAAAAACAGACATTTCCACATTTAGTCTCCTTGTATATTTTATGCATTTATGATTGCTTTTAAGATAATATTTATTTTAGTGTATGAAAAGCAACTGAGTGGCATAGTAGATTATCAAGAAGCACTGGGCAAAGAAATGTTCTGCTGGGCTGAAGCAGCTGTCGAACATGTCTTCTCAAAAATCCTGAAAACCATGTTCGCTGCTACATCTCAGTTTTTGTGCACCTCAGCAGTTCTTCGTCCTGGCTGGAAGCATAAGCTGTGAAACGACTGTTCACAGCATTTCGAGTTTGGCCATAGCCTCGGAGTCCTGGAATTGTAACAGTGTATTCTTTGGGGTCTATTCAATGCTAAACTAAGTTTCCAAATGTTTCTTGGCTCGACAGACATTAACTGGACCTTGAACTTCCTATTTGCATTCAGTGGCAGGGGGCTAAACCTGCCATCTGTTTTGACAAATGTTTTCCATTGCCTCTGCATAGCTGGCAGAACAGGAGGCATATTAGGAGAAGTTAAAGTTCTCTTTCTGAACCACCAAGAATTCTTTGAGTCCTCAGAAATCCCATCAGAACACAGCTAAGCAGCTAATTGTAATTCTGTTTGCAAAAGATTTTAGTTTGTCATGAGCTCCAGGTCTTAATATCTTCCTACTCTTCATTCCTTTGGGGCAAAAATCTTCAGAGTGGAAAATCATAGCTGCAGGCATTCTGGAAAAAAAATAAAATAAAAATCAGCATCACTTCTACTTGTGTCTTCTGCACTTTTCTCCAGCCTGAACAGTCCCAGCTCTTAGCAGAACCATAAGAGTCAAGGGAGCTTGATAAGAATTGCCAGTTATGATATGAATAAAACAAAGGAAGTGTCCAGGAAAAGTAGTAATGAAAAGCTACAGTTCTTGACTCTTAGAGTGAGCTTTCCTAGGTTCTGTGGAAAATATGTAATAATCAGACACAACTGGTCTTGCATAAATTGTCCCACAAGATGCGCATTTAAAATATTCGGGTTTCAACTGGAGCTGAATAATGAATGAATGGAAGCTATCAAGAATGAGGTTGCCCTGCTAAGTGAGTTCTTCAAGTTTGAGCAGATGAACCATGCCAGCATGGAAAAATATTCCTGTATCATTCATATCACATGTAACAAGACATCCTACCTGTGACTGCTGCCATGTGCCATGGAGCCATTGTGCACATAAACAAATCAAATGAAAGACATGCAATTAGGTTCCAAATATCTCGATTCAGATCTGTTTCAGATGGGAAATTTATCCACACAGATGTAGCTGTCACTTTTTACAGGCTGGGCTGTCACTAACAGATTGTAACTAAACAAAAACCAGGAGAGCAATATTCCACATCCTTTCCACATGGAGCATTTAGATTCCTGGTCATACTATAGGTTCAGCCATTGTATATATTCCAGCAGTCTGTCTGAAGGATCCTGAGAGATTCCCAGCCTTCCCCTGGCAGTCACTCACCCTGCCAGGGCACAACAGAGAGGTTTTGCTCTTTCCAGATGCATCAGTTGTGTCTGTGCCATCCTGTGCTCCATGAAGTGTTAATGGTTTCCAGATGTTGGCTCACAGGGTGCTGACACAACTCTTGCACCATTAGAGTATCACACGACAATATTATGAGAAGGATCAGAAACACGGGAGACTTTTACAGCCTTTGGAATCTGTAGTGACAAGAAGAGCAAAATACGATGCTGTTGTAACACTTTCCTTGCTCAGCATTACTGCCTAGGATCTTGTCCAGATCAGACTTGTGCAGCAGCACCAGAAAGGGAGCAACCTTTGAATTTACTGCTCAATTTCTAGCATTAGTTATCATTCCTGAAATGCTGTGTCATTACTTAAGTAATATCATGAATAAGTATTAGTAGCTAAGTCTGGTTGAAAATGATACAGTCATTTTATATAAAATAGTGAAGCTTCATTTTCTCTTTCAATGGATTTAGACACATCAATTTCCTTTCTGAAACACAAAATGCTGCCATATTTGCCTTTCCTATTTGTCTTCACTTACAAAACCACTTTGAGAGAAGAGAAAATAATAGAGGAAGATTGCTCACATCACTAATTTTTTAATCATTATCAGATTAAATGATAAAACTTTCTTTAGAAAAATGAAAGACTGGCAAACATAAAGGTATAATCTAGAATTTGAAAATACAACTGTAGTATTTAAAGACTTGAGACAGACTTTAGGAGGATTAATTGAAGCTTCTCCTAGCACATCTGAAAGATTTTAGACCCTGAGAAACCTACTATTTTTCAGAGATATTGTCTCAAATATAAAGAAGAATATAAGGCGTTCTTAACTCATCCCATTTAGAAACTATTCCCTCATCTATGAAAGCAGAGACAACAACTCTGTTGATATAAATGACAATAAAAGCAGCAGCTGATTTGTAGCTGTATTTGTATTTAAAAAGGTGACCATGTAACAGCCAGTAAACACAAAACACGAGAAGAGGAGGGAAGCCCAGTGATAGTAACCATAAAACATTTAAAAGGCAAAACTAAGAAGAAATATGATTTGATCTGTTTTAGTCCACCTGACATTTTTATATCCACATTTAACTAACAGGTCATTAATATCCACGCAAATGTAAGCAAGGGAATTTTGAGCCGAGCTGTCTTGTTCAGAGCAATAAAAGCTTTATTCACACTCTGCTTGTACCTCAAACATTTCATAACTTGGCAGCCCTGAACAAGTACTCTGAGAGCCTCCAGTCCGATTGCACAGAACGGAATCAGTCAGCATCTGTTCAAAAAATTCTTGCTCTGCTATGGAAAAAAGCAATTATCATTAAAGCTTTTCCCTCAGAAAAATCTGGCTACACATGAGGGGAAAAATCAGATAGCAAGCTGCGTGCAATAGGGAGTTTTAATTTTCCCTTTTTGCCTTCTAAGTAGAAGAGATTCCCTGCAAGTGAAGTCCTTTTGCAGATTATAACTTCCTAAAGAGCCACAAGAGGATTTACTCATCCAAGTTCCCCTAATACAGTCCTGTCCTATTCTGAAACATTCTTAAATGCTAAGATCAGCAGATAGCAAGAACACATGTCAGAAGAGACATGTTCTTTTTCATTCAGGAGAAGATACCAGGGAGCACTTTTTCAAGTTAGCTATTTGCAATTTGTCGGAAAGTCAGAAAGCTTCCCACTTCAAACAATAGTTTCTGTAACTGAATTTCTTTGCACAGACTGTGCTTTACATAAAACACAATATTATAGAAAATAAAGTGGAATAAAATACTAGTAGTATTTTTACCATCATGGCATTTTTAATAAATTTTGTCATTTTCTTGATTAATTAGAGAGGAAAACTTGTTTCTGAAATGATCCTTTTTTAAAAAAAGAAAACCAAACAGAATGATGTCTTTCTAACCCCAAATCAATTTGCCTCACGACTTCAAGCTTGTAAGGAATACTTCTATGAGGTTTGCATTTAGGCATGACTAACATTGTGATTCTCACAATACTCAGAAAGTCTAAAAATGTCAGTGTTCCAAATACATGCAATGATTAAAGCTTCAAGAATGGTTTCACTGACTTTGTGGTACTCAGCTCTGATTTTAACAGTTTTTTATTCTAAAAACAACACTCCGGATCTGGTGCAGTAATGAGTCTCATCTTGAACTGGGTTTTTTTACATCTTTTCCGGGTTGAGGGGAGGATCCTGTAGTATCTTAATGTCATATAACTGAATGGTCTGTTGGGAGAGTCCCAGTGTTTTCAGTGGCAACTACAGTTTTCATGCAGTGTTTTTTAAAAAGTAAAGATCATTCCTGAGGGTCTTGAGCAAAATAAGCAAATGTGTATGGTATAAAATACATTCTATGTACACAGAATTAATACAGAGCTGGATCAGCACTAATTCAAAGAAAAGGATACACAAGGAAGAAACTGATAGCAGCCATAGGCCAGACTTTGGGAAGCCTGGCTGAATCAACAACATGACTAATAGTGTGAATCTCAGCTGAGAACACATCTTTGTGAAGTGCCACTGTAAAGATGACTGGTGAGAGCAGGAAAACTGATGACTTATTTTGTCCAAAACATCTCTGAATGTACACGCAAGCAGAGAGCATTTTCAGGCTATATGAAAATCAGATTGTTTGTCTGGGCTGACATTAGTCACTGTCCGTGGATCAGGCTGTGGGTTCCGTGTGCCCTTGGTGAGCTCATCTTTCCACAACTCCAAAATATGTTGTGTGTGATTGTGGCCGTGGCCATTTAGTGCAGCAAATATTATTCAAGGTCAAACACTTCAAAACAATGTGGAGACAGCCACAGCTATCAGAAAGGTCTGGGTTCCACTACAGAATGCTCAAATAATTGACATCCACATTGGATTACTTTGGGCCCATGACTTATTTTAACATTTCTGTAAGTAATGTGCTGTGTTTAGCAAACTGAGCTCATCATCTGCGATTTCAGTTTTGCTTGGAAGCCCTCTTGAAAGTTTAACTGCTGCTGCCACTTGCATATGCATTTTCTCTGTGTTAAATGCTAAATTAAACTAATTTGCTTCAGACAGTTCCTGAGGCTAAACTTCTGCAAGGCTCTGGGCTTTCCCTGCTTTAAAAATTAATGGTCTCTCCTACTTAAAATCTAAAGTGGCTTTTAGTCACCATGAATTTTTTGGTGTGCCAACGTTATGACTTAAATAATTTCTTCTTACTAGCATTTCCCTTCAGTTATGTAATACGTATGACACATCACCTGTCTTCTATTTTGTTAGCCTAAATATAACAAGTTCTTCCATCTTTTCTTATGTGTCAGATGAGCTGGCAGATTCCATCAAGCTATCTGTAATATTTTATTTTTTTCTTCCATTTTCAGTTTCCTGCCAGGCATTCAGAATAAGTTTTGTAGGTAAATTCTGTGGCAGGACTTCTGTCTGTGGTACATGGCACAGTCTAAACACATCACCTGTCCCAGTCAGGGAGAAACAAGAGAGCACTCAGACTTCAAGATCTAAGTGAAACTTTTGAATCCAGCATAATATCAATTAGTCAAAGGTGAAAAGAAAGTAATGCCCTTCCTTCAGAGAATTTATTGATTCTTATCCTGAAAATTGTTGTCCCTCAGTTCTCTTGCTGTTCTTTGAGCAGAATATTTTGCACCAAGTGATGAGCTCATGTTGAGAGCAGCCTTCAACAAAATTTCCACGTCCAGATGGCATATGAATTATAACCTTCTATCACGGACTTAACAAGACGTGGGCTGCTGTTAATTGTCACTTCCAGGTTTCAGTGTTGTTTATTTGCCACTAATAAAACCTGCTGTTCTTCTTAATAACAAACTAGGAAAATTTCATTTTTAAGGGGTACACTTGGCACCCTACTTCCCTCCTCCCTCCTATTAAATTCCTGCCATGACTTTCTCCTGTGCTTTTCAAATGTAATCAGCAATAGGTCAAATCTTAATATTTTATTGAGTTTTCCTTCATACCTCTTTCAGGCAAAGTTCTTTAAGGGAAGAACTATATGCCAAAACCCTTCTGCTGTATCTGCTCATTACTGAGAAAAGAATTTTTTCCCTTCATATTTATTACTGTGAAGCAAATTCAGAGTCCCGGGTGAATAAAACCTAAACAGAATGTGCACAATATGAAAATGCATTTAATATTTTATTATATTTTAGCTGCCTGTTAGATACCTCATCCCAGCCAGCAATTTATAATCATGTGCAAGAGGCAGCTTCCTGAATTTGCATAGTTTAGAAATAGCAAAGCAGAAACAACATGGTGAGGGTAATTACTTTTAAACAATATTAGAGCAGAGCTTAGTAGATCAACGCAGCATCTGCAAAGTTCTGCCCATTAAGAACCGCAAAGCCTTCAGATGAGGCCCTGAAGAACACGAGCTGCATGAATTCAGCCTGTTAATTGCAGAGCTTTTATTAAATTAGTTGTCAGATAATTGTAAAGCAGATGTCGGAGTTGGGGCTTTCAGAGCTGCTTGAGAAAGCTCAGGGTATATAAAACAAACACTACTTGAATGACCAGAAACAAGGCCCCGGTGTCAGCACAGTCTCAGCCCGGGACTCCGGTGCTTCCCCACACAGCTGATGGGAGCACTCAGCACCTCAGCCAGGCAGGATGTGCTGCTCCCAGCCCCAGGCACGCTCCCTCTGGGCTGGCCACACCTGTCCCTATGCATTAGGAGGGCTGGGAAGGCAGGGAGTGTGTGCAAAGAGAGGTGAGGGTGCTGAAAGCTGGGCCTGGAAGGTGAGGATGTGCAGATCTCCCATCATCACATTCCTCCCCCACAGCAGCTTTCGGGACAGCAGGCCAAGGTCATCCTTCATAACCACAAAACTGCCCGGCCAGCCCAGCTATGGATGGGATCTCCAAGGAAGTCACTTTGACCTCAAGGCCATATGTACAGCTGTAAAACATCCACATGGCCCGGAGGGAAGGCTCCCTCCTTCAGCCTTCAAGGCATTTCCCAGCACAAAGTGCAGCTGTTTGGGGTTTGTGCTGGGAACGATTTGGAACTATGGCTTTGAAAATCCTTCACTTTTTATAGCTATTTGAAAAGTAAATGCAATTGGAACTCACCGCGGAGAGGTCAGCTAACCCAGCAGCGTGGTTTGCACGCTTCCTCTCGACACACATCAAAGCCAAACCCAAACAAAAAGGCTTTTCTTTGCACTTATAATTGGCACTGGGCTGAGGCCTGTTCTTTTATGCAGGCCCCTGAAAGAAAAGTAACCTGATAATGCAAGCTGGAGACAGACAGTTCAATAGAAGTCACGCACCCCAACAGCTACACAGATGTGGGCATTGCCAGTGACCCCTTCAAATTGATTAAAAAGTAGAGAAGAGCGGTAGAGATTAAAAAGTGGAGAATTCAGGGGAAGTTACATCAGCACAGCCTAGCAGCTCCAGGAGAGACAGTGTCACTTTGCCACCAAAAGTATCCCCCTAACAACCAGCTCTGCTCAAGCCTTGCTCTCCTCACCTAAACGTAGGAAAAGTTATCCTGGCTCCAGGACAGAGTATACACCACATGGACTTGGATCCCTAAGCTCCAGGTGGCTCTTTTAGGCTCCAACTGCATATTAAACCTTTTTCTCAGAATGTCAGTCATGCTTAAAAGACAAATATTGCATGAATGCATACGAGATTCCAACATGCTACAGCCTTGTATGCAAAGTAGAAGTAAAATCCCAGTAAAGTTACTTTTTAGACTGTCTCCCTCTTGATTTCTGGGAGTAACTCCTGCTTTGCCTTTAGAAATCTCTTCTCCTCTGACTCCATGCACAAATACAATTGGAACTATACGTATGTTGCATATTAAGATGTATGCACAGTACATTCCTTTAATCACATGCGAGCTTCGTGAACTGTATTATTTTTCATCTGGTTTTTGAGTAAATAATTCAGAAAAAAATGCTGTGTTCTTCCAGTGTTTTGGAATGTGTATTTTGGGGTAAGAAAGTATTATGTTGGATTTACTGTACTTTGGTACCTCTGTCTCAGTTACTCAAGATCAAACCCAAATTCCCCCAGCCAGGGGGAGGGTGGGAATCACAGTAACCCAGGGTTACATAGTACAAATGGTATTTATATTTGGCAGTTATCAAACAAATCCTACCGTCAGTAAGACAACCAATCACTGAAGGATACTAAGCAAATTCCGTATTTTCTGTGAATTCAATCAGCTGTCCTGACTTTGTTTCACACACTGGAAGATGTTCTAGACCTATTGAATTGGTATTGTTGGCTTTAAGTTGCAGCATTTGGTTCTTCAGGGTATTTTGGAGCAACTGCATGCAGAACAGCATAGTGTAGGTTTTGGAATATTTTTCATAACATTAGTGATTTTAGTCAGATTTTAAGTCCTACAGGAATGGTGTTATTTCATTTAAGAGGAACATCTCTGCAGCAGGTCTCATGGCAGAGGCAGCTCCTTCAGGAATCTCTTGTTTCCATACATATTGGGTCAGCTTCTCTCAGGGGTCAGTCCTGCAAACTCTTTTAGGGCCTGGGGGAAGCAGTGTTCTCTTTCTTTTGGACAGTCAAATCAGATAATTATAACCCATTTCTTGATGTTTTTTTATAATTTAACTCTTTCCTTTTGCATACTGATTTATTTCTCAAATTTTTTCTGCTGTGAACAGGCCTTCAACGCACATCACAGGGTAAGACCTTAGCAGAAGGAATTTTCAGACTTTCACATTCTATTCAAGCCCCTCAGATTTTCATGCAAGTAGCTTCAGCAGCTACTCTGATAACACCAAACTTCCTGAAAAGCATACCAGCCAATAGAGAGAGATTCCCCAAAAGTCGCATTCCTTGACTCAAAAATTATCATTTCCCTCACTCTCTCAGATGTTTGAATCCCTACATAATCCAAATTGCACAGAGCAGAAGTAATCCAGTGCTCAGAAGAAAGCAGAGCTGAAAGGTCAAACAAATCTCAAGCTATGCTGTCTCAAGCCTTTCTGCTTCCAAAGGAGTGGCTAATGACTTGTTCTTTGGGAAGACTGGAAAGAGTTCAAATATGAAGGCATGATTAAGAAAAGAAAAATCTTCCACACCAATTACAGCTTCCATGCTTTTGGCCAGAATCCACAACCCAGCTTCCAGGGGCAGCCCAATGACTTTTCAGTTGCCTTATGATCCACAGGGTCAAAAGGATAGATGCATGCTATCAGCTTGCTATTTTATAAGCTTGAAAAAGAGAAATTGGATGGGCAGGCTCCCTCGGAAATTCTTTTGGAACATAATTGGCACTAAAATTTTTCCCAGAAGAAAATGATTCAGGTTTCAAAATTTTCTGAGATTGAGGACTGCATGCAAGCTATGTTCCTCTCCAGCTCATCACCACTACTGTCTCCAGTGCCATCAGAGCTTCAAAAAAACCTTCAAAACACAGGAAATTAGAAAAAAGTAACAAATTCCAGCACTTTTTAAAGCACTATGCTCTGCATGCTCTCATTTGGCAGCCTGCTGCTTTCCAACACTTGTTAGCATGCTCTTCTCTCTGCATTTGTCTGCTGCCTTTTTGGCTGACACAGCCAGAACTGCTCACATCCATCCCAACAGTTTCCAAGGGGTTCTCCAAAGCGAGAACTCGTGCATTTACTGATGGTTGCCCGATGATGTGGAGAGTTTCAAATCCTGACAATGCTCTAAGTATTGCCAGGTGAGTGAGAAACATCTGGATCTGTGGTGAGGGCATGAGAATTTCAGTCAAAGGAGCAAAGATGTACAGGGACAGGACACTGTACTGCAATACTCAGGGCTGCAGGAATAAATGAAGGAATTTGAGAAGGAACCATCCTACTTGCAGCTGCATGTGTGACAACCACAGGTTACAGATCACTGTTACAATTAGGTCCCATCCATTTTTCAGGGTTTGTCACCAATTCAGTGGATAAAATCCACAGCTCTCGTGAATCTCCTTTGTGCTCCTGTAGGTTTTTGGCTTTACCTCCACACTGCTTGAGCACAGGAGCAGTTCAAGGGTGAGGCAGGAGGAAAGGGCACAGGAAGTATCCCAAGGGTCCCAGCTGGAAGAACGGCTCCTCTGATAAAACATCCAGGTGGCTGCTGTGATTTGCAAAACTCAGAGAAATTACCCCATTTCATTGATGTGATAAAAAGTAATTGGAATCAATTCCCTGCCTTTTTCTGCATGGATCATGAACTAAAAGAAATTGGACCAGTGTTTGAGGTTTGACAAGCACTTTCTGATTTCTCACTCACTGGCTTTATACAGCTGTGATCAGCAGCACGTTAGGGGACAGTGGAGCTGATACAGATATTTCCAGTTCACCAGCAGTAATTAGATCTGTGAGTATGAATATAAATCGAAAGACCTGACACCCAAATGCCTGCTTCTGGGCGTATTTCTATTTACTGTCTCAAGAGCCCTCTTTAATCTCTTGTAAAACTGTGTATCTCATTCAGGTGAAACCCTGGGATAAATTTCTTGTCTTTCCACTCCACACCCATGGAAATGATTTGGCTGCATTGCACAGCATTTCCAAGGACAGATATCAGAAATGGCAAGAATTTATCTAAGTAGTAAACAGCCAGCACGGCCAAGGTTACACCCACCTTTAACTAAGTGGCTGGGCTTCAGTTTCATCCTCCAAGCAGACAACGAAATATACAGAATTGCCTTAACAGAATTGAAGAGACTTACAAGTGGAATTTCCTTTTGGATTTCCTTATTTCCTTACAAGAGGACTAATATATTATTTCTCAATTACATTCTGCATTTTGGCACAGTTTAACAGAGTGGGAGGACAACAAACTTGGGTCCTGTGAGGGAGGAATACAGCAGGCAACGATCAGAATGTGGATGTGACTGCAGCTCTTTGCTTTTTTTTTTTTCCAAAGCAAAAGTTTGTCAGAAATAATGGCAAAACGGATACTGAGAGGATGAACAGCCAGCAGGAAGACTCATAACCAGGATAAACAACATAATGAAGTCGATAGCTGGCATATTCTGCTATTTCTTTATCCACATTAAGAATCAAGTATAGATTACCTGTAACATACAGCACATTTTACAGAGAAGCTCCAGGAGTCATCAAATCACAAACACACCCCTGACATGCTCCTGAATAAACTATTCCTACAAAACAGCATCAGTGGACCAAAACAAAGCTGAAAAAAAATAGAGCCTTCTATAATACCTTTTAAAAATTAATTTCAAAACAAAGAATGTTAATACATTAATCATAAGTTAGGCTTCAAGAGACAAGTAAAAATAGCATCAAGTAGTATTTGAAGCTCTAATATTTAATATTTTAAGTAAAAGCCAAAAGGAAACTTTCAAGTTTAAGCTGCCACACAAATTTGCTTTGTGACTTGGGGCCATGTCTTGTCTCCTTTGTGCCTCGATGAGCCCAGCTGGAAAGTGTAATAATAAATTAAGAAACACAAAAACAAAAGGCAGGTCTGCAACGAGATCCAGATGCTCCATTAAACTGCCGTTCCCCTTAAACACCTTCCAAACCATAGCTAAATAGAAATACGCCTGACAGCTGGATTTGAAGCATGCCTGTGAAACCGTAGAACTGTCTTTATCTGTTTTCCAACAATTAGAAGCTACCATGCCTCTTCAGGAACTGGAACCACATTAGCCTCTTCTATCCATAACAAAGTAATTAGAACAGAACTACACTGATGCCACCTCAAGATTAAAGGATCATACACTTCATGATTCTCTGTTTGTACAGTAATTTATTGTGTGGTTTACCTTGGCCAGGCAACGTGCACACTGAGACTGCTGCGTGTTACACGAAATTCAATCTTTCCACTGTTACCATGTCTTTTCCTGGCTTTTTAATTTGCTGCCCTCTCTGAACTTTGTATGGGGTTTTCTCATCTTTACCTGTTTAGATCACACCACTTTACTGAAGGCAGTATATTGTTACTGTATGTGCTGAACCTGGGCATACAGAAATTATGCTCAAGTGTCATTATCTCAAGGTGTTTTAGTCAGAGCTTTAGCTGGATATACTTCAGCTGCGCAAAAAGAATAAGCAGAAAATGGGAGAAAACTGCAGGACTGCCATGTAACTAAAGACTGATACCATAATAGACACAGAAGAAATTAAACTTTCATGAGTGTCTGCAACATCACGGCTTTGTGCCTGTGGTGTTTGGCCTTGCTACAGCAACTTCCATTCTAGTACCATTTTTGCAGGAGGCATTTGCAGCACATACTACCAGACACTAGACCTCCTGCAGAAACATTTATCAGCTCTGCTGGCTCAGATGGCCCCGTCAGGATCTCAAAGTGAACGACATGACATGGGGCTGCTTCAGAAGCAGTTTCTTCTCAGATGTAAGGACATGCCTGAGAAGCCTTGAGTGCTGTTGAAGTAGTGTTCCACTGCTAATGAAAGTGCTCAGTTGAAGTGTGACACCTACAGAGGAATGCTTTCCTGCAAACAGATAAAGGGTTCCCAGAGCATCCCATAAAATGAGGAATTCCTTATGCTGACATTACTGCAACCTGGGAGAAGGGTTGCTGAGGTCTGCTGGTGTCCTCGAAGGTTATTTTCCTGCCTCAATAGGAAAAAATCCTAGTGAATAACTTTACCACTTTTCTCTTCAAAAGTTACAACCTCAGAATAGGCCAGAAGCAAATATTTCTCTGAGAACTCAAATTATCACCAGCTTTTTGTTAGGTGAGCACATGCTCTTATGTCTTATTGCTGGTAACAGTATACACTGGCTCCAGGAGATTTCAAGCTCAGCCTAACTGCACGTGATAATTGCCATTTTCTTTAGAACACCCATCACCACTTCAGTAGATTATCAGGCTCACAGCTGAAATAACACAACGTGGTTGCTTCCCAAAGGACACGGAGAGTGTTAAAACATGACATTGCTAAGTGGCAAATGACAAAAGACAACCAAGGGAATGGAAATTGATTCACACCAACTGGAATGAAAATACTGCAGTCACTGCCAGCGTGCTGAGATCCACCAGAGGCCCTAAGGCGTGTTCTCCACAGGAATATGGCTTCTCACATGCAATTTCCAGATACTGCAGGGGATGGTCCTCCCGTGTCCCCGGCTGCAGCGCCACAACTCATTGCCACCTGGTGGCTGAGAATGTTTAATACAGCCCGCCTTGACTCGTGGGGTGCGCATAGTTTCAGGAGGGTATTTTTTAAGTTTACTCCCTCTTACAGATCAGCCCCTTCCCATGGCATTGCACGGGAATGCATTGAACACCCACACCAGCAACTGCAAGCACAGCTCAATTTCTGTTTACTAGAAATGCCTAATGTAGCATGTTGCTAAAGCAATTCCCTGCTTCTAAAGCAATGTGAAATCACAGTGTAAGTTTCCAGCTGAAGAATGACATGCAGCTAAGCACAACCACCTGAACTGGGACCTGCACCTCAGCAGTTGCCCGATGCTTACATTTTATCACGATGAAAAATGTTATAGATTATTCAAAATAAGGTCACAGGCATTTACTTCGAGACTTTCATCTCTGCTCTGCATATGGCTCACTAACTTTAAATTAAAGTGCAAGAAGAAAATTGATAAAGGCTAAAAACGAGCTCCATTTTTATAATAGCCTGAACCTTGATCCCTAGAATCCAATACAGCTTTCCTACAGCATCCTAAAAATTACTACATACCCCTTTGCATCTGTATTTCTCAAGCTAGCCTATCCCTAACCCACCCCATCCAAAACTGGGCAGCTGAATAGTTGTGGCTAGAAAATTGACAGTTCAGATGCCAAAAAAAAAATGTCCTTTAAAAGACAAAGCCAGATGTGAATACCAAATTGTGCAAGTGCCCAAGTGAAAATAATAAAATCATAGGCTTCATCTTGCTCCACCCATTCGTTTTGGGCAGAACTTGCCTAGAAAAGTTAATGGGTTTGACCTCAGTTTCAAGAGATGAAGCTAGATCACGTTGAGCAGGGCCTTTGATGTCAGTAAAGTTATGCCTGATTTACCCCAGCCTAGCCAAAATTAGAACCTAGCCTGAGGGTAAAAACATCTTTTAAATTACCCAGGCTAGTCTTCCCCTGTGCAGGTTTGTAGCTGCACCACAGTGGCCATTCTGCTATCACCTATTCCTGTGACTTGGAGTATTCCATTGTTTCCTCCTGACCACTGTGCAGGAGAGATTCTCAGGGTCACTGTTATCATGGGACATTCCCCAGTGAAGGGAGCTGTTCTCACAGACCTCTCATATGATCCCATTTTCCTGCATTCTCTTCTAATTGTTCACATCTCCAGCTCAGCAAAACCAGAGAAACCCACTGGGTGGGGTAACCTACATTTTCTCCAAGTCTGGAAAGTCAGTGAGTAGTTCTGAAGTAAAAAAATATGAGAGATGAAGACACAGTTTGTATTTACTTTGGTGTTCTTGAAAATCAGGATACTCCTGCCAGCCTGAGGGATTGATACAAGTCTAACTGCTTAGAGAAGAGACATTATATTAGTGACACACAAAGCAGGAGTAGAAAAAACCTAGATCAAGTGAATAGAAAACAAGTTCATTATTGGTTTTGACTGCCAAAATATCTTCCTATATCTCCCCTTCCTGATAATTTAGTGAATTATATCCCACAGTGTTTTTTCTCCCTATGGAACCACACAGAACATTTACTTTCCTTTGCCTTAAAGCACTAGCTCAATGCAGGAAAGCCAAGTGTGCTGCAAAAGGCTTTCAGGCACACACTGGCAGATGCACAATCACTGGTCACGGCACCTGGGACCCAGCACTGGTCCCAAAGCCTTTTGAAGGCTGCCTGGGAGCTGAATTGAGTGGCTGCACCGAGCACATTTCCCTGGGGTTCCTACAGAGAGGCACTGGACAGGCTGAGAAACCTCGAGTCAGACACCAAGAATATGACTGCAAAAGGCCACGAGCATCCTGTTCTAATGTGGACATTAGCCCTGCCTGGAGCAGAGGAATGGGACTAAATCACTTCCTGAAATCCCTTCCAACATAAATATTCAGAGATATTACCAACATCTTTAAAATTTCACATTTTTTTTTAACATCAGTTAAACACAAATAGCAGAACGGAACCTCTCCAGAAATAAGCTGAGCACTATTAATAAGTATACTGTAATAAAAATTTTAAGTGAGCCTTAAGTGACCATTAAACACATAATAATGCACTTTCCTACAGACAGCAATGAAATTGAGCACTAAACACTACAGTCAGAACAAAATAATTTAGCATAGGTGCCTTGAAAATTCATTATTAAAATAAAAACAAAGGACATTTGTTCTCCCTACGTGGGGTGCCACATGCAGAACTCATTCCCACATTTCTGCTAGACACTGGTTTAGCTGAAATGAGCTCTGTACTTAGGAAAGCAGAGTTAGATATAAAGCTTCTTAAAAGTTGCTAGAGACATCTTTGCCTAATAGAGAACATTGCAGTAGGCTCACATGCTTTGTTTACAGCTTTTACAATCGGCAACACAAAACACTGCCTGACAATGAGGAAGTAATACTGTAAAGAATATTGTTTTCCGGCCAGGTAGACAAAGTTCTTTTTGTGATATCATAACCTTGATTTGTTCATTTTATCACTGCTTGTGTGATCTGCAGCTCTCTGTTATCAGGCTTTTCCAATGGCTGTCTCAGTCACTGGTGTGACTTACAGCATTCCTGCTGCAAGCACAGATCCATGGATAAAGCCTGCTATAGGAAGTGAAAAAGTCTATGATCAGTTTTCTGAATTAATGTTGCTCTGCTTCATGCACAACACAAGCCAGTCAGTAAATGCCTGCTTCCAAAGATGAGGTAAACATCTGAGGGTGGGAACAGACTATACTATTTATCTTAATCAGACAGAATTCATCTGTCTCAGCCAGAAAGGCCAGTATTTCTGCGACAGAGATCAAAGATATACACCCCACCCCAAACAACCGAAAGTTCTTGCTGACATGGAACTACATAAAATCTAAGAACAAATTCTTCCTGTTTTCTATTTGATCAGTAGATGCACTGAACTTTTTCCCCCGTGTGGTGTCTTCCCTATAGGTCTACACAAAAAGTAAGGTCGTGTACCTTGCCTTTCCAGCCCCTCGGTGTTCTTTCTATAATCCAAGTCAAACTAGCCTTAACCCAATAAATAAATATTTCCAGTCTTG
Source organism: Falcunculus frontatus (assembly GCA_013398115.1). NCBI lineage: Eukaryota > Metazoa > Chordata > Aves > Passeriformes > Falcunculus > Falcunculus frontatus. The sequence continues at coordinate 121,761 of VZRV01001901.1, forward strand.
CTGCTTTCTCTGTGTCCTGCCCAACTGCAATGACATCACAGCGGCAGTTCTCTGCACTCTGAGATGATGGGAAAGTATAAACAGTGCTCCATCTGCAGTTCATTTGCTCTTGCTATAAAAAAAGGGACCAAAACAAGCCCTTGACTGATGGTTGGATTCCACAGTTTGGTGGCAACAGCTTTGCAAATGAACTATTTCAGGCAGGAACTGGTGGCAGTTATTTGATAAAACACAGCAGTGCTGATAATACACCAGGGTTTTTTTTAACGTGGACTTTGTAAATGATAGGATTCAAGGACAAATTTGTCAGGTCAAATCTGACCCAGGTGCTGAATGTGTAAAAGCTGAGAGGTAGAGATTACTGCAGGAAAGATTAATGACACTATTAACATGACTGTGAAGAGCTACATAGCTCTGCTCAGAGGAAAAGTTTGGGTTGCAGGCATAGCAAATGAAGTCTGGGTATGCTCTAGGCATATCTTTGTTCCCTTTTGTGTACAGAGATGTTTTATCTCAGTTATTCAAATATACTCAAGTTATTAAAGTGAACTTTAAAAATTAACACATTTTAAAAATTATTTTAGCTGATGAATCAGTTACAAGGTAAAATCAGCACAGGTTTGCTTCAAAATACCTTCTATTTAACATTATTTGGCTAACATGTACTGAAAGAGCAAAATACCCTCAGCAGTATGCACAGCCGCTCCCTGTAACAGAACGTGTTTTCCACGCTGCTGCAATGCAATCAGTGTGTGATATTTTTAATTATTATCATTTCAAATGTGTAAAACTGAGCTCTGATTCTCCTCGAGGAAAACCATTCTGCAGCTCATCAGAGGTGAAGTACTCCCATATAAAGAACACAGTTCTTGTGTCAAACTGTAAGAAGACTTGAAGCCATTGGGGACAATATTCTCTCTTTGTGAAATCAGCCAAGACTCCTTCAATTTCATTACTTCACTCATTTACATTGGCTGAAGGGATGGCACCCTAGGGAGGCAGGGCCACCTAGAGAGAAGGGCAAAAAGTTCTTTATTCCCCTGACTTCTATTCATCCTTCATTTACAGCTGGTCTGGCTTCTGCCAATACTGTCGAGAAAAATTTTGAGATCTGCTAAGAGATTTTAGCTCATCTTCCTGTCATTCAACAATTTCAGTTTCAGGGACAAGGAGCAGTTTTGGAGGAAACTGGATTGTGAGAACACGACCAAAATGTTCCTGAGTTTAATGGAAACTGAATTCAGTCCACTGAGCTATTTTTCAGTCATCCCTGTTTCCAGAGATGGATAAATAATTCAGTCAAACATAAACATAATAAATTTTGAAATCTGTTGAATAAAGGAGACTTGGTTTTTTTCCTGATCACTGCCTGAGGCTCGTTTTGGGTTAGTGGAAATGCACTGTGATTAAAGCACTGCACATCACCAGAGCAACATCCTGTTCCCAGGTCAGCCCATGAGGATTGCTCCTTGCTATCAGTTTGCAAAGTTCCTGAATATTCATGGGCCTTATTCTCTTCAGATTAGGCTGAACTCTCGCACTAACTCTGGAGACCAGGCTGTGAATATGCAGTACTCAGATTTCTCATCTGCAAAATGGTGTTTCTTTACATCACAGAGGTATGAGAAGCATGAATTAAAATACTTCCCAGGTAGGAAGGGCTACTGAAGAAAGGAGTATGTAGGGGCTGTGCAAATTCACCAGGTGTGTGCAGGGGTTCTCGTCCCTTTTGCCCCCACTGGAAGCCCCTGGCATGTGACGTGGCCATAATTGTATGCCAGGACTTAACTTCTGATTGCAGCTGTTTTTGTTCCAGAATATTACAGGGAGGTAAAGAAGGAGCCTGTTGGATTTTAAAGTTCAGTGTTGCTTCTCCATTTATCTCTCAAGTACCACACAGAGCTCCTAACTGAAGGCTTGAAGTTCTCTACTAATTCATTAAAATACTTATTTTACAGCCTTTCGTTCCTTCTTTTTGCAATGAGCAATTGGAATTGCATCTTTTGTTTTTACTAAACCTTTATGCATAATGGCAACCTGGATATAACCTCTCCTTTCCAGCTAGGAACTGCTTGTTGCAATCCCATCATGCACACCAGAAATGCAGGAGGATGAATGAAGGCAGTGACAATATTAAGCCATTTCCCATGTTTTGTCTGGGTTTGAAATTTCAGGATATTTGCTAAAATCCAACATGGCTGAGTAACTCCATCCACCTCTCCTTTCCTCATAATTATTTACACGGAACCATCAGGAGACAGCGTGTCATAATATCCATTCATATTTACAAACCCCAAACAAGGAGAGAGCAAAGCCAGGACTAAGTCAAACAGACAGAGCAAGAGACAAGTACATCTGGCTGGGAATAAACAGCCAGCTTTTTGCTTCCTCTCCTGGAAACTTTCTCAACTTTTGTTCTATCCCAGTGTATCCTCTCAGAGATGGAATGGCCTGCTTTGGTACTTGTGTAGCAGTTCAAAGCATCCTCAGATTTGGGTGTCATGAAAGACTTAAATGTACAAGAGCAAAAGCACAACTGATCTTCAGAGCTGACAACCCACTGCTGTATAGATGAGCATAGGCTGAAGGAAAGAATCCTGATTCTATAATCAGTTCTCCATCTACAAAGCCAATACCAACAGGGGTGAGAATGATGAGCATTTCTCACTGCTCTTCTAATGTTTGAAGCACCCTGCATCGTAATGAAAGAGAGCTTGGGGAAATGTACACAACATATTGAGTCAAACTGGAAATGCTGTTTGCCTCCAGAACAGACTTGGTGAATTAATGTTAGAAACCTTCATTTATTTTACCTGTCTCCATGCCATGGTAACTTGCTGTGTATTTTTAAGTGCAATAAAAAGTTCAGTTTACTCTTGTCTGAAGTTATTCTAATGGAGTCATTCATCCTCTTTTAACAAAATTGCAACAGAACATCACAAAAACATTTACTGGGGAGGCTGAAGAATGGTAAACAGAAAGAGACTTAGTATTTAATAGTAATATTTGTCGTATTTGTCATAGATGAGTAGGTACATTCAGTTATTTCTACTGACTCCTCTAATCCTAAACCTATGTTCCAGACAGAGTTCTCTAAGATATTTTTACTAAAAGGAATGAAATTTATCAAAATTTAGTCAGTTATGTGTAAAAACTTCATACAGAAAAAACTGTTACAGAAAGGTAAAACAAAAACAAATTTTATCTAATTTTTTTAAGAAAAAGGTTTCTCTGATTGTAATTGATTATTCAAAAATTAAATCATATACAGCAGAAACATGAGGGGTGCTTACAAGGTAAATCCTACCAGAAAGATAAAATCTAAGTATCAGTTGTACTTTCAGTGGTCTGTATATGGCCTTTATTTATGTTGGTATTTACAATCATTTACCATTCACTCATAGAACTTCATTTTGTAATTTTTCCTTTTATGTTTCTTAGTTTTATATCTCATCTCTCTTCTAGCTGAGTGAACTGAGCTTTCTTACAGAAAGGATTTCCAGAAGTTTCCATAGTTCACAAATCCTTCAGCAGCAGCCCCATGTCTGTTCAATTACTCTACAGCGTAAATAAAACAGCATTTCAAGAAAAGGTGAGAGTTTGCTTCTGCAGATATCCTCTGCACATCTGTCCAGACTGAAATCCAGAGTTCTTTTGCTTTCGGCACACAGGCTTGGAAATAAAAAGCTTGATAGTCAAAAGGTCACAAATGGGAGTGTTTTTCTAGAACCAGACCTGTGTGGATAGGCACTCACATGTACATAACTCTTCCAAATTCGAAAGAGCTCCCAAATGTGTAAAATTAGGAACCTTTTTTGTCTGGTGGCCTTGAATGAACTGGGCTTGCCCATAGACAGGGACCAAAGATAGAAGTTCACCATATTGGGAGGTTTTATATTTTTTGTGTAAGAAAACTTATCTTTCAGCTACATTTACCCACCTCAAACAATGAGATCACCACAAATGTATCTGCCTTGCTTTGGGAATAAATCAGAGACTATTTATATCCAGAGCTTTGAATTTTTACTGCCTAGTAACACAGGACAAGACTAAGGAGATAAAAAAGGGAGAAAGTAGTTCATAGCTATCTGATAGCTGGTGCCTTTTCCCCGTCCTGGAAAGTTTTACGAACAACTGTTGCTTATGGGTTTGAGACTTCATTCTGAAATCAGTGCTTTGAAATTTGGCTTGAAGACATTTCCCAAATCCGGTACTTAAGCTTTAATGGTGCAAGACTAATGAAAGGGCAGGATATGCACAGATTATTGTAAATAAATAGTATGACATGCCAGGAAAAATGAGGAAGGGAAGTAATGAAAGACAAGTGTTCTACCAGGATTTAGCAAGTCCCATCACAGACTGGCACCAGCACAGTGAAGTTCTCCTGTTACGAACTCGAGCAAAGCTGCAAGGAGCAAAGCTGTGAGCTTTTATTTTGTGCTGAAAATGTTTTGAGAAGGTACTTTTCAGGAATTTATCATAATGAAGAAGAGCTACATTTCCCTACTTGCACTCTCTCATTGTGGTTTTAATATCAATTTAGGTAAATTATTCCTGTAAGATATTTTTCTTAGGATGTTTTTTCCATTTAGGGGGAAAGAGATGACTGTTCTGAGAAGGATTTAGTGCAGGCATTCAATCTCTGCTGCTGGAAAGAGTTGGTAGCAAGTCAAACAGATCTCGAATGTCAACTCATTCTCTTTATGTTTCATTGCAGTCAGGCTTGGGTAAACTTGAGCAAGCTGAAGTGTGTGCATACACACATCCTTCTGCTTATGGAGAGTGTAAAACTCCGGGAGAGCTGGAGTATTGTGACAGAGAATAAGTACAGAATGGTACAAACAGATTTCATTGCACTTGGTAGTCCTCAGCTAAAGCTTTCGTGCATCCACATATTGCCAGCCCCAATAAAGACAGCATTTAACAAAACTGAATGTAAAGTCCAAACCTAGGATCCAATTCCATTTTAATGTATAAAAAAATTCTGGATGCAAATATTTCATTGCTGATCTGGGCACAAAAACCTCAAGATCTGATCCCCTTGCTCAGTTTTCTGCAGAGCAAAGAATGCCCTAAACTCTGTCATTATTATTTTAAAATGCTCTTAATTAAACTCAGAACAAGCTGTAGCTAAAAGGTCATCATTTAAGTGCTTTAGACCACGGAGATGCAGTTCCAAGGAAAAGTGTGTTTTTGTGTTGCTAGGGGAACCCTTAATGTGCTATGGCACCAGGAACGTTTGGAAAAACAAGAAATGAAGCAGAAGTAAGTATTCGGTAATGAAAAACACGAGAAGATTAAATCGAGGTCTAGAACACCAAAAGAGGGAGAGACACAGCATTTTAAAGAGTATTTTAGAAGAGTGGCATAATGTCTATTTAAAATATTTCTTTAGAAAAATTATATTTAGTTACTTCAGGGGAAAAGTTTAGACCAGAACTATTGCCAGAGATTGCTTAAATAAAAGGACTAATGGTGCTCTGAAGGGTCTCAGATGTCTGATGTTAAATCAGTGGAAAGGTGTGGACTGGGATGTTCCACAACATTTTCTCAGATGAAACTTCATAATTTGTTATAAATCAGATCTCAAGAAATCTGTCAATCTCATATGCATGGTTGTGTCATTTTGTACAGTAATCTTCTCCCAGGGTAATACAAAAATCCTTGTGAACTGAAGCTTTAACAAAGACTTTCTCCATTTTCTGTGGATTGAAAGCACTGCTCTAGATCAGAACCAAAATTTATGAGGTCAGGGGCTCAGCTGAGCATGCTCATTTATCCCTACTGAGTAGATAATCCATAAAAGATGGAGAAATTAATATCAAGCAAACAAGTTTTTGCATGGCTTGAGTAGAACTGTGTGAATAATTAAATTTTTGACCAATTTATCACACCATGCCACTTAGTGACACTGAAGTTTTAAGTGAATATAGCTAAACCAAATCTCAAGCATAGTTTGAAATTAAAAATTACGCTATCTAAATTTTGAAACAAAACATTGTGACTAATCTCAGAGAAATCTACTTGCTTGGGTCAAAATTATTTGAATAAACAGCCTGAGGTTATTTCATCCTTTCATTGTCCTAACATTATTTTGCTGCATATATTTGAAAATATTTCCAAGCAGAGTGGCAGGAAAGCAATCCTCATTCAAAAGCATTTTATACCCAAATGATTGATATAATATATGTTTAATCATACAGGAACTGACCACTGCTTGATAGAAATCTTCCTGTCTCTCACAGCATCCACAGAGCAATGCTAATCTATACCAGATGCACATCTGGCCCGGCCTGCATAAAGAAGCTGTTGAGGTGGAAATTTAATATTTAAACTAGTACAAACCTACAGAGTTCTGCAATAAAATTAAATTTGGGTAAAGGATTAGTTACTACTTTGATTATCTACTAAAGGAGGCTTATTTTTACAGCAGACTGAAATCACAAATAACTGAAATCGATATTTTTGCTGCTAACACAGTGTCAATGTCATTACACCCTAAAGGTATTTAGCTCTGAAGTGGGTGAGTGACATGGCTAAACATGGTGACAAAGTGACCCAGCACCTCAGGTTTCTTCCCAGATTTTCTACAAAAGCTGCACACAGCCACAGCCACATACACAAACTGTTTATAGAGAGATGAACTTTGATATATCACAATGTCCTTAAGAAGTCATAAACCCTGAAAATCAGGGAATGTGAGAATAGAAATATTCATCATACCAGGCTTTTCATGAATCAAGAGTTGCTGAAGATACTTTTGGGACCAAGGCTTGAGCTTAGCAAGTTCTTAAAGAGAAATAGCTTTTGCATCAGTCCCTTTTCTTCTCTAACTCGACCTGTTCTGCTGCTTTTTCTTCCTCCTTCTGCTTCCTTCCTTCTTTTTATCAGGATATAAGAAGGGGAAAAGGATAAGATGGGGATCAAATTATGACTTTTCCTCTGTATTTGTTTCTGTTTTCAAAAAGTGGGACTAGTCCTGAGGGGAGGTGACCGATGCCCACTCAGTGAATGAAGAGGGTGTAGAAGAGCAGCACGGTTGGCTCCCTATTGTCCTGCCTTTCTTAAGCAAACCCTTTCCTCCCTACCCTTAACAGTTTCTCTGGCTTTGCTATTGATGGGTGTGAGTGGTCACAAGTTTTAAGATAAGACTTGAAAAGATAAACAGAGTAACAGAATATTAAGCTGCCATGTGGTTTTTCTTAACTCCCACCTGACATTACAGAGATTTAATTCAATTTCTCCAGTTTTGGCCACTGCTGGGAAGTGTGAGGGAACAGAGAGGGATCACTGGAGTTAGTGCAGTCCTTGCCTGACCTGAGGCACAGCAATGTGAGGATGTGCTGGAAAGTCCTTTAGAGAGCCAGAGGATGCAAGGAACAGTGTCAGGCCTCTTCACCCCCACAGCACCGAACACCTACAGTATTCTTCTCACATTATTTTCCTCTGATTAGTCTGACCTTTTTTCCAATGTGATGCCTGTTGGGTAATGGGGGCATTTAGATAACAGCTCTAATCAGCCTTACAGCTCCTGCTTTTCTCTGTAATGGTCTCTGAATGGCACTGCTTCCATATCCACCTTCAGTGTACTCTGAAAAAAATACACTGTGGAAGGATGGTGGTGGGGGAAACAAAAGGCATTCCCCATCAACAGGAAAGGAATAATTCTTGAGATGTTTATTTGTTAATCTATCTCAGTCTCTTTATGTGCTGTGTTATTGCCTGGCCAATGGGTGAACTCTTTTAGAATTAGCAACAGATCTGCCAAAGTTTATGGATGAGGTAATGGTGCACTGGAAGTGTGACCAGCACGACTCTGAGCACTGCAGGACACTGCACATGCCACACAACAAATTGTTTATGCACTTTCAGCAGCAACAGCAGCTGGAAGTTTTACAAGGATGACGAAACACTGGAATATGAGCATTTTGATGCCCTTTCTTAAGAACTGATTTGAGTCAAAGACGTCAAAGCCCAGACAAGGACTTCATTTGGTATTAATACCCCTTTGTTACTAGATTTGAAATATCAGCTGTTTCTATTCTTTTTGGTTTAATAATTTTTCTTTACATTTTAGGCCAGCAACTAACTAATTAGCCCTAGATTTGATAAGGGATCTTCTAGCACATATCCCCATCAGTTTGTCCCTCATGACCAGCTATCAGGGAACATTCAGCACAACCTGACTTCACAATTACAGAAACCTATCTGGGATATTAAAAAGCAGCCTATGCCCTTATTTCATTAAGACATATTATTTCCATGGAGGTCTGAAAAAATTATTGAAATATTCATGGAGAAATGTCTTTCCTTTTGGATGTTTTGAGCAGTTATTATTCTGTTGGGAATACCTACTGAGCCTGATCAGCACTCAAAGTTCCTTTTTAAACAAATCCAAAATAGTTCACCATAATACTAAAAACTCTGTAACTCTGACTTCATAATCCTTTACCAGAAATTATGGAATAATCCTGATTATGGAAGGTTTCTGCCAAACAAATAGAATAGAATACAAATAGAACAGAAAACAGCTACAAAAAATATAAAGCAGAAGTGACCTTGTGGACCATTTGGTTAATTTTTCATGGTATTTTCCCATGTTTTCATGCCTCATTAGTCCCCATGACTGTGGCATTAAATCTGTGCCCAAGGCCATATGAGTGAGTATGAAATAATGAATCTAGGTCATGTCAGTGGACAGGACCAGATAGGAAATCTATGTGAAATGCACCCAATTGAGTAGAGTTTTCAGCACCTTCTATTATTGAAAGCTAGGAAAAAAGCAGTAAGTTACAATTAAGTTATGTTCTGGTAGATTAAATATGCAAACTGGACACTCAGTACTCACACTCTTGGCAGATGGCTAAAGCGTTGCCAGACAAGCCACCATCTTCTGCATAATATTCTTTTTTATTTGGTATTTCTAGCTTCTCTGAAAGAGCTGTCTTTGCTATTCAGTATAAATATGCCCTGTGGAAGATTTTCCCCATAATGGTTAAAAAGAAAACCATCTCCTCTGAAAAAACAAGCATTTGCTAGAGTACTGAGAAAATGGGCCTCCAGTTATCTGAACGTAATTCTAAGAACCAGTACGGAACTCTGGATCATGGACCCTGTGGATTATCTAACAGCTTGCTTCATTCACCTATTTCAAAGCATGTATTCCTTAGAGAAGGCAATATTTTGTCCTAGTTTTTTATAATATTGCTACAAATCACAAGTGATTACTTTAAAGACAAAAAGTCACAAACACAAACGTGGTCTCAGGCCTAAGCAGTATTTTGCTATATATTCTATATTTACACAGCAGCTATACTATAAACACAAAGTATGCAATTCCACAATCCTCAAAAGAAAAGGCAAGTGATCTGTTTTTAATTTTAGGTTTTCTACATTTATATCTGGGAACTGTATACTTCCAGGAATCATGGGTTAAGTTGGAGGAGAAACAGGAGCAAGTGACTTTGCCAGTTTAAAATAGAGTTCACTCATTTCAGGAATAGTTTCTTTTCCACATGCTGAGACTCTTCCTGAGGGAATATCTCACTGATACAGTATGGACAACAGGAGCAAGATGTCTTCCTACAGTGTAAAGTCAGAATAGTAATGACTAGATATAAAAATTTGTAATTTAATGCTTTGAAAGGACAAACATTTTGAAAGCGTGTTTCCAAAATACATCTGCAAAATAGCTTGTCCTTTTCTTTTATTCATTGTTCCATGAGGCTCATGGCATTATGTTTTATGGTTGCTCAACTCCAGGCACAAACATTTTCCTACTGAAAGGCTGGCAATTTTCTTTTTGGCAAAAAGTATAAGTCAAAACCAGTGTGGAATGGATCTCCAGCATGGGTCCACTAAAACAGTGCACTGCGTCTCTGCAAGTGACAGCAGCAGTAAAAGCTCATAAACATCTTTCCTCCTGATCCAATGTTGCTCCAAATGAATTGAGATTGTAGATGAAGCATATGATATTCATGGTCATACTCAGAATTGTTATTGTATATTTTTCAAAACCTATTAATAACTTACCAGCTGCTAAATTCATGGCTTCTGCACCTAAATTACACTCTATACTTCTTTTGGCACAATTAATAATACTGGTGGTCATAGTAGTTCCAGTGGAATGGAAAAGCTGTGGAACAGCAGCTCTGGCAGAAACAGACACAGCAATAAGGTCACGATGTATGGAGGAAGCAGCCAGCATTGAGCTTTCCGGACAATAAAAAGCAGAATGAGTTTCCATAGGAAAAGGAAAAACACCCAAAGAAATGTCTGTTAGCAGAGAGCAAAGATGGTCAGCCAGGGCCTCTAGGATCCCTATTTATAAGAGTCTACCCTTGAGTTCTCATTTGTGTAGGTGGCTGTTTTTAATAGGAATGACAGACAGAAGTCTAGTCATACAACACAAGTAGATGTGTATACACAAGAAGTATCTTCTGTGCTTCCTTTTCTTTTTCCCAGAAAGTTCAGAGTTTTGAGCTATGCAAGATGGATGAATGAGGACGTGGTCTTGTCTTTGGAGTTTACACTGTTCAGATTAAACTGAGGATATTTTCCAAAAGCATGTGTTATGTATTTAAGACGAGAAGTTCACTCTGGGGTGATAGAGATCAACATTTTTTTTCCTGGAAGAAGCTTTGTTTAGTTTCCATTAAGTAATGAGCTGCTAAAGGATTTGCTGCTACAAGAATCCGAAATAAAAGACACCTTAAACACACTACAGCAAAGTATTGTCCTGTGGGACAATTCCATAGTACAAATTAGTGCCAGTAGGCATTCCATCACTGAAATATCAACTAGAAATAGCTAAACACTGAAAATTTGTTCCAGAAACATTCTTGAGAAAATTGTTTTCCTGAAATACATAATCATGCTTATTTTCTTACATTCCAGTGTTTTTACTGGTTTGGTAGCCTTGACAGGAGGCATGAATCACAAACTTACAGGCAGACAGCATTCTGCATTCCTTTTTGTGGAAAAGTTGGCCCCTAAAGGTTTTTGCAAGATTGACCAAGGGGATATGCAACACGAAGATTGCTTATTTGAATTTCATTTACATAAAAATGAGAAAAATGGATACTTCTATGGCTAGAGCTACAAAGAAAGTAGTGTCAAAAACATGGTTTTTATTCTTTACTTAGCCATGTAGTCATTTATTTCATAGAAACTATTATTTTGACTGGAATACTCTGTGAAGTGTGCCTGACTGAGAACAGAGGAGCAGTGGAGTCAACTCAATTTCATACTGAGGAATTGTTGGTCAATATACCACCCAGCCTTTATACTTCACAAAGTTTCTATTTGTTTCAACAAGATAACCAATGTCAGTCCATATGAAATTTTTCTGAGTGCTCAATATTCACAATTCAGTATCTGAGTTGTTTGCTCAACTTAGGTCCTTTATACTGTTTCCTCTTCCTGACTGGATAGCCTTCCGGACTAAATTTGTTTCAAATAAACTCTATCTCGTCATTAAATTAATCTCAATTTCAAGTCCAACAGTCACTTTCTGCAAACGTATTGTCGCAACAAGCAAATAAAAATGAATGCAAGCATTTGCTGGGAAAAGGGTGAATATTTTCCTGTAATGCTGCTGCATTGCTCCCATCATCCGGTCTCCTGTAAAATACACCAGCAGCAAAAAAAGCGATAAACAATTGGCCAACACTTATCCACTTATTTAGAAACAGTTTCTTGGTAAAGATATGTGATTAAGGCTGTGCATGTGTCCTCAGCTGCAAGGCAGGATACATATTTTATCTAGCCACACAAGATGTCATCTTTAGCTCCTGCTTGTGGAAGTAAATTGGGCATGATCCCAAGCCATAGCTCCTTACACACACACTGTTCTCTGAAACCAGATCTGTGTGGACCTCACAGCACTGGGTTTGGGCTTGCAGGAATCTTGTAGGGCCATAACAGCAAGCACTAGAACCAATCCCAAACACCAAAACTCCACACATGCTTACCTACAACTCTGCTCCAGCCTGACTGGAAGCCCACAGATTTCAGCTCAAACAAACTGCAGGGAGCTGCAGGCTGACAAAAATTAATCTGGCCGGCTTCAGGTTTGTGTTTCACCGGAATAGCTTGGCCCTCAACGCACTCATAGGGGAGACATCAGGTATCAGGGCTTCAAGCTGACAGCATTCCATACTGGAATAGTTTTCAAGTGGTTTGAACAAATCACTTTGAAAAGAAGTCCAGATTAAAAGAGCTCTTCCTTGCAAGGGCATCAAAAGAAGGATGGTAACACACCCAGTTCACTTGTGCTGGAAGTGCAGAGCTCACCAGCTGAGCTTGTGACACCTGTGTAATGGGAACAATGCTGTTAATCTACACATTTGCACAAGGATTTTCCTGGGTGAACACCAGGAAAACATGTTGTGAAGACAGTAGATCAAGTTCTACACAGATTTAATTTAGGTCACTCAATATCACTCCAAAATCTCTCTGCAGGACAGAAACACAAGTATTACTTGTAAAAGGGCTACAAGTATTCGTACAATGTCTGGGACTCCTTCACCTCTTGGCTGTTCTATGTGCTTGCCTGCTTGTAGGATTAAACCTGATATTCTTACAGGAGACAATCTGGACCTGAGATCTCTGTTTCTGCTTTGAACTGGGGTACGCAACTTCATCCTCTGGAGACAAAGTTTCAGTATCTGTCAGAAAAGGTCTGAAAGTACTATTTTTACCTAAAGGGAGCATTATAAAGTGAATTAGTTAACACTTAGAAAGGGTTTAGGGTTTCAGGAAACTCAGTACCATGGAAATGCAGGGTGCTGTGATCCCTTTATAATGGAACATTTTATTATCCAAAAGTGACGATTTCCTTACAAGTCAAACTTTTTTTCCACTGTTATTCCATGATATCCTTAAAAACAGACACCATAGGTTTTTCCTTGCATTTCTTACTTCACCCACACAATCCTCCACTCCCTCTGCTTCAAAAAGAATTGAGTACAGTAATGGTTCTGCTTCCACATGACAGAACACTTGGAGTTTTACACTTCACACTTGGGCTCCTGTTGTATAGGAAATACTAATGGTGACAGCAATGAAAGGAAACAGCCTTTCCGAGTTGTGAGCTCCTAGGTGAGCTGCCTTTGTTTTCTGGAGTCAAAGCATGGTAAGAATGTTCTAAATTAAGAATCAAAGCATTCCATATCTCTGAGTACATGTATAAATTAAAAGTAGGAATTTATAAAATACTTCAAGACCTTGAACAACAGCAGGACACCACAGCCCATTCCACAATCAGTTTTGGACTGCTCCATTACCAATTTATATACAGTTGGGCATATATCTGATAAACAGCCCTACATAACTGCACTTCTTTTTGAAAAAAAGCACTTTACATGTTAAAACAAAGATGTAAGTAACAGGGGACAAACCAAAACACCAAGTGCAAACACTCGTAAATTTTCAGAACTTTGAGATCTTAAAAAAACTTGCATTCTGGATCCAAGCATTCTCATACTGATTTTCAATTTACTGGATGGCTGGAGACTTCAGAGTGGATGAAATCCAGTCAGCAAATGCTCCAAGTTTCTAAAACTCAAATACTTACTCAAATTTGAAGTATATAATGAGTTTCCCTTCATACAGTAGATACAATTTAAGTTGCGTTTGGTACCCACCCATTAAATTATGCAGACTTCTAAAATGCACAAGCTTATAGTAAGTACCTCCAGAGAATTCAGAACAAAAGAACATTTACTGGTATTTTAATTCTGTATGTTGAAGAAGAAACAAATCAATATAAAATATGTTATTTTTAATGTACGCTTTCAAAGTTTCCCGTTTACTGCATGTTAAGCAATTCTTTTCAGAATTGTATTATAGAGAAATGAAGAGGAAAGTAAAATTATGAATCTTAGATATTTAGCGTTCATTAGTGTTATGTCACAGCATGTTAAGTAAAAGGGATCTCCAATGTGAGTGTAAAGCTGAAGTTATGTTCCTTATCAAAAGGAAGGATGTATCAAATGGATGTTCCACTGGGGTCTGTCCCAGTGTTATTCAGTGCTTCCACTCTTTACCCAAATGTCACATCACAGAAGAAGCTCGTTTGACTTAGAGACAAATGAAGTCTGGTACACTTCCAGTACTTGGGAGGTCAAGAATAGGATTCCATATAGTTGTGACAAACTGGAGACATGAATGGAAAACTTTTTATCTTTTTCAACTTCTACAAGTGTCTGCACCAGGCTCAGGAATAACAACCTGCACAGACAGAAAGCAAGGAATAGCTGAGGAAGGAGAAATTCGGATAGAAAACAGCACAGAAATGGCAGCTGAGAGCAGACAGGACGTGAGTTAACAATGTGTCACTCTGGAATGTGGATATGAGACAAGTTTGCAGAGTAACCCTTTTGCTAGAGCAGCACTGATAAGACTTTAGCTGGATTAATGTGGCTATGTCAAGGACCACACTTTGAGACATCTATGGACTGGTCAGAGACAGTCCCAAACATAGCAATGAAAATGATGAAGTGATCTATAAAATATGAATTATGGTAAAGTATTGGAAAAGTGGGATATTTAGCCAAACAGACTGAGGGAAGCCTTGATAAGTCTCTCTGACATGTAGAAGGCCATTTTATGTTTCTGCAGAAATAACAAGATAAAATTCAAAAAACATTCAGGTTACATCATCAGAAACATTTTGTAATGAAAGGGCCACGAACAGCAGGAAAATTTGACTGAGGTTTTGTGCATCCCTGCTGAAGATTTCAAGGCAGGCTGACAAGTGTCTGCCAGGAAGCACCCAAAGGTAGCTGCTTTTGCCTTGTATCAGATGACTTCATAGTCCTTCCGGCCCTATGACCCCATGGTTTCTATTTGCTCTTTGTCCTGTTTAATTCAATGCACTAAAGGTCCTGACACACACCACACTGTGAAATAAATTTGATTTCAATGAGCCCAGAATATGTTTCAGCTTATCCACCTTCTACTTTTACTTTCTGCTGAAAGCAAAAGACAAATTACTATTGTTCTCTTTCACTCAATTGTTTTAGTGAAACGCCAGCTTCTTAGGGATGATCTAGAAACTGAAAGGCTCAAGCCTGTGAGATGTGAACACTGTGGTCCTAACTCAGATATAAAATGAAGGTTAAGAAGAACCAAACACATACTTGCTGTTCCAGGAAGTGTGTCAGTGTCTGGCAGCTTGTTCAGAAGGCTCGTTATCTTGTATGGAGAGACTGAGTTGTACGTACTTCATTCAGGCAGAAAGACAACAGAAAATTAAATCTTGAACACTGGCATAAATATCTCCAAAACATTGTTTGTTGTTTAATTTACAATTTCAGATGAGTGGTACAGCTCAGACTGAAAGGACAGAAATTATGCAAGTAACCACAGGAACTAAGAAATGCCAACAACGGCATTAATCTTTCTATGGATATTTTCTGGAAGCTTCATAGAAAAGTTGGATTGTAGGGAAATATGTACTAATTTTTTTTTTTAAACCAGCCTGAGTTTTATATCAAATGTCCATTCACAGCTTATTTGGAGCTATTATAGGGATTAGGCGAAAGGCATAAGCTGTAATTTGCAAGTCAAACCATGCCAAGCCAACATGGGCATTGTTCAGGAAGTCATGCCAAATGACATCCCAAGCACATAATGTGGAGAGAGGATCTGCCAACAATTTTAATTTGTGAAAAATTGTCTCAGTATTTTGTTTCACTTCAATAGTAACATGTTTTGAAAAAATGTCAGCCAGAAACACAGAGGCTGGCAGCAGTCCAGGTGATGAAGAGGGCCATTAGTGAAAAATGCCAAGCTCTGAGTTTCACGTCATTAATATTTATGACACAGTGTGAAGAATCTTATTTAAATGCCACTCTGTGTGTGGGTTGGGGTGAAGGAAAAGAGGGATGCTAGGGAAGGAGAGTTACAGCATTTATGCTAAAGTGTGCAGGCATCTTGACAGGGAACAAAGCCCTGACAGACACTGGGTAGCAGTAATTAGTCTAATGTTTGGATAGTTACTTTATCTGATTTTAATGGCATAAAATTCTAAAAACGGCTGTTCCGTCAAGTGGAATGCATTTGGATGGGTATTTGGAAACCAAAGATCATTTTTCACCATCATCTATTATTTTGGGCAAATCACCTGAAGTGGACTGAACCTCAAATATTTATCTCATGCCAGCCTGCCCATCCTGAAATTCTGTTGTGATTTCAAGCAGACAATATGTTCTGCTCAGTACGATGCTATAACTCCTACCAGTGCCTGCTGAAGTCCTGGAGTAACTGAATTCCTCCCTTTGCAGAGAGTGGGAAAGAAACTGTGCTGCCAGGGAGTGCTGCCCGAGAGCCTTCCTGGGTCACAGGAGGTGGTGAGGCATTTTCACATCCAGGAGTTCCATAAGCAGTGAGATTTGTGCACTTACTAGATTCAGAATTTGGGTTTCTCCACAGTGAGACTCTGTACTGTTCGTGTGACCTGTCCTGGGGTGACAATGCTCTGCACTTTGTCACACAGCTGCAGTGAGTCCCTCTCATATTTTCATAGAGTTCACATAAGATTTGCATGAAGTATGCAGCGAGTCGTCGTCTCCCTGTCTTTAATGCAAATTGTCTCCTTCTCTTGACATAAATAGTCTGGTTTATGTCATAACTTAATTCCTACAAACTGCTGTGTTTTTTCAACTTACGCTGTTATGTCAAGAAATAAATGAAGTCTATACACATCATATTTTTCATGCAAGTGTCTGGCATGCATATTGCTTACATAAAAATACACCATTGTTTAAGAAAGAGAAGAATTTAGAAGGAGCTGGTATAAGGTATCCATTTTTTAAAGCAGCAATTCCTTGGAGATTATTGATTTTTTTCAGATGATGGTATTTTGTAGGCTAAAAAGAAAAATCTGCTGTTCAAAACACGGAAAACCATCAAGTGAAATCAAAGTTGCAATTTTATACAAAGGAATTCTGCCATTTGTAGCACTAAAATATAAAATTAAATACTATTGGACTTAAACGCTGAAAATTTATTTTAATATGTGCTAATAGAAACTTGGTCGTGCACTCTGTTACCCAGGAAATGTATCAACTTTGAAGCCACTATCTCCTGTTTCTATTCAGAGAAGGTCAAAGCTAAGCTTCATCAGGAATCCAGGAACTTTTAAGGCAAGGATGAATTAACTCACGTGGCATGTTGTCTTAAATTACTGCTTTGTAACTATATCCATCTGGAGTATGCAGTAACATCCAGAAGTTAAGAATAGGTAACTGTACTTTGCACTACACAATTAGCCCGGAAATAAGAAAGAGCTTGGTTTCTCACTGACTTTAAACTGATAAATAAGGACTGTGGAGGAATTCCTCCTAATGAATTTTAATGGAATTCTCATTAGTGGGATATTCCCTTTTATACTCCTATGGTGGCTCTTTAAGTCTCACTTCCATACATTTGCCAGCCTCATCTCAGGGTCCATATGGATAAATTTAAAAATGCTTCTTGCCATTCCAAAAAAAACCTCATTGGAAGGAGAAGGAGCCCTGTTTGATAATCTGGGAGGGCCATGTTCAAGGGGCAGCAAGGATCAGGGCTAGCTGGAGGGCTCACCCAATGCTGCTACACTGCAGCAATGTGAAGTTAAACGGGAAGCTGCCCAGCATCTGGAACTGTTTAGAGCATTTTCTACTGAGCACTGAGATTATTTTATCTCCTTTCTACTTTTGTGCAATGTATAGACGTGTATTTCAACACAGTTATTGTTAGCAGGATTGCTACATCCGCACAATCACATCAACCGAGTGACCACTTGAGACACAGTTCCTGGGCATTTGATCCATTTCCTTCAAAGAGGGGAAGGTCTTTGACTTCAGGCCGAATGAGGGTGACTGGAGGCTGATCCCAAAGATGCTGAACACTGATGATCAGGACATCTCCAAAGCAAGAGTTTAGGTGAAGAGTTCAGCTAAGAAGGTTCCTGACTCCCAAGAGCTTTGGACCTCCTGGGAGGCACCGGGCCCACCCCGGCCACTAATGTGAGCTGAGGGTGCTCAGTATCTTGTAAAACCCTGCTATAAATGCATTACACTTAACTGCATAATCTCAGGGATAAGGGAACATCTGCCATCCAATAGCAGCAAACACCATCTGCTTTTGTATCACCATATTCCTACTGACTTGAACAAATGGAGCTCAAGGGACACGGGACACTGCTTAAGAAAAAACAAAATGTATTTAGACTTGTTACTTTGCCCTTTTGCACATTTGGAACAGCTATAGTGAAAGGCTTTGCTCACAAAAGCTTTCATTAGAGTAATTTGCTATTTGTGCTTTCTCAGCTGTAGTTTCAGAATGATACCATTTTTCTCTAACCAGCTCATGGAAACTATCCAAACTAGTTATGAAATAACTCACCTCCCATCACTCTCGACCTTAGCCAGTAGCCTACATCCTTCTTCAAGATAATATCAGGAGTCTTTCTTGATCTTTCCAGCTCCTGCCCAGAAGAACGGCTGGTCCAGCCTTCTGCTTCTGTTTGCTGGTACTAAAACAAAAGAACTGCAAAGGAGGCATAGTATCAGGCAAAAAATCTCCTCTGGAAGATTAAAGTAGACCTCTGGAATTTTGCCAAAAGAAATTTACAGCTCAGTTCGTTTGAACACTTTGTACTGTTCATAATTTATAGTGACTTCTTATTAATAATTTTAATGTCTGGAGGAAAATGAAATTATACTCTACTGCATTGTGGAGTCAAATTTTAAAGATGTTCAAATTATCCCACTAGAGAATTGTTCCTCTTCTGGCTTTTGACTATCTTGATTAAACAAATAGCAGAGCATGTGTCCTGGTCTGAAGTAGGAAATGGTTCTTCAGGAAGCTTTGGGAAATCTATCACTTCTCTCACTACTCCAATGTACTCTAAAGGCAGTTAATGATAACAACTGATGCCGTGCTTTCCAAATTTAGCCCTTGAGGGATTGATGTGCTGAGTGTCCCCAGAAGAGTACTTGACTGGAAAATCAAACTTAGGTACAGCGTAGAAAAGGATACTCAAGTAGGCCAAATGAACCAAGTATAAACAGCTCCAAGAACTAAGAGGAAATTAGTGGAAAACTAGAACAGCTCGTATAAATCTAGAGAGACAAAAATATGTTTATCTGGAATCTTGGAATTCAAAGTCAATTTGTATCTAGCACTTGGTTGAACTTTTCACACAACATTTTACAGTGTTTGCCATTTGCTATACAATTTGTACACTTTATTATAATTTATGGAAACGGTCTCTCTGTTTCCCTAAGTATGTACAGAGGCAAGGCCTGCAGACAGGTTTTGTACGTATTTGACCAATTACATCCATGCACAAACCCCCTCAAAGAACAAAGCATTTTATTTGAAATGCCTTTAAGCTCACAGATGAAGTTCCAGCTTTAAAGCGATAAGCACTTCTAAAACCCCAAAGTCTTCATCAGAGCTCCACACTTGCATCTCTGTTCTCACCATAAAAATGAAAAGTGACCTCTCAAGTTAATGTTTAATATTATTTGTGTCTCACAATAGCACTTGAGAACCTGAATGACTGTTCCCATTGTATTTAGAACTGAGCAGTATGCTTAATACGAGGCTGTCTTGTAGGTTTAGGTTATTAGCTCCTAAGAGACTGGGGGTAGGAGGAGAAATAAGCTCTGAGAGATGAAATGTTACAGCTCTATTGAATTTCAATCCAGCAAACGGCACGACAGAACACGTTAACTCCTAAATTATCACGGAAACTGGAGCAGCCTCTGAAGTGAGACTCGCTCACTTGTGTGTCGTTGTTTAAAACTAACTTCTAAGTCTGAAGACTGAAAGAAAGTCTTGCATCTCCTTGCAAGTTGAAAGAGAATAAGAATTTGTTAAAATTCCCAATGAGCACATCTGGAACAGCCTCCAGTATTTTGCTGCCAACCTTCAGAGCCAGACGCCGTGAGGTTTTTCTGGTTTTACCTGCACCACGAGCCGTGGTACAGCATGGACATAATTGAGCTGTTCCTGACCACTCTGCCTCAGCTGCTGAAAACAGGATCCTTATTAGTGCTGACATTAGTGCACGCTTATTTATCTCACTCTCCCTCCGCTGCATTACTACCATGCTTCTCAGAATGTCTTCTCAGCCTCAAATTAAATTGCAAATTCTAATGTAAATTAAATTGTTCTTTTTTCCTGGCTATCTTTGGTTTCAAGAAGGCCGTACTTCCCAAACAAACAGTACCATAAGGCCTTGGAAAAAAACACATCGGGAGAAGCCACTGGTCTTCTTTTGGCTGAAAATCAGCTGGATAAAAAGGTTTCTGTCATGATCACACTTGTAGATTACCATCACCTAATATTTTTTGACATAGGTCAGAAGTAGTTAAACCCTTAGAAGAGGTACTTCAAAACAATCCAGGTTACTTTAAGTATTAGTGAAAGTATTTTGATTTGTTGTTTTGGGGTTTTTTTCCTAAATGAATGCTCTTTAGCGCAAATTTCATGAATACCTTTGTCATCAATTTTAGGGATCAGTAACCTCTGCTGAAGAAAGGGCAAGTCTTGATGAGAAACTTTAATGAATCTGCACTGGGGGGCATTAACCTCACTGCTGGAGCCAGAGCAGGGCCCAGCCCGGCAGCCTCACTAAAGACTGGCTGACGAAAACAAGTCCTGCATATGGGATGTGAAACGAGTCAGGAAAACATCCTTCTTTACAGGATGCTTGGAATACAGGCTATTCCCTTGGATAATTTCCAGTCATTAACCATTTCATTAGTATTGAACCCTCCAGTGCCTGTGAGTGCCCACCAGCACTCTCCACTGCTGTCACAGCCACTACTACATGTTCTATATGTAATGCGTGCCAAGGCTGTGCCACGTGGGGCTTTTAAGATATCCCCTCAACAGAAAATGTTCTCTGAAACTTTTTTTGGTTAAATTCCTGGAAAGAATTATGGGGTGGTTTTTTTTCTTTTCATAGAAGACAAGTTCCAAAGTCACAATTTCATTCTTGCAGTGGTAAAAGGAATTTGAACTTGCCCTAATAACCGAGTACTTTAGGGCAGTGTGCAAAACCTTTTGAGATAAAGATATAGATGCACATGAGATAGACATGAGCTTTTCCAGACTTTTTAAAAGACTTGAGGAGTCTTTTAGAGAACACATGCAGTAGAAATCTACTCACAGGTGCTGAAATAACAGCCTCTTTTCTCCTGCTGTTTGCAACTGATACAGACTAAACCCCTTCCCCTCTTTCTCTGATGATCCTTGTATTCTTTTATAAGAATTTAAAAAGGAAACAAAATCCTTTCTTTTATAATATTTTACAAAAGGAAACAAAATCCTTGGTACAAGCCATAGGTGGATGACACACTTTTAATTGTCCTTGCTGGGAATGTCAAAGCAGGCAGTGCAATCCTTCTTACTTCAGCAATAGGAATAAACCCTTGTTTGATAGTTTGCTGATTCCTAGATGATCTCTCAGAAAAGATAAATTGCCAACTTTCTTTACTTCCAGTCACTGACATATTTGCATATATCAAATGAAAAGACATGGAAAAATAATGATTCAAAATCAGAGATCAGTGTTCTAGCATAGAAGGCAAGCAAAATATAACCTATAACCTATGATCATGTAGATCCCACATATTTATAGTGAAAATTCTGGCCAAATTCCACTGGATGACATTAGCAGGCTGGTGCTTCAAATCCATGTTCAGTACACGTGTGATTCATTTAATTCATCCATATGGGATTCTGAATATTTATTTTGAATTAACAACATCTTTTTCAGTAATAAGCTAATAACTAGTTATAACAAATAATCAGTTATAACAAAAATAATCCTAATTTGTGACAGGGATAGAAATGAAGGTAAGGAACTCTGACTCTTTGTATATCAAGTCAGTAAAATTAGCCAATCAGACAAAAACGGCAGGAAATCAGAAGGAACTAAACCCCTACTTGTATCCAGGAAGAAATCGCAGTGCTGGAAGCTCTGCTCATAAAACTGAGAACTTCAGCCACTACAGTACTCAGTGTCTTTCTCTGGTTCACAGCTCCAGTTTTCCACCCCTCTTTCCACAGGTGTTTTATTTCTGGTCTGTGCACTGCAGCCATGTTAACTAATCGGTGAGATGGAAACTCTCCTTCTCCATGAAGAAGCCAATTCAAACACAAGAGCAGCCTGGGTGAGACTGGAGTTCTGGCCCATGCTAAGCCCCTCACCCCCCGCATCCCTCTGCTGGGGCTGGGTATTCCTCCCTCTAGCCCAGCAGCACAAGTGTCGGGACAGAGCTGATGGCCAGATCCCACCACAGCCTGCCCGTGTCCCTTGCACTCTCCCTCCTCCCAAAAGTGTCTGGCAGAGCACCCTCTGACTGAGAGCAGCACTGGCAGCTGTGGACATGGAGGGAGAAGTGCTCGCTTGGGGTGGCCCAGCTGCCCCTCTGCCTGTGCACGCCTCTGTTAGAAAGTGACAGCCACAAAATATCAAAGACTGTTTTTCCTCTCCAAACTCCCTGCCTGTTGTTTTTTCTCCAAACATGAGTCCATCTGCGTCTTCCCAAGCTATGGATGTGTGGTGACATCTGCGTCACTCTGAAAAAAGCATTTGTGTGTTTGCTTCTCACGGGAAGTGGGAATTGCCAAGAAATAATTGTCAAGACCCTTTGTTGTTTTTCCCTTTTTGTACCTGTTATTTCTGAGCAACCTCACCAATGTAAATCTGATTTAAGCTCACAGAGTTATGGAGAAAAACGTTCTTGAAGCATCAGAACAAATTCTTGATTGCAGAGGATATCTATTTACTTCATTAGATCACACAGATAACCCATATCTACGCTGAGCTCTCACTGACATCACTGTACTTCCTGTGTGGTGGCAAAGTTCTTAGGGCTGCTCTTAGGGCTCATACACTGTATTAGTCACTCAGAGATAGTCAGACTGATGGACAGTTCTAAGTATTCCCAAGACAGCACTGGAGACAGAGACAAGACCATTTCTGTAAACTACTGTGGGACAGAAGCAGGAAATATGTTATTTTAGAAAAAGCTGAACCTGGTGGTTCAAGAAAAAGAGTAACAGCTTTTAAAGCAAAATTGCCAGAGTGAAATAACACCTTACCATCATTCAGATTTGGTGCTTCCTTACAGTTTTGATAGAAATACCACTTCAGGTGCAAATCTCCCAAAGAGGGCAAAAGGTCAACATCAACATCTACTTTATATTACATTTGCAAAAATACAGATAAACCCTGGTGAAATGAGTCACTCTAAATACATAGTACAGGGTAGAGAGGAGAATTTGACCCACTGCATAGTGACTGTGCTTCTCAGATTTAATTAGTTTTGCTGTAGTGAAGAGAATATGATGGTGAAGAGGAAAGCAATGAAGTATCCAGGTACCACTGCAGCCACTTCTGCTCCTGAGCCTGTGATGTTTCTACTGCTTTCTGCACTCTGTGAGGTCACTGACAGGCATGAATCTCTGCATCATATCCTGTCCTTATCTCAGAAAGATGAAACAATGAGCCACTCCTTGCCATGAAATACCTGCCTTTCACAATTCTGCCTCTTTTCCATCATCACGATTAATTTATTTCAAGGCAGCTAATAAGTGCAAAACATTTTGTTTCAACTCTGCGAAAGATGTGGGATTTTCCTGAGGAGAGCCACACAATGACAACACTGTTGATTAAAAACAAAATATCTACCATCCAATGCAGTTTATGACTTATCACTTCTGTGGCAGGAGGGACATTATTTTGATAGTGGGGATGATAAATTATGGAAAGAAATTAAAATCTTTTATCCAAACCTTTCAGATGTATCCTTAAAAAACCCCATCAGTTCATTAATTTTCCTTTTTCTTTGGAGACTGCATTGTGAGTTGCAGCTCATCCTTAACTAATAAAAGTTTACTTAGGCACAAGGGAACCATAGCATGAAACATTCAAAATTATGAGATGAGAATAAAAAGTAAACAAAATTTAAATATTTTGACTTCTCAAGACCAAATTATCTTTTCAATCACATTTAAAATCTCCTTTACATTCCCCAAAGTATGAACTTCTGGCTCGATAGACAAAAATACAGACTTATGGGAATGGAGTACCATTTCATAAATATTGGTATTTATCTGCAGAAGCTCCCAGATTAGTAAGCAAAGTCACAGGTTTATCCATCAAATGAAAATCTATCAAATCTTAGCTAGTAGTGGCATTATGTAGCAAGTTGGTATTAATCTGAGACAGCTATCTGGTGGAAAGAAATCATACTTCTACAGGAGTATTCTTGGTGTTCACAAGACCTCTGTTTTAAATCACATTCCCAAAATACTAGAAAGTTAGGGGAAGAGGCAGATTTCCTCTGAGGCACTCCTATCTCTGGGCACCAGTAGCTTTTTCTTCCAGACACAATTACTCTGCGGGAGTTGCATGAACTTTCTTTGACGGACACAATTTTTGTTTCAGAATAGCTCAGACTGTTCTGAGCTGCAGGTATTTTGAAAATAAAATTAAGTTTCCATACAAGGTTAAAAATATTCCCTGAGCCCTCTCCCACATCAGACTGCAGGAGCTGGACACTACTGTGCTATCAATACAGTCAGTATATTTTTCAGAAGCAGAATACAAACATTGAGTTAGAACACTTAATATTAAGTTTGCTAAGTACTTTTGCTTCCTTTCTTGGTCATGGTTCTGAGAGTGTTTGTTTAAATGAGGAGGAAAATGAATAGATTCCCCAGACTTCCCTCCATTGCCAGCAAACACAGCGCTCACCGTCGGCCTTTGCATAACATGTGGTGAAAAGGGAAAAATTAGATTCTCCCGTTAGAATACTTGTTGTCTGTCACTACTTTGCTTTTCACTTTTCCTACAAATGTATAATCAGGGCCACTTCAGTTTCTACTGACTTCTGTAGAGACTTAGAGAAACATCCTCAGTCTAAATTCTGCTCTCTCATGAGCTGGCATTAATCCCGAGCTTTCCTACCACCCTGACAGCAACGCTGAGGACGAATGTGGACACGGCAGTGTGCTGTGAGACTGTCCCGAGGGTGACAGCTTTTATTGGAGAACTTTAGTCAACCACAGCAAAAGTGTGGTGTCCAGAAGAGAAGGATGCCACTCCGGCCTCTCCCTTCTGCTGGGCTGAGGAGCTGCCTGGAAATGGCACATTAAAAGGCTTTTTGAAAAGCGAGGTGTGCACCACGCTCTGTGGATAAGGATCGCGTCTCAGCCCCAGCACTGACAGATCAATTCCTTTCAAAGGACATTAAAACTCTCACATGCAAATAAAAAGCTTCTTTCCTTATCTTCTGGGATAGATAACTTCCAAGAAGACCCTTTAATGCAAAGTGCACACATCATTTCCTACCAGATTGTGGATATAGACTTTACAGAGACAAAGACAACAGTATTAACTATGCTTTAACTTCATATCCCTTGTCAATGAATTTCTGTCTCATCCCCACGTGTCAAACATCTGTGAACAATTCTGCCAAAGCTCTGGAAGCTGGTTAGGAACTATCAGGCATCAGGGAAAGCATCTGTGTTCTGGATAGCAGGGTGTATGAATGGTACTGCTCATCTGCCTGTGGACCCCAGGCCATGTCAGCTGTTTGACAGGATGAATTGGAAGGCAGATCGATGAGAGGTTCTCTGAGAGAAGCCATGGCACACCCCAAAACCAGCTTTTCCCCTTTCACTTCCCTATTTTTACGGACTGCTCATATTGCTTCAGTTATTTAACTTCTTTAATCTGATAAACATTAATAAAGCAGCAAGTTCTCCTCCCAGCACTGAATTTTTTAATCATTTCTTTAGGCAGTGAGCTTACAGTCTGCTCCTTTGCCAGGGTCAGACAGCTCAGATTACACAGCCACCTTCCTGCATTAGCACCCAGGGATTTATGAAGAAAGTTTCTATTCTGCTTTGTAGTCAGTGAAAATCAACAAGCCCAGCAGCACAACCAGCTTTGTTGTAATGCCCTGTTCTGAAGGGAACATTGTTTTTGATTACTGAAATGTTTTTACCTTTAATGGTTTTCTTTAAATTGCTTCATTTCATTGTGTTGTGCTTAGCTCACTGACTAATCTGCTCCACTGAAGAAAGAAGTATCAGTTGTATTTTTCTCATTTTTGAAATAAAAACAGATTAAGTTGAATTCAAATTACCCATTTTGCCAACAAGGGAGAACATAAATATTAAGAAAGCTTTCCTCATCAGTTTGAAGGCCTTTTCTTCTCTGTTTACAGCTCTTTTTATTTGAGCTCCACGAACATTTGTGTGGGCAAAGCTGTGTTGGCACGAACCATACACAGAGAGAATTTCGAGCCTGTAACAGAGTTGCTATCTCCGAATTAGATTCTTGATTAAATAAACCACATTTTGACAACCTTAGAGTTGCCTTTTAAAAGTCAAGACATTCAGCCAGAGAACAGAAACACCCTGTACAAAACACAAAGGCCTGGTCCGTGTCCCAAGGACTTCTGCTAAGGAGCACAGACCCGTGAGCAGAACACAGAGAGATCAAAAGGGGAACGACAAACCAGAAGCAGCAGCGTGCGTGGTCAGATAATGATGGCTCTCTGCTGCTATTGACTCCTGTCTCTAAGTGCTGCCAAAGGAGAGTTTCCTGAGGGAAACTGAGGGAGGTGTGAATAGGAGAGGGTATTTTGCTCTTGCATTGGAGTGTAGCGTATTTTCAAGCGCTGGTGATGATACAAGCAAGAACGAAATGGAATATGGTGAAATTGGAATATGAGAACACCAGAGATACCAGAAAAGAACTTTACCCTTGAGCTGGAAGCTGGGAGGTCGATGTGCAGAGGGACATTTCTCCAATTCCTTCCAAGAGAAACTAAAACTAGAAGGGTGAAGTTAGGAAAGATAAAGTTAGGCGGTCTCCACACTGTTCTTGCAGTAGTGGGTAAGACATGTGAGCTCGATGTTAGCAGAGGGAAAGGAGCAAGAGAGCAGACAGAGTCCAGCCTGAAGCAGGAGAGCTGCTTGCTCTGGGAGCATCAGTATAAATCCAGCTGCATTTTTTCTATTTGTATTTTGTAGCTGCCAGGTTTTTAAGTGAATCATATTAACACCTTTCTGGGCCTGTGCAGAGCTACAGCTGAAGCTCCAGCAGCAGCAGGATGCTGGTTCTCTGCTGCCTGGGTGCTGTCCCCTCCTGAGATGGTCATTGACACCCTGACTCTTGATGAAGGCATGAAAACTGTGTCTCTTTTCAACAGGACTCCTAATATATATATATATATTTTTTTTGAGATAGTCACAGTATTTTGTTATGTTTATCTTTCCACTGGATGTACCTGATGCTTGCTAGTGAAGTTGAAGGGTCCTGGAGTTGCAGGAACTGACAGATATTCAAACACACAGATAAACACAGAAACTGAAAGATATTTCAGACGTTTCACCCTCCCCTTTTTTTTATTAACTTGTAGTAAGAGCTTCAGAAATTATTTTGCATTACTATTCATGAGCATAACTCTTCAGAAACAGCAAGAATCCTGGGGGAATTTAAAAAAACGAAGAAGAAGAAGAAAGAAGCTCTGTTTTTGTATAAGGGAGGCTGTTTCAATCTGAAGTTTTCCTACTGAGATGTGAAGTGACCAAACTGTCCTAATGCTTTGAGCCACTTGGAGTGGAAAACAGCAGGAACATGCAGGGACCCCTCAGTAAGGCCTGTTAGCAAAGGGAAACAATAGTACTGTGCATGTTTCAGCTCGATGCTCAGCTGGGCTGTATCTGTGGTAAAATCTACTTTCTGCAAGTGTTTATGGCTGGAAAGCATTTGGGAGAACTTGCAGCATTCACTTTCAATTTTACCAGCTTGTTTAAGAAAAACTTGTATTTATTTCCCTTTCTTATTAGTAACTATAAACACAGAATTCCAATTCTTGCTCCTTTTGTTTCTATAGATATATTTATATCCTTTTTTTGTTCTACACTTTCCATTCTAAATAATTCATACTCTGGCAAGCAATAGAATTATAAGACTACGTGAATGCCAAACTTTGTTTTACCTGGTTGTAATATTAAACTCCACATGTAAGTTAAAATGAATATTAGTCCATATAAAATCAATGTCTTTCAATCTCACAAAAAAATCCAAAACCACCAAGAAGACTGATTTGGTTTGTGCTGGTTCTTTCCTTTTGCTGGTTTTCATTCTGTATTCTCTTACCTCCCCTGAGTACTTTTAAGTAGCAGAACATGGTCAGACTTTTATTCACACATGGAGATCAAGAAATTAAGAGTCAGCCACTAAGTATTTAGAGGGAAGAGCTGTGATTTATCTCCCATAAACTAACAAAAATATTTTGCCTGAGTCAGAAAAGCTGGAAGGATAAATCAGTCCACATCTGAAAGACAAACAGCAGGTTAAAAGAAGACAAAAAATTTATCAGAAAAGCTACCCTGGTCAATTAGCAATGATATGTTTGGTTTCCTTTACACTGAAAGCATCTGTTTCCTGATTTACCCTGGGTTTTCAGGGCCTTAAAGTAAGAGCAGAGGAAAAGATGTGACTGAGGGGGCCTGAAGTAGCTGTTTTCCTGTTAATACAGACTGCAGTCCTGTCAATACAAATTTAATCAGCTGTGAGGTTTTCCTCACAAAACCCGTAATTCAGCTGTCACAGAAAAAAGAGATTTTGGCAGTTCTAATCAAAAGGCACACACTGCAAATTCAGATAACACAGTATAAATGAATCTGAAGTCTGTAAAAATGCACTGCAGTCCAGTACTGCAATAATTCTCTGTCTATGCTTTTACCTGTTAATGTCACTGTACTGGCAGTGTGCAGGTAGCATAAAATTCTCAAAAAACACAGAAACTCTTGTACACCACTAACAAAGGAAAACAAAATGGCAGAGAAAGACTATGTCCCACACACGCAAAATCCTGCTTTTCCGTCCATTTTGCGTCTCTGTCACCCAGTCTCACAGGGAAAGGAGGAAAACAGCAGGCAATATGTATGTGCTCACTGCAGGATGAACTGAGAAGCCAGGCTGCAGCCTGCAAGCACTCAGCTGTCCTCGCAGGCTGGCCCGTGCTGTGTCGCTTTTCATTTCCTCAGGGGTGCTCGTATTACTATTTGAGCCATGAGAACACCACACAAACTTGTTTCCACATAAACATTTTACTCTGGAAATAAATAAAATTAAAATAAATTCAATAAGCTCAAATAAAAACTGGGTTTTTTTCAAGGTTCTAAAAAGAGACCAGACTTAGAAGCCAGAAAGTAGGAATGTCAGGCACAGCTGGTAGCTTACAAGCAGCTGGAAGGAGTTTTAGGCTCATCAAGAGTCTCCTTAATATTGTTCCGTATTGGAACAGTTTAGCAAAATTATGTGCTTATTTCCATCCTGCTGTCCCCACATTCCTCACTCTTTCTGGCAGCTTTCATCTCACACAGTTTGATTCTCCCCTGGTCTAAAATCAACACTGAAGGCCTCAAAAGTGGGGTGCCACAGTAGTGAACAGGCAGGGATGAGCCAGATACCTGTTTTTGGGGCTGAGTGGCTGAGGTTCTCCTTCAGCACAAGCCCAGGCCAGCAGATCAGGCAGCCACCATGAGGTACACGCTGTTTTCAGCTGCTCACATCATCCATTTGGGAGCAAAGGTGCCAAATGAGATCTGCCACATCGTTGACACCACTCCTGTCTCTCCTAGGACCTGGTATAAGCTGCCAGAAGTGAGTGTGGAACCCCTGTGGCTGTAGAAAGATAGACTAAAAATCAGCTCCCTGGTGATTTAGAAGACTAAACATAATACTAAAGCCAAGAGACTCATTTGATGTAGTTTTAGCTATGAGAGAAACTTTTTCTATAACCTAAGTCAAATCCCATAAACTTCCAATTTTGCTATAGATATCTGTAGTACAAGACTAGTGACAGCTACTGCTGTCCTCACTGATCTAATGGAGGGACAATGATTAGTAAAAAAGCTCAAAAGCGA
Organism: Falcunculus frontatus; assembly: GCA_013398115.1. NCBI lineage: Eukaryota > Metazoa > Chordata > Aves > Passeriformes > Falcunculus > Falcunculus frontatus. The sequence continues at coordinate 151,725 of VZRV01001901.1, forward strand.
TGCAAATGATATTTGGATTCCAACAAAAATGGATTTAATTTGTCCCTTGTATTGGTTTTACAGCAGCACGTGAAGTACCAACTATGCTAAAGGCTGCAGAAACACATGGCCATGGACAGCCCCTGCCTCAGAAACCTAACAGTGTGCAACCTGCCCCTGATGAAATGTAAGTAGCAATTTCAGAAACGTAGCACAAAATGTGAAAAGATAGGTACTTATCACAATTTGGTCCCAGCAGCTCTTGTAATACTCACTAATTTCCTGAGAAACACAGCTTCACTTTTTCAGGAAGGCAGGGTGATGCTGACCCCAAGCTATTTGATGGGAGAATCTAAAGATCCATTTCACTGATTTGCTCTAACAGTTTTCTTCTTTTATTTACCAGAGAGAAACTAGTTACCAAGTACCAAAAGCTTTTGAAAGCTCCAAGTGCTCACATCAGCCAAAGCTTTAAAAAAAAGAGATGAGGAGCATGAACAGGCATTGTGGGGAAAACCTCTCCATGAGATTGCTGCTGATTTGGGATCAGCAATGGTGCATTGTGAATACTCTCATTCAGACTCCCTTGGCCAAACAAATGTCTACACCACAGATGACTTCAGGGATAGGTATGAAAACTAAAGGAGAACATGGTAGGATCCTGAGTATGCCATACCCCTCCAAAACAAAAAAATCAAATGGGATAGACAGAAATAAAACACACACTCCTGTTTACCAACCTCTTTTCAGTCTGACTGTTCTCAAACATTTTCTTCTTGAGTACAATTAAAATGCCATGCAAACCCATTATATTCATTTAGAAGTGCTGCAGTGAGCCTTAGTCACAAACTAAATCTCTTACACATTTTCCTTTCATATTGTTCAGAACGGTGAAAATTTTGTGGTTATTCCTTTAGGTTATAATACCAATGTTACACATAAATAATCTCTTTATTCGCTGGATTTACTGTTCAATTTTTTGTTGCTTTCACAATCAAAGATTAACATTTTCCTTTAATATCAGAATATGTCTGTGCATTCCTAAAATGCTCTGAAAACGATTTTTATGCCCACTGCATAATACTTCACCAGCTCTGTGCCACTAAAATACTCCTAATGTGATCTATTAAAGCAGAAATTCATATGTTCACTACTAAGATTCCAAAATATCAAGAAGTAAAATAACACCAGTTCAACAGGTATGAACCCTAAACCTCAGTAAGACAAAATTTAAAAGAACCAAACTAAGCAAAACATGTCTTGAAATTCCACATAAGATCCCCAAGACAGAGAAGAAGCAAGCATTGTTCCATTATTTAATAAGGAAATTGCAGATCATTTTGCCTGACATCAACGTCAGGGAAACTGATGGAAAGGCTGGTACAGGAAGAAATCAGTGTACAATTAAAGGATGATAGTACAATTAACGCCAGTCAACACAGAAAATTAGTTTTGTCAGGAACAAAAACCCCTTTCTATTTTCCCATGAGACCACGAATTAGTTTGGTAAAGTAAACTCCTGTAAGCTCTCATTAGGACTTTGGCTCACAACTTAACAGAATTTTTGATAGAAGCTCCAGCAATGTATAGTATCAGTCTGGTCCATATTAAATGGACCCAAATCATACTGAATGATCGGAACAAAAATATAAAATTAATGATGGAAAAAGCTGCAAATTACAAAAGGTTACAGAGTTATAAATAACATGACGGGCAGGCCCTTAATATAGACCAACTAAGAACACTTAGGGAGGTCTGGCCTATATTTTAACACAGAAAAATTGAAGTTTTTCATTAAAAGAACAAAGAAAATTTACAAGATAGAAAATGATTTTGTGAAAAGTTACTGTGAAAAGAAAGAAACAGTACTAATAGGCCCAAGCAGACACACATTCTCAGAGCAAAGTGTAGGCAAAAGTTATTCTTATCGCCCAAGGTGGATTAAACCATGACACAGGAGCTGGTGCTACCACACCTCTCTGTGGTTTCAAAAAGCTCACTACTGGGAGAATGTGCTGAAAAAAGCAGGTCCAGAAAACCAAGGGTTTTACTGAGAGAAATGATACTAATTTGTGATGATAGGGGGCCTTCAGAAACTCCAGTTGTTAGGTTAACATGTGAGAAGTTTAACAGAGAATTGTGGTGCATGAGTACGTAGAGACGAAAGAGTGGATGCCCAAATTGCAGTGGTAGGTTCTTGAAAAAAATCTAACTAATTTTTCATTTATACTGTTTGCCACTGAGTCTCCATCTCCAAACAACCACAACTAGGAAAACAAGTCCCTTATAATTTGACTCAATAATTATCTGTAAGACTAAGTATAAACCAAATTGTTCAATTCAAAATGACAATTACTAGAAAATGCACTAATAAGAGCAACAGCTAATTCAAAATCATTAAGTAATTGCTAAGAAGCTCTTTAAAAATAAGCTAAGTATCATGTAAATGAAGAATGGGTTTGGTGTGCCATTGAGAAGGACCTGGAAGGAAATCTGCCCTACACATTTCCTACCTACCCACCACCTCCCAAGGAAAATCCACCAAACCCTATGCATCCATTATCCACCTACAGTTTCACCTACCTGCATCCAACCCCATCGCTGCCCAGACCTGCTTAACACCCTTCAGCAAGGCTGCACTAAATTTGGTGAGGCCAAGTAGGCATTGGAAGAGAGGCACAGAATTTGGCATGAGCCTGGTAAATTGGAGAGATGTATTGCAAGCACAGGATGAAATTAAAAATGCTCAAGAGCAAGAAAACGCAGTTAGGCGGAGGTAAACATACACACAGGCAGCACCTGACTACATGGCAAGTATAAAAAAAAAAGGGAACAGAGAGTACAGAAGTCAACAATATCAGGCTGCCGCCAAGAAGGCATGAGCAAGGGTGACTGTATTAGCAGGAACAGAGCTTGCAAGGAACCCAAAATGTTCCTTTCCACTTCACTGAGATTTGATCTGTGTTCGGCTGGATTACTTGATCCTAGCTTGGTGAGACACTGCAGGAATGGCAGAGACAATCTAGGGAATGCCCGAAGTGAAAATGAATGATCAGAGGGCTGGAGAACATGATGCTCAAGGCAGAACTGAAAGATGTGGCACTTCTTAGCTGAAAGGAGAGAAGGCTAAGAAAAAGAGAGAGACTTGCTAACAGCTTTCCAACTTATCCTGAGACTTCCAACAGAAATCAGAAAAAGTTAAAATTTGAGCATACTGGCCGGTTTACATATCAAACACTAATATGTTAAACTCAAATCCTAAAGTACATTTTTCAGGAGATAAAGTTTGACAGTGTTTTCCAGACAAATGTCCACGTATTACAAACAGCTTTGAGAAGCTGCTGCTTTCCTGACACGAACAATAATTTTGCCTGGTACTTTGATTGACGCAAATGCTCAATCACATTCAAATCAAAATAGGAGGAAGCCACTATTTTCCATGGCTTCCTGTAGGACATATGCACTGTTATCCCAGAGGAGAGGGCAGGTTATGCAATTGCTGAGCAGCTCTGGGGAAACATTTCCAGCAATTATTTGGAAAGGAATAACAGAATAAACTTATAAGACATTCTCATCATTTAGTGTTTTCATCACTAAATAATGATTAGATTTTGAATGAATTGGATTTTAGTTGCTATTTCGCTCTCCTTATGCAACGGAATGGAAGGGAAATGGAAACTTGCCTCACGAGTATTAGGATTCTTCCACTGTGTGTGTGTGAAAGCACTGGCTAATAAAGAAGTGGAATAGTTTCCTCTGCCTTATCATATTCTAGCCTCACTGGCCATATAGTACAGTCCTAAACTTGATTTAGGAGCCAAAATGGACCAACTGTTTTCCAGATTTAAGAGATGGTAGAAAGACAGCCAATTCCCACTTTGTAGCAAAGCTAAATGCTGCTCCAATTCATCTAATGAGTAAGTCAGACAAGTTAACAGTGTTGACATCTGAAACCTTATTTTTTTTCTCTTTTAAAGGGAAATGAAGAAGAATTATATTACTTTCAAATAAATTTAAATAAATATAGAGTTCATTAAGCATAACCCATCACATAAATACTTCTCCTCTGGCCACATACTTCCGTATTTATTCTTACTAATTATCCTGAGTTAGCAGCATTTCAAATTATGTGCCTTGAGCACACAAAAAAAACCCCCAACAAATCCACTTTTTTATCTCCTTACATGACAATATTTGCAAAACATCGGATGAAAGATTTCACCTAAATAATTTTTCCATCCACCAGTCCTGCAATGGCACAGCCTACTGATGGAAAAGCTTCCTGACTTCAACACTGAGCTCTCAAGCAGCTTCTAAACTTGAACTGGACATTTTTATTTGTGTGTCATTACTACAAGCCCTTCTCAGGTTTAGAGCTACTCCACATCAATTCTATCCTCTGAGCTCTGGAAACAAACTGGAAAGCTGGGCGAGAGCTAAGATACACGGAGCTTTTTCAGAACACTTTGGAAGCTAAAATTATGGAAGACTTTTTCCACTTTGAGCATTCATTCTTTGTTATGCTTGGCCGTCATCCCCTTCTGTCACCTTAGAAATGAAAACAACATGTTCATTATTATTCATGGAAATTCATCGGATACGGAGAAGGTATCCCTTCCCCACCCCCCAACTGTTCCATTTTTATTTCTTTTGGGAAAGACTATGCTATTCTTTGCTTGGGTAGAAATCCTTTGAAGTGTTGCTTTGCCACTGAATTCACAGGAAGATAATCATTTGCATTGGCTTCGCTGGTTCTTATCTGTAGGCTAAATAAGGCCCCCAGGAGCAGCAGCTGCACCCATGGGTCCCAGTTCCTTGGGACATGGAGTACAGGGATGCTGGATGCACCTCAGCTGGCCTGGTATTTAATGTTACGTGTTTACAGTGCTCCTTGGTGCAACCTCTGTTCCTGACTGGGGCGTACTGGATGTTACCACAGGATAAATGCTTATTTCTATTAGTGCTACTCCTAATTACATGAAATGAGACGCTATCTATTGCAGCTGACATAATTGCATTGACCATTACCTTGTTATTCTCCTATGAGACAGAGAGAAAATACTATCTTACTTTTTAAATACCAGTAATTAAATTATATATTTGTATTTCTCCTTTTGTAAACAAACTCCTTCTGCCTCTTTACAGAAAAGATATTTCCATGAGTTTGGTCCTTCTTGTTTTTCCTGTCTAGATCACCTCTGATGATTCTGCAATTGCTTTTTGAGATTGGATGAGCAGTACTATCATCAATATTCCATATGAGACCATTCAGGGAATGGCATTTCAGTTACTTATAAAATCTGCATTCTATAACTGTATGTTTTACATTATTATTATATTTCAGCATTTTAATATAGTGTCATTTTCCAAAACCTCTGCCTAGCTTAGGAGCTTTAACTGCCATGTCTACTGGAGCCTCGGAACTCTTTTTTTCTGAAATGAAATGGTTAATGCAGGAATCTGTGATTTACACAACGGGTTTATTTTATTTTTTTTCTAACATACCACTCTTTCCAGGTTTTGGCACTAAACATCTGCTTCATTTATTGCCATGTTGTCTGTTTATGCAGTTTGCTCAGTAATTCTGCATTTCCCTGCTGAAAGATTTGTCTTTGCCTTGAACAGCAGCTTGACTCACGCTGCATGTAACTAGCTTATGCTTTATCTTCACATTTGCTCTCTGGTCACCATGCACAACATTTCCCCTGAGATTCCCCTCATAACAGAGTAATGTTCATGTAAAACCTCCCTTTCTGTGTGCCTCATATTACACACAAACTCTCCCAGCCAAAAGACACACGTGTTCAAGTGAGTGCTACACACAGATGTGACACAAAGACACAGAAGATAAAACTTTTCCCTCGAGCTCATGGACAGGCTCTTAATGCCTTTGCTGTGAAGTTCCTGCTGCAGCCCCTTCTCAAGCTGCAGAATCCCACCTCTCTATATATGGGACATATATCTCTGTATCGGGAGTTTATAGTTACCTGAAAGGGGGTTAATAGCAGCAGCAAACATTTCATACAAGAGCTCTCAATTGATTACACAGGACAATAACTTTCAAGACTCTGTATATTCCCTTCCTCTGAAACATTCTGCTACTTGTTATCTTACCTTCAAAGACACTGCATGTGTGGCAACACAGGAAGCCATTGATATGCATCAGACTTTGTGAAAGGTGTATCGTGAATGCAGAGTATAAATTATAACATTATAATAAATGTGTGCACGTGCACATCATAGAATGGAACTACACTACATGAAAGTGATGCTCAACGTTAAACAAAAATTCAGTCCCAGCTGTCTAATTTTGAGAAGGTAGGAGCTGTGTGTTGAGCATCTTCAAAGCCAGGCTGTGCTTATTCAGTGCCTAAAAGGGATCTAACAGCCGCATTGTAGGCATGAAGGACTGCAAAGCCAGGGCTCTAGTACTCATATCCAGGTTGAGGTCTGTCAGAGATCGTACATTGACACCCGACAGCGGAACCCTCCAAAGTGTCACTCCATTCACCACTTTTTCGAAGCAGGCGGGGCCGCGGCGGAGGTGGAGCCGGCTCTGCCCGCTGCGGGACCGGCGGCCGGGCCGGAGATGCGCTGAGGTGCCGCGGGCCGGGCTTCCTGCTGCCCGCACACCTGGGAGCGGGGCGTAGGCGGGGGGTGGGAGCTCAGGGCACCGACAGCTGAAAGCGGGCCGGGCCAGGGGAAGGCAGCGCCGGCAGCCGCGGCAGGAGGCGGCAGAGCGGCGGCGGGAGCATGGAGCGCTGCTCTCCCCCCCCGCCGGAGCAGGAAGCCGTGGAAGCGTGGCTGGATGATCACGGCGACTTCACCCGCTCTTACTTTGTTAGAAAAGCTACAAGGTAAGACCGGAGCGGCGGCGGATAGAGGCAGTTCCTTTTTTTCCAGCAAAACCTCGTTCTTTTCCATTTCACTTTGCTGCCTCCAAAGAAAATAAAAAGAAGTGACTCCCCCCCCCCCCCCGCCGCCCCACCTCTCGAAAGAGCACGAACTGAAACCACCACGCAGCAGCTTCGTTCGGCTGCCACCGAAGGGCACATGCGGGGCTTCCCCGCGGGTTCTCGCCTTCAGCCCCCGGCCCGCGGCCGCTTTGCGGCGGAGAGCGCCCGCCCGGCACCGCGAGCCGCTCAGTGAAGCTGCCCCAGCCCTGGAGCTCCCTGCCCTGGCCTTTTAGTTATTTATTTGTGTTCTCCTCGGTTCAAAACAGACACGGTCAACTTCTCGTGAGTAGCAAGAAACTGTGTATTTCCCCGCCCTGCGAAGTAGGTAGAAGCCTTCAAAGAGCATCTGCTGTCTCGGGGAGGGCGGGTTATGTCAGTACTTAGTCATCTCAAAACAAAGCGCTGCTCTTCAAGAGCTCCGTCACTCTGTGGGTTCGTCACCTTTTTTGACATGAGGGCGGCCCCGGGAGTGGCGAGGGCCACGGGTTAAGTGCCGAGGGAGCCGACGAACCGTGCGCGGTGCATTCGAGACCGGAGCTCCGCCCGAGGAGGAGGGCTCGGAGCCCGTCCAGCGGGGCGAGCGCCTCTGGGACGCCGCGCCTTCCCCCGGGAGGGAGGCGGGGGTGCAGCCCGGGCAGGGCGGCGGGCAGGGAGG
>VZRV01001901.1:159386-332165 GCA_013398115.1 Falcunculus frontatus
GGGCGCCACCGCTGCTCGGGGGCGGCCGCTCCGCGCTCGCCCCTTCTCGGTGCCGGTTCTTGCGAAGAACCCAATATTGAGGACCTGAAGAGCTCGTCTGGGCATTTTCCCCCCTTGGCTTGACATGCTGCCTTTTGGAGATAAGACGAGGTATTTGCTCACTGTTGTCACACACTTCAACAGCGGGACTTCAAGTTGAATTGGAGTAAATTCGGCTATTTTTAGAAGTGGAGTCAGGTTTCCATTTTGAATATTTTCCGATAAACAAAGCAGTAGGGATGCGGAGCCCGGGCGATCTGCAGCTCCCACGGTATATCTTAGCGGGAGCTGGGGTTGGTGAGTCCTGCAGTTGGCTCCTCGGACACGCCGTCTCCGCGGGCTCGCTCGCTCCTCTCCGCTGCGCTCCCGAGCCGCTCGCACCATCTGCTCACCGCTGCTGGTTTGCTTCTTCCCCGAGTCACTTAGCAGGGATGGATGCATTCTGAATGAGGTTTTGCTGCTGCTGCTCCTCTCTGCAAGGGATGGGGCGGTAAGAAGAGAAATCCCCATTAATAATTGACTCGCCGAGAGCTAGAAAGCTTCAGGGGTCACCTGCTTGCTTGTGACCATCTGTCAGGCAGTCCCCTTTCTTCTGCTGCTGCTTCCTTAGGTTTATTTAACAGAAAAAAAAATAAAAATGCCTTTAAAATTTCTTTTAAATGTTGATTTATTTTTTTTAAGGCCGTGCATAGGTGCAGGATGCATAGATGGAAGTAGTTAACCTTGATGTTCTCCAGAACACTAGTGCGTGGTGTGGCACTGAAGGGCAGCTTGTTTGCCCAGGAAATAGGGTGTTAGCAGCTTTGAGAAGTAGCATTTTCCTAGTTCACCCTGTCACACTTCCTTTGGAAACTGGATGTAGTATTGAACAAATAGGAATGCTAATTAATAGTAACCACTGTGTCAGATTTGTTTTCCCCATGGGCAGGTTTGGTTAGACTTTTTTTTTTTTTCATGCTGAGGCACAGTTTTGTGTTCGTGCCCTTCTGAAAGAGGCAGTAGTTCAGAAAATACAATTCAGTCGAGTCTCCGTGATGGCGATGCCTCTGCAGTTAGAGAGGGGTTTCCAGGAAAACTGTTGACTTTCGAGTCCTTGCTTGGCAACAATTCTGTGATGTTTTTGAAATTACTGAAACATTGCAATTGTCTCAAAACTCTCTTCTCTGCTGTCTTGCATGGAATGTTTTTTTGTCCTTATTGCATAAATAGAAAACTATATATTGTAAGGAATACATGTTTTATATGTAAGTTTCTATTTGGAAAGACAAATGACAAATTACTTGACTGTATGTTGGTTCAAAGACGATAATATGTAGACCTGAGTGGTTTGAAAGAGCTGCTGTACTTTGTAAAGGGGTTTAATGTTCCACTCGGTAGGGTTATTTAGGGCTTGAAAAGAGAAAACTGTAACATTTAACACCATGCTTTGTTTTAGCTGAATCTTTGCAGAGCAGCAAACATTGAACAAAGACTATGCTGTTAATGTTTTGCAACTTAGCATTATATTTACTCTCTCAAGTAACGCAGTGTTCCTTGAGCTAGTTTCAACTCTTTTCTAATCATAATTTACTGCTTCTCTTTTTTCTTGGTTTTGTTTCATAATATACCAAAGTTCTCACAGGTCCTGAAAGCAATAGACCAAGAAGTTAGTTAATTTGGTATCTTGCAGAGCACAGAGGCATATTCAGCTGCACGATGTGAGGCACAATTGCTAATGGATAAAGATAGTTTCCTATTCCTATGTAGAAATATTTGAGAAACAGATACAGAAAAGATCACCAGCTCCATCATTTATGACTGCGTAATACAAGCAGTTTCCACTCATATTAATGAGCTTTGAATTAGAACCTAATTTAATAATTTTGTAATGAGTGTTGAATAGTTCATTTATTTTTTTCCTGCAATTAATTAATTCCCTCAGTGTTTTACACAGTAGTTCTGTTGGTAATTTCCACACACAAAGAAGTTTTAATTAGGGGTCTAAATAATACTTGTAAGATGTATGCTTTGTGTGGTGTTATGCCTGCAGATTTTTTAAAGCATGGGGTTAGGGTTATCATCTCATATAATTGAATAGTTGCCTCCAGATCCAGTTTGCATAGGGCAGTTTGATATTAGTATCTGCTGTCATGATTTAAATAAAAATTGTGTTTTCCGGCAAGGTGGCACTTTAAAAGATGTTCCTTTCTCTTCACAAGTTGTTCATAAAGTGGCAACTGTTGGAGTCGCTGTGCTCCCCAGTCCATGTTCTGGATGCTTGGAGAGAAGGGCTGCAGGTTGTCTGCTTAACAAGTGTGCACCTGCATTCCTCTCTGCCCTACCATGTGTTGTACAAGATGAGCACATTCCAAGGGCTTACACCTTGTATTTTGATCTGCAATGCCTTGAGGTTGGTAGTGTCTGCAGGAAGGCCACATCCCGGCCTCTTTCCAGGCTGGGCTGGCTTTAGGGATATTCTCTGATAAAACTGCGTTGATTGGATTCCACCTGTGCAGTGCGAGGCTACAATTCTACTTTAAATCCTTCCTCCTTTGAGTAGGTGAATGAACTGGGATCCCATGAGTAGGGAGGTATGGAATCAGTTATTTATTACTTTATTTTATACCACGGAGACGAGCGCTATGCGGAGGCAATATAAATAGCTGTTATCCATGAGGTGCTGTTCCAGGATGATCAAAGTGCAGCACAACAAAGGGGAAGTGTGTCACCAGCACACTCGGGGACGAGATGAATTTGGTTCACTCAGTGAGACTATGCTGGCTGACAAAACTTCTGGCTGGAGAGTTTGGTACTGCACACTGAAGGGTCAAGAGTTTCTAAACGCCTAGTTCCAACAAAATTTCAGCTTTTTTTTTTTCCTTTCCAGCTCTTCTTGTTGTTTTTGCCCTTCCAAAGTTTTCGAATTGCCTATCATATTCTGGCTTCCCAGAAGCAGAAACATTTTCAACTAAGGGGATGCTTCTTTGTTTCTACTGTTGTTTTAACTATAGTTGTTCTAACTAGATGCTATAAAAGTGAAATTGGCAGGGTTTGGGGGGTTTTTTTGGTCACATTTATGGCTAAATCTCTTACCCTTTTTATCTATGGCTAAATCCGTTACCCTTTTTATCTTCCTGAAGTTTTATCTTTTTACTTTCCCTTAAAAAAAAACAATCAATGCATTGCCATGCTGAAACATCACACTTATTTCAACCCACTATGGAATATTTTTGTATTTCTGACTTCCTGTTTGTCCCTGCTTTTAAAAATACAGGGGTGATTCTCTCTTAGTGCTCTTTGCACTCAGAAGCAGCAGACTGCCAAAACAGCCAAAATAAAATTTCTCCTCTCGATTAGAGGTAACTGCATTGTTACAGGCAGTTTTTGTCTGATTCCCTAAATTTATGGTGTGACAAAAACAATTTATTGACCCAAATCCTGTATGCCTTTCAGTGGAGATAAGATTATTTTGTTATAAATACATCTCGGCTTATTAGCAGGTTTGAGAAATATTTACAAATTAATTAAGGTGGGGTTGTATTTGGAAAAATAAATGTCCTTAACAGCATGGTACTTCACAGTGCTTCAGTGAGGATTCCAGAATTGGTGTTTACTGGGAAACTGTGCTAAAATTCAGATATTGCGTTACTTGAATATATCAATTACATGTATTACTTTGAAAAAACTCAAGCACAGTTGTTTGGGGGTTTTTTTCCTTCTTGATGGCTGGTGGATAATCAATCTGTAATGCGCTGCCTGTGGTACTACATTACTCAGGACATTTGCCTTCTAGTCTCTGTCTGGAGGGCTTTTAAAAATGTCGATCAGTTTGAGCCAGCTATCTGAAGTTGAGTCTCATAAATATTATGTGTCACGTGTATTCTGTGCGTTGGGAATGCGTGTGTCCTTTACTTTTTGTAATTGACTGAGAATTCTGATTTTCAAAGATAGAGCTATTGGAGGTTTTCTGCATTGAAATGTGCTGTGGCCTGGGTTTTTCTTCAAAAGATGTTGCACACAAAAAAAAGTAATAATCCTAAAAATGTACAGGTATGAGCCATATGCACTCCTAACATGACCTTGGAAAGTAGATGGTGGGCTTTGAACTTCCGTGATTGATTCAATAGCTTTCCATCGGAGGCAGAGAATCCTGTGCAGATGGTTGGCATATGCTAAAGGGTGCTTGCTTTTCTAAGTTACCCATTTACAAGACAGCTGCAGACCCACCGATTCTTGGGACCATGGCTTGAAAACCACAGGAAGCAGTGGTGTTAATGCAGGGCATCAGAGTATTTTCTCCCACTTGGTTTTACTGGATGTTTACTGAGCTTTTCTGAGAACTGAATACAGGAAAAAAAAATCAATTTCTGTGAACTCTTGGAAAGTTTTCTTGTTGGTGTATCGATGTTCGTAGTTATGCCACTTATAAATAATGTATTCATATCCTTCCTTATGCCTTTCTTGTTAACACCAAAGTTTTAAGATGATCCCAAAATATTTTAAACTACTGATTCCAAAAGCATTCAGGAAGGTAAGGAATGTTACCCATATTCATCAAGTTGTAAATGAGATTGAGTACTTCTGGCATTTGTTGTTGGAAATAAAGTGAGGTGTGTGCTGGAGTATTTTGGAAACAATCTCTAAAACAGCAATTACTGTAGACTGAAGAAATTGTCATTTGAGAAAACTATAAGAAATCACTTACTAGCAATTTACATCTTAAATTCCCCCAAAGCTCTAAACTGAAATCCTACACAGAATCTTTGGTATGGAGATGAACTAGTTTGCAGAAACTGTGAGTAGTTACAAAGAGAATGTGTTTTTACTCAGTTCTGCTTGCCCTAGGTGATAAAGAAACAAATGGGTGTGCACAATAATACACTGGTAAACGTTAGAGGATGGGCAGAAAGTAAAACTACTCTGATAGTTAACATCCCTTTTTGCCTCCTTCTGTCTCAGGGTAACTCTTACCATATTACAGTATAGTTTTGATAATGCCAATAGGCATTGAAATCTCGTTTCCATTGTTCGGTGGTTTTTTGGCTGTAACTGGGGAGACTTTAGAGGACAGGGTCAAATTCCTGGCAACTGGGAGGAAACTGGAGCTGAGGCATACATTGCCACTGCAGGAGACTCAAGATTAAGTTCAACACCTTTCTTTGATTTCTAAATTGTAGAGGTTCATGCAAATTCTGTGTTCAGTATCTGCTGCAGAATCCTCATGTGAGGAGGATTTAGGTAATACCTTCTTGACTTGAACTAATATGCTACCACCTATTATCATTTTCTCCATTAAAACATTTTGGTTTGGTCGTGGAAAAAGTACAATCAATAAAACCACAGTATAGAAGTATTTATCTTCCTTACTGGCAAAGAAACATACATAAATTTACATGGAATACTTTCTCATTGATATGATTTACTTAAAGAAAACTATATTAAAAAAAGGGCATTAAATACAAAAGGACCTATTTTCAAAGTGCCAGAAAAGAAGCCCTGCTCAAATAGCCCTCGTGGATAACACAATGGTTGTAACTTCACATTGGGTCTGGCACTAAAAAGATAGCCACAAAATATATTTGCTTAGTAAAATATATATCTTTTCCCACTTATTTGTGCATTATGGAGAACTCACCCCAGCAGAGAGCCATCCCAGAGCCCCTGCACCACTTAAGTCATACTTAACCCCTGGTTTAGGAATTTAAGGGGAACTGAAGTTGTGCCGAAAGCTTAGGTGAGGTCTCCAAGCAGATGTGAACTTAACTCTTGCTCTGTCTTTCACTAAAAGTACTGGTATTGTCCTATTGCTTTCCACAACAAAATCATTCGGTACCTAGTTATTTTAAAATTTTTATTTTTTTGAGCTTGGAGCAAGAAGCAAACATATGGAGGAGAAATAAAGGTCATGTTTTAGAATTTGAACTTTAATCCCTGAGGATTTTTTCTGTCCTTCTTTATAGTGCAAATAGAAAGTCTCTTCTGTGGAGGAAAGCTTTCTTGTAAAACGTGAAGCTTGCATTTAGGTTATTAAAGAAAACTTGAAAATAGCCAAGAATAGCCTGTCAGTGTTATTTTTCCAATTTGAATACTTTTGCTACAAATAATTAAGTAACCTCTGCCTTCTATGTAAAAAAAAAAAAGAGTATTCAGACAAGATGAAAATTTCATCGTTCTAAAAAGTTATTTCAGTCTCTCATGAGCATGGTTTGAATCAAGAATTAATGTTCTAAGTTAAGAACTGTATTCAAACAGAAGTCATTTGTACCACTTGAAATGTTTAAAGCTAAATGTATGCTAATATATTTGACCAAGTTGTGCTAAAAAACTGGCACTGTCATACTTCGTATTCCAGAACTGCTTGCCTACTGCTGTGAGAAATGGCATCTTCACTAACTATAACTGGGAAGGGTTTAAGAAAAAACAACTATTGTTTTTGTCAATCTACTCTTTTAGTCAGTTTGAAAACAGTTCTTTTACAGTCAGTTTACTGTTTCCACCTAATGAGGCCTTATACAATTTCTTCAAATCTTTCCACTGCTAGGAAAATGACAAAGCCACTTAGAATGTGATTGTGAAATAGGAAGTACTAGAAAGAAAATGGGAAGGCAAGTATAATATCCAAACGGCCTTGCATTTCAAACTCATTTGCTAAAACCAAATAGTTTTGGAGTTTTTGCTAATGCTTTAAATGATTTCCATGTCTAAATTATGTCAAGATGCTGGAGAGAAATTTGAAGACATCTAGTGGTTATTTTATGGAAGGCAATTGAGAAAATAGTTATGAAGTTTAGCTTGAAATATTGTTGATTTCAACACTGGCAGGATTAGGCCATGGGAATTCAGACATTTGAAAGCTGGCATTTTTTAGTGGGCAAGCTTGTAATCCCTCTCCTGAAGTGTGTTATCAGTAACTACTGGTTTGAGTGAAAAATTAGCAGAACAGTCCATGCAACTACTAAAACATTAGACAGTGTACATATGAATGGTTTGTGAGCAACAGAGAAAATGGGGAATTATTTGCTGTTTCACTGAAAACTACTTATCCCTGTGTTCTGTTATAGAACTGCAAGTGCTATGCATTCTTTGTGCAAGATAAATAACGTGCAGTTTTTACTGCCATTGTTGCATCTCAGTGTTACCTTTGCGTTCTGTTTTTTGCACATTTTCTCCAAAGGTGCCAAACAGTTGTGCTGAATGGTCACATTGCTGTGTTCTTACACAGGCATCGTGGTTATATATCTGTAAGCAAGACAATCACAATCTGGCTGTTAATATTTAAACATCTTCACTGGGTTGGGGTTCTTTTTGAGAAGTCTGCTGTGTACTTTGAAGATAATCACAATGAAGCAAAGATGGGTACAATAAATTATTTATATGCCCAGTGTATGAGTAGAATAGTGATTAGAGTTGTGTCAGTGTGGTTTGATGCATACGGCATGGGAAATACAGCAAGGTTCTCCTCAGCTCTACTTCTGCCCTCCTGCATGACCTGGCTCAAGACATGTTGCTTCCCTGTGCCTGTGTTTTCTCAACCATCGATTTTCTATTTTTACTGCCTATTAATTCTGCAAACTTCTTGCTCTAGGGACAGGTCTACCTTCTGTGCAGCATTTAACAGACTGGGGCTGAAGAGTCTTTCTTAATTCCGCTGAAGCTCGCAAGGTCTCATGAACTGCAGATTGTGTGCTTGTATATAAGCAGTGATAGAGGGGAGGATTACACCATCTTTTTTCTTTTTTTTGTCAATGTTTTGCCTGCCATTGCATTTTTATCCCCTTCTTGGCACTATCGCTCCAAGATTCCTCTCCAATTTTGTCATCTGCTGATGAAGTCACCAGCCAAATTCAGCAGTCACTACTGTCGTGTTTTATAGAGGAAAGACTGGATTTGGCTGATAGAAGGGACTAAAAAATGGTTACTTCATATTCTACTATTCCTGTTCATGAACTCTGGGATAAATTACAGCTTTCTTGAGTGAAGGTTCATATTAAAGGATCATAGTGCAGTAAAGGAGGCATGCAGGTCATGAGGAATGGATGCTGTAACTCCTCGACATGCAGTGATTGCCACAGTGGGATAAAGACACTGCGTCGAGTTTAACTGTCTGCATGGATCACTATGGATCCATAGCTGCTCCTGCAACTTCTGAACTACAGCCAGGGTCTTGTCCTTACAATTGGCTCTTGACAATGCCAATGCTTATTGAAGACTGTTCATATGAATAATCACAAGTGGTTTTCTTCCTGCAGTCCTTTCAAAATGACATCTTAATTGTACATGGCACTCATTGCTGATTTCCAGGAACCTCACTCGTGGCTCAGGACGTGTCTGGTGTCAGATATCTGCTGAGCTAATTCTGTGCTGTGAGAGTACTTGTGTTGGTCATAATAGCCTTCTTGTCATGCATTGTTAAATAGGACTGAGTGTCAACAAGCCAATTAATGTCAAGACACTGAGATTTTAAATAGAGTTAGAATATGTCAGCTCATGCGAAATGCTGGTTCTTCCACCCGTGTGTGTAACTGGGTGAGTAAAAGGAGCTAAATAGTTTCCTTGTTAGAAGAGGCATTTGGTAAAGGTCACTGAACACTGTTCTTTTTCCAGTTGAATTTGAACGGCTTTCCTGTTGCCCAAAGTAAAATGCTTAAATGGTTTGAAGTTGAAAATGACGCTTTAACCAGTTTAGTTAAGGGGTTGTTGTTGTTGATCTAAAGAGCTTTCTGAGAATCACGCACTATGTTGGCAAGTTATTGAACCATCATCCAATAGACATTAAAGGACAGGAATATGTTACTCATAATTATGCAGCTCCACATATAGTTCTGTTCAATGTTTAAGTGCTTCATAAACAGTGCAGATACCCAACAAGTAGTCAGTTCTTATTAAACATAATTCCTTTCATGTGAAAGGTTTTACAGCTGTGTTCCACATCCCTCAATAACCTCTATAAGAAATGTATGCTTATTTTACAGAGTAAAAAGGCAAGAGGTAAAAAATTAATCTCACGGCCACAGTTTGAGAACAGGTATTAGAATTCAGAGTACATTGTTCTTACTGATTGCTGTTCCTACACCATTAAGGCCTGGGGAAATCATAGCACAACACTGCAGAATAAATACAGGTTTCAGTTGATAAATCAAATTTCTGCTTTAGCTTTTGCTTTATGCATGAAGGGTACCAGATTCTTTCTCTGCCTTGCATCTTGTATCAACACATCCATGTATGTAAATTCAGTGTAAATTAGGGGAAGGGAAAATGATAGCTTTTTATGTTCTCCTTTCCTCAGGAGTAAGTAAGCAGTGAATCCGATTGCTCTGCAAATTGCTGTCGCCCAACAACAGTACAGGCTCATGCCTGTGCATTTTCAAACATGCCTTCAAATGTGCATTTTCAATTACACGGCTTCTGGGCCTCATCACTCGTTGGAGAACACCCTCCATCTGGTACTGTGTTATTACTGTGACTTTTTGATCTTACCTTCCATTAATGCCAGTCCTCAGTGCTCAGAAACCAAGTCAGCACACACATGAATGTGGGTCAAGCCACCAATCTTCTTTAAAACTATCAATTATTCTGTACCTACTTTCTTGTGTCTGAGATTTAAATGCATCCAGCTGGCATTTGCAGGTTCTTTTCTGCAGCCTTAGTTCTAGATGGTGGTTTTGTTTTGGAGAAGCTAAAATTTCCAGGTAATTTTTTATTTTGAGGAGATCAGAGTAAAACAAAAAGGACCCACATGTAACGCATGTGCTTACAAGAGTTACCAGCACTGATTTTAGAGGTTGTACTGTATTTGCATACAGATTTTTGTATCTTTAGCTTTTTAATTTTCTTAAGGATATTTTTGGTCATTTTCATCAAAAATTTTTATTCTTTCTCATTCAGTTAAATAAATGAAAATTCCAAGTGTTACCAAATGCTAGCTGTTTATTTTGACTCTCACTGAAACAGCTTTTGGAAATGTGACACTGTCCTATGCAAATCATATTATGCATTGCACTAATAAATGGTCACAGCTCCCACGTTTAATGTTTATCCTGTTTAAGTACTGTAAAGTAATATTGTTAAAGTCAAATTTCTAATAATATATTAATTGTTCTTTACTCTTCTTCACTGCAAGAAACACTTGGATGAGGTAACTCCACAAAAAATAGCTATAACTGCTTTAATAAAGGAGGATCACTGGGTTTTAATAATTCAATTTTTTATAGCATGTTTGCCTACAGTTGAGGTCTCCAAATGATATCTCATTGAAAAAACTCTTTCAAGAAGTCAAATAAGTTTCCTTTTGTGGATGGCTTGCTATTAAAAATAATATTGTTGGACTTTAGATTTTAATTGATCACTTTGCTTTGAATTAATGTTAATTTTGGTTGCATTATTGCATCCTACAACAAAGATAAAGGTGTGCTGTAAGGAAAATAAGATTATTGTACAGTGCTTTTCATATGTAACGTCCACCGATGCATGTAACTGATCAGTGGCTGACTAACCTGACTCAGTTCCATGGTTTCATTCAGCTTCACTCTCAGAATTCCTGTGGTCTGCTGAGCAAATAAAAAATATCCCAAATTTAAAACATGACCACCATGAAAGGTTTCCAAAAGATCAGGCTTGCTAATAGGATTTTTGCTGTTTCTAGGCTCGTATGTTATGTAATACAGCAAAAACCCATTTCTTCTGAGAGCAGGGCATGTGCTGTGAGGAGTCCTCAACACTGAGTAAATGAACTAAAAAGCCCTGTGTTTAAAAAACCCCAACCAAACAAAAGACAAAAAGAAACCCATAGAAAAACCCCTCAGATTTTGGACAAGAAAATATTATAGTGATAAAAAAAGTATACTCGTGTTATGATGGTATGTATTTAGTGAGGACTTTATTAGGGTTGGCTTTCTAGTGCTAAGTTAATTTGAGAAATACAGTTAAATACTAGAGATGCATGACATTTTTTAATTGGTGATGAGCTCTTAAAAATAGAGTTTTAGGGTTATTCAGTATTTGGGGTTGAGTTAGACAATGAGTGTCATCTGCAAGGAAGGGAAATAGGAGAGATGTGTGAGAGCAGTCTGTTCTTTCACTATTTTGCAGGGGATTGAATTGAAAATATTCATGTTTCTTTGATGCTTTTTAAGCAAAACTTTTATGCTTTGAGTCCAACCAGCATTTTTTATTAACTTGGAGGGCAGGGGAAGTTAACTCAAAAACACTATATTGGCAACAGAAAAATAGGAAGGACTGCAGGTGATTGACAGAGAGAATTAAAGTTCAAAGTTATCTTTTTAGAGGTTAGAAACAGAAAGTTTTGTCTTCATATGAATATATATATGTCTTACATAGAAATCCAGATCTTAGGAATGGGAAGGACTGTCAGTCCTTCCAGTCACAAAATGATGGTGTAAACTTCTTTTCTGTGTTCTGAAAGCCACAGTGTAAGTGGTCCTCCTCTGCTCTATTCAGGTACATCCTCTAGGCAAAAACAGCTTCTTTTTTACGGGGCAGAAAATGTTAGTGCTTAATCCGGGCTAAGTGCTGCTTAAAATTGGAGAATATTGATACAGAGGAGCCTAAAGGTGCATCAATGTCCTCTGTGTGAAAAGGTTTAGTTAGCCTCTTCACAGTACCAGCTTCCAATATGCATTAGAGGATTTTCAATTCACATCATTTGCTGTTTTTTTGGTTTTGTTTTACAGAGAAATGGTTAATGCATGGTTTGCTGAGAGAGTTCACACCATCCCAGTCTGCAAGGAGGGAACCAAGTCCCAGAGTGAAGCCTGTGCCTGTCACCAGCCTGCCTGTGCCGAGACCACCAACTCTGGGACACCAGCGAGGAAAATCTCCGCTTCTGAATTTGACAGACCTTTAAGGCCTATTTTTGTCAAGGACTCGGTAGGAGCAGTGAGCTTCCTCTCTGGCTCTGACAAGAAGGAACAGATGCCTCTGCAACCTCCAAGGATTGAGACCAGTGCAGGGGATCAGTGCTCAAGACTATTAGAACTAGTCAAAGATATTTCTAGTCACTTAGATGTCACAGCGCTTTGCCATAAGATCTTCCTACATATCCACGAGCTGATTGCAGCTGATCGCTATTCCCTGTTCCTGGTGTGTGAGGACAGCTCGAACGAGAAGTTTCTCGTGAGCAGGCTGTTTGATGTGGCAGAAGGATCCACCCTGGAAGAAGCTTCCAACAACTGCATTCGCCTGGAGTGGAACAAGGGCATTGTGGGTCACGTGGCAGCCATAGGGCAGCCTCTCAACATCAAGAATGCCTATGAGGTAAGCCAAGGAAATTTATCTTCAGCAGTTCTTGAAAAAAGAGGTAGTCACGTTATCAGCTGCTGGAATATTGCCATTTTAGTGCCTGTATTTGGTGCTATATTGACTTAAAGTGATCAAGATACAAACCTGACACCGTGGTTTTGGTTATAATAGATGTGTTACAGACACATGTGCACGCAGAAATGTGAAGCTAGGACTAAAAAAATCAGAGTTCTATTGAGGTGATTATTCAGAGTTCAATATTGAGGTGAATAAAAGAAACAAGCAATCTCTGATAAGAGCAAAACCACTAACAGCATTCATGAAACAGTGTTCCTAAGTGGGCGCATCTCTTTCAGTTTATTTCTGTACGTTCTTCTTGATGATAAAAGCTAAACTAGGGGTGATTAATCCATGAGCATATTTACTATAATGATGGTCTAAGCTAAAAAAGAGGCTTCTCCTAGGGTTTGGGTTTTTTGTTCTTTATAGCAGTTGTCTTCTACTGGCACTCATGTTCCACACAAATGCTTTTTTGTTGTTATACACTGATAGTAACTTTATATAATTATTGGCTAGTAAGGGAACTTTTGTTATCCTGGGTAACAGTCAAATCAAATATTAAGCTTTTCTTAATCTATAAACCAAGGAAGAAAAAGAACTGGTCTTTAGGCTAGTAGTCTAATAATTGTATTTTTTCTTGTATCAGGATCCAAGATTCAATGCAGAAGTTGACCAGATCACAGGGTATAAGACTCAGAGCATTCTCTGTATGCCGATAAAGAATCACAGGGAAGAGGTAAGTTGCAATCTTGGGATCATTTCATGTAATGCTATTTCCAGTCATGCTGATGCTTTAAACTTTCATTAGCTGGCAGTCATCATCTTCCAGTATAAAACCATGATTTTTTTTAAAAAAAGACTGCTTTGTTTAGACTGTAATTTTATCTTATCTAGTTCAGTAATGTAAGCCAAAGGGAACTGTCAGGCAGAGTTTAATCCCAGCTGCAGCAGTAGAATATACGTATTTAACTCTAGAAGTGCTGTTTCTGCTTTCTGTACTCAGTATCTGTCAGCATTAAAGTTCTCTGCACACTTACTGGTCTATCTCAAATTGTGATTAAGTTACTGTACTTCAGCTTAGCTCGTATCTATGTTGCTTAATTCAGAGGGCACAAACCGGGTTTTATCATTGTCGAAAAACCCGATTATTTTTACACTCTCTTAACTCAGCATGGTTCCTAATTTATTACTTACGAGCTAAGTGCTTGACATGAAGCATTGGAAAACACATGGTGTTGATGTGATTCAGGAAAGTCATCCTCAAGTTATAACCTAAATCACTTCTAATTTGAAACAATATGAATCTACTCACTGAACTCGTGTCCATATTTCCTGTCCATGCTGCATCTCATGGGAGCTCTCTCATCCTGCCTCATGCTATTGCAGTAGGAAGAATTCTTATTGTGGGCTAATAACATCTTCTTGCCCTGAGTATTTGAAGAGTGAATTCAGTAAAGTCCATGAAAGCCAGCGAATGTGGAAAAGATGAGATGCACTCTTTGACCTAGGGAGTAAGCAAAGTATGGTTGGATTTTCTTTGATCCTGATGACCTTCAGCCACATCACCAATTCTTAGAATACTCACAAAATATAAGGCTCTCCACACAGTGTGTCAGAGCTTTGAAATGGAGATTTTTCTCTCCTGGAATTCATTTATTTTTCAGAGCATTTATAGTTTGCTTCCAGAAAGCTCAAACTCCCAAAAAGAAATGTTGCCAAGATTGATTGGAAGACATCATACCTTCTTTTTTTCTGCTCTTCCATCTTTCACTCCTCTTGTAGAATGTCACCTTGACTTCTACTGAACCTTTTTTAAAAATTAAATGAATTTATTAAACTCCTGCATTAACTTATTTATTGAATCTTACTCTAGCTGCCCCAGATGATCAGCCAGTATTTTCTTTCTTCACGTACTGCAAATTTTAGTTTAAATTATTTTGTTCCATTCTTCCAAGGACAGCACTTGATCCTTTCCTACTCCTACTTAAAAGTCTTTCCATTTCTACCTCGCAGCAGCCGCTGCTGGCCCTGGGCCAGTGGATGAGCAAAGCAGATGCCGTGTGAAGAGCTGTCAGGGACCAGTGGTTCATGTCAGGCTGACGCAAGGCTTCCATTTTCACCCAAGCCATGCCATTTTCTTTTAGTCAAATGGAAAAAGATGAAATGCTTCATGGAACTGGGAACAGAAATGAGCTACAAAGCCCTGCTGGCTGGGGAGTGTGGAAGTGCTCACTTCTCACCAGGTCCTGGTGGTGGGTGGGGGAAGGAATAAGAGCTGTGGTGTGTTTGTCCAGTCCACCGTGACTTAAGGGCTGAATAAACCTGCAATGGGCCGTGTCTTCGGCCAGCTTCCTCCTCCTGAGTGTATCAGCAAGCGGAAATGAAGCAGGAATTCATTTATTTTGAGAAGTTCAGCCAACCTGAAGTTTGAGGAGTGTTACACTCATAGGCAATAATTTGAAGGTGCTAAACTGTAAGATTTCTTACAGGAAAGGATGGCAGTTCCTAATTTTTTTTCAGAGTTTTACAGTCTCTACCAGGAGGTTTTTCTCATTCTCGCTGTAACAAATGACTGACATGTTTTTGGAGAGACAACGGAGTCAGTGAATCAGTCCTTACTTTTCCATTTGCATTCTGATGCTTTTTCTGTTTAAAAATCCCCCAAACAACAAAACCAGAATACTGGCTCCTCCTTGTTGAAATAATAAATAGATAAAATTTAAAAATCCCCAAAGTCCCTCTAGAAATACTGAGGCTCATGAATGCTGCCTTTAGCCCAGGATGTCAGCAATCATAGTCAAAAGATGATTCTGGAAGTCATCCAAAAATAAACACTGAGAAATAGGAGCAACTGGGGCTTTCTGTTTGTTTGTTTAGTATTACTGCTATTTTTTAAAAACAAAAGAGTCAGTAATTGAGAAGAGGAAGATCTCATGCTGATTACTAAATCCTCTGGGCCTGCTGAAGTATGGAGATTTTTCCAGTAGATGTTTTTCACATTTGCCTATATTTCCACGAGGCATGTGAGAAACCAAAGTCTCATTTAAAAATAACAGCTAGTAAGAAATTCCATAAATGAAAACAATTTGATTCACAGAAGAGCTCATGGAAAGGACCCAGGAATTAGTAACAATGAGACACATTGCAATGCAGTAAGAGGACTTTACCTTTGCACAGATGCACATGAAGAATGGAGTTACATCAACTTAATACTAAAACAACTTTTGTTAATCCCCTTCTCAACCTATTCTTGCTGACAGAAATGCCACAGATACGTTGAATTTCAGATGCAGAAAACTCTGCTGATCATATCCTGTAAGATCAGATCTTCTCTTCTGGTGATTCTTTTGTAGGAGCAGAGAACTGTATACAGTTATCTAGACATCAGTAGGTAAGAGGTGCTTCTTGGATTACTCACGTGTATCAGAGAACCCAGCAAAACCTTCAAAACACACTGAATTTTTATCCCCAGTAGTATAGAAGTGATGAAAAGTTACTATTGCCCAGTTTGTACCACAGAGTTACCCCGGTTATTTCTTGTGCAGGAGGAAACTGGCACTGCTGGCACCAGGCTTTAGCTGTAGCTGTTCACCTGAACCATTCCAGTGCTACGGGGCTTTTCAGAAATCAGGGCCTTACCACTGCTGGCAGAAGGCCCAGGTGTGGGGCAGTTCAGCACTGTGTAGCTCAAAAAGCAGCTTCTCATTCCTGATGTGTCCTCAAGCTTTTGATTCTTCGGAAGCTCCAAATGGTACTGATTTCCTTCCTAGAGCTCCTGTAAAGCCGGTAAATGCAGTGGTACGTTCCTCTGGTGGTGTTTGGTCTTGGATTCAGAGACCCAGGAAAAGCATTACTGATGTTGTTGCAAATAATTTTCACCTAGAATGTCTCCATATGGTTTTGTAGACACTTGCAAACAAAGAGTCATTTTGACAGGACTGGATAGGGAATAGAAGTCCTTACTCCATTCCTTAGCTTAAACCAACTTGTGGAGCTCTCTGGAGCTGATGGAAGACTCTACAGCTCTCCAACAGGTCTGGAATACCTGGAGAATGGATGGTCTCTGAAGCACAGAGCCACCACAGCTACCATACAACATCTCCAGGAATGATGCAATTTTCTGTTATTGTTGCATTTTTTTTCTATTTGAGCTGTGCATAATAATTTGCATAAAAGTCAATCTCAGTTTAATTTCTACTAATATCTGTAGGATTTTCTCATATGGAGCTTTTAGCTGAATTAACTGAGACCTCTCTCCCAGGCTGTGAGTATGTAAAATCGAATGTCCTAATAATTGGCTAGGGAAATGTTGGGGGTTTTTTTGCCAATGCTCACTCAGTTTGGTTTGTTGTTTACTGGGCCTTATCTCCTGTCACTGGGAAGGTCTTCCCAACAAATCAAGGGTTCTACTATTTACATGAACCTTTGAAAACACCCTGTTGAATTTTATTGTGTGAAATGTGACTGGGCATGTCACAGTTAGCCAGCTAAGTAATTTTCTCCCCCAGTGAACCCTTCAGGTATCACACATCCCAATCATTGCAGCATAGAGCAGGTCTAGCCAAGCTGTCTTTGAACAAACTCCCTCAGTTCCAGTAGCAGTCCTGCTGCAGGATTATGGAGATCAGTAATTTTCTTCTTGGATGGATTTTCGGCTTATGCTGAGACACACATTATAGCAGCTAGACTGCTGCAAAGCGTGGAGGCTTCTGTGGGTATCAATGAGAGAAGAGGATGTGAAATATTTGTTGATAAAAAATGGAAGTCTGTAAATACAGTTCTGTTCCTGCAGGATAATTGTATAAGTTTGAATCAAACCTCTACAAGACCAGGAGCGCAAAGTAAGGTTAACACCACTTTGTCTTCTGAAGTGGGTATGCTCTCTTATCAAAAATTTCAAGTTTCCCATTTTCTGTTACCATCCTTTGCCTTTAATGTAATATTTCTTCAGGTGCCAGCAAAGAAAATAAAAAATAATCTCCTTAAGAAGCAAAATTAATTACATTTTTAAGTCAGCTAAAGTAAGAACCTAATAAAAAAGGCACCAGCTGCCTGTAGAGCTGGAACAGCTTTCACAGAGTTAGGCCTGTAATTTTAATGTGCAAAAAATTGCAGCATGAAACAATCCAGATAAAATCTAGAGCACAGTCATCAGCATTGAAGTCATCAGTCATCACCTACTGGGTACTCAAGGTAGCCTGCTACTTTTAGAGGCAGGACTCAGCCATTGCATTAAAATAGTAAAAATAAAGTTCTCTGATAATTAGAAGAAATCTTTCCTTGTAATGTAGATCAGGATTTATTAAATGGGAGAAGTAGCACAGATAGAAAAGAAAGGTTAGAGAACAAGCACTGGAAGATCAGCTGTGTTACCAGCAAGAATACAATCAGGAAAGCTGTGTTCAGATGTGGTAAAACACGTGTGGGTATTGACTCAGCAACTGATGAAAGGTTCGTTCGTTCTTGGGACTGAAAACAAGGGAACAATTCCATAATCAAAATTGCTTTTTGTCTTTATGGTGTATGTCTGTATGATGTGATCTGAATGGAAAATAGCAAAGTACTTGGTTTCTGATCCAAGGGGAATTTCCTTCTGCTCACCCCTTAGGCTCTTTCAGTACAGCAAACCTGGAAGAAGGCTCTTGTTGGGAACTGCAGGACTCCTCTAGATAGAATGTGTTCTGTAATCCCACCTGCCTAGTCCAGCTGGGGGAAAGCTCAGGAAAAGGAGCATGTAGCACTCCACAATACGCTGCTTACTTCAGTGATTAGGCCATAAGCTCACAGGTGTCAAAGCATAAGCAGATTCTGATTACCTCAGTCTTTCCCTTAGCCTTGGTTTCCTTTAGTCCAGAGTAATATCTTAAGCTTTTTTTAGTTCCCTGTGTAGCTGAGCCCAGAGCAGTTGATCACCTTTGATTCAGTTTTTCTGCTGGTGCAAACGTAACTTCCAGCTGGAGACCATAACTCAGGCCTATTGTTATGTCTGATTTGTTTAGAATAAGTTTTAAAAATGGGGATTTGGATTTCATACTGTGCTTAGTATTCTCTAAAATGCAGGCCTATGTTCTCCATGGCCCCAAATGCCACCACATGATTGACTTTTGTCCTAATTACATAATTACTTTAGTAACAGGAGCAAATCCTCTCGAGTTTCCTACATCTTCTCCTAATTACCTGGTTGCAGGCAAGACTCCAATGGCTAAAAAATGCCTGTCTGAAGTTTTTCTCATTACTGTCTCTGCACCATATTCTATGGAATTCAGAGAAGTGCACTGAAATTTGTACCAATATAAATGAAGCCAGAATTTGGACCAGTTTAATTTTTTAAACCATTCATTTTGTATGAAAAAGAAATGGACTCAATACAAAATTGTCTGGAAGCTTAGAATGCCACTGAAACAGCAACAAAAAAGAGGATGGCTTGCACATGCACAGAATTTTTATCCTAATCCAGTCAACGTGAATTTTTGGCAGGTTTATTCTCCTCATTACTTCCTCCCTGTTCAGTTAAAACCTTTTATTGAAGGACCTTATCAAAGATGTAAAACTGACCATTGTTCCTGGAACATCTGCCTTTGTTAACATATCTGAAACCTGGAGTGCTGATGAAAAGAGCCTAACTAGTCTTTTTTTTTCCTCTATTAATATGGTCCTTTTATTGTTTTCTTATAGTTTTGGGGGGTTTTTTTAAGCACTGCAGACTTTCCTTTCATGTAGGGGATGTATTTAAACAAACAACATGAAAGTACTCACCTTTTCGGTGAAAAGCCTGTGGCCTCCTTAAAGTTGTCTTAGCTCATGCTGGATCAAAACTGAAAAAAAAAAAACCAAAACCCCAAATCAATACCCAGAGAAGACAGTGGCATGAGAAGAGGTCTAAGCATTAACCTCTACACATGTAGGTTAACATAAAAGCATAATTACTGGTTAAGGGATTTGCTTTCATTCAAAGTCTGCCAGAGAAGTATACAGGCTAGTGGTCCATTGTTATTACAGAAAGGAAGTTCACTGGGTGAGAAATCTTCCTCACTGAAGTAAATAAGAGCTTGACTGTGGGAAAAATTGGGTTGTATGGAATGGACCTGACAGTGAAGCTTTATTTCAGATGGACATTTTTGAGCCCACAGTTGGCAGTGATTCATGTTAAAGAACAATGGCCTCACTTATAGCATCGGTATTTTGGGAATGCTAGGCTGAGAGATAGTAAATTGTCTTCTTTTCCATTACAAAAATAAAACCATATGTCTTCCATCAGTTTAGCAGTTACAACTTTAACCATTAATAGTTAAATACAACTCTTTAAACATGCACACCACAGAGTTTTCCTCTGATACTGTTTATCCCAAAAAAGTAAGATGAAAAAGATACCATCATTAACACCTCGAATTGGTTTTACACTACTCAGACCTCAACAAAAGAAGTTCTTTGCAGCTTTTTCTATCACTTGTTGTAATCAGGATAAAAAATCTGAAAAGATCTAAAAGCTTTGAATGTATTTTGTCAGAATAATAATACTTTGTCTCAAAAGGAATGGAAACACAGAATTATATTAGGGAAAGGCTAAAGTCTTCAAATCCTGTAATTTAGGAAATGTTTAAGCCTGAGAGAGAAACATTTATTATACTAACAATTTCATTTAATAGTCAACCAAGCAAATACCTGTAATGATCATTTATTATCTTCTATAAATATGCCTAGAAATGGAATCCAAAGACAGACTCCTAAAAATTAGCTAATTTCTCCATTTTGAATACACTAGGTTGTTGGTGTGGCTCAAGCAATCAACAAGAAATCTGGAATTGGTGGCACTTTCACTGAACAAGATGAAAAGGTATAAAAGCTGGATGTTTGCCTCTTCTGCTTTCATAGGGGAAGTAGATGGATATGTTTTTAATTTTCCTGCTGCTCAGAAATTTTTAAGTTATTAAAAATTAAACATCTCTGAGAAAGTAAACATTCCTGGCAGTACTGCACATTTTTTTCTTTATGGGGCCATGAGAAATGTGGATGTGAAATAATTTAATTTCTGGATCACCATGTTGTCTGTCATATATCTCTGAAGCACAGGCTTACTCTACTGGAATGCACTGTAAAACACTTTCATAACTTTTAATGGACATATTTTTTAATTCATTTGCTCTAACTCTCCTGGCAAGCCCAACAAACACAATTTGAATATAGAAATTTGTAGAGTGATTCTCTTTTAAATAGCATGTCACTTTTCAGTATAGAATCTGCAGGAAAAGAAAAAGCTTTAGATAAATTATGAACAATATATCAGAGGATCAGGAGAGCAGACAGTAGAATGGATTCCTAATTCTCCCAGTACAGTTGCTTTCCAAAAATTTCCAGACTTCATGTTCAGATTGGTGGGGCAAAAACCAGGCTGTGCTCAGGCTGAAGAAGTTGACTTAACAATCAGCAATAAAAGAATCAGAATTTACTCCTTCTCTTTGAAAACTTCCCCTTTAAAACAAAATGCACACTGAGTATCTTCAGGCTATCCAAATTAATTCCATCCTGAATGAGGAAAAAACTGTGGGTTTGCTATTTTAGCAAATTTTTGTTTTCACTTCCCAAGAGGCTGAATTCCCTCAGAGAAGCTGGTTGTCTGTGGTCAGTTTTTCTAGATAAAATATGCGTTGCTGCAAAATTATTTATTCCTTTAAGCTGCTTTTTAGATGAACCCTACTTGTACCAAGATAATGATCTTCAGATTTTAGCTTAAAAAAAGGAGAAGGAATTCTTGAGAAAACAAGAAATTATGAGTAGCTGAAAAAACCCCAGACCCTGAATGTGCAATTGCCAAAAATAACAAAAATATCAATTAATACTTCAGAGTGAAAACAAAATGTTGCGGTAGCTTATCTTTGAACAGAGTTAAGATGCTGTGGGACATTTTATCTCTGTGAGATGCTGATGTTCAACCATCTCCAGGATTTTGCTGCGTATTTGGCATTTTGTGGAATTGTTCTTCACAACGCTCAGCTGTACGAGACGTCTCTGCTCGAGAACAGGCGCAATCAGGTACGGCCAACAGGTTTGTCCCAGGGACACAGAAATTAGGGGGGTTTGCAAGTCATCAGTGCCTCCTCTTCCTGTTTCTGATGTGATAGTTGTTCCTTGGCTGCTTTTAATCCCTGTGACTGAATGCTGTGTATCTGTGGTAAAGCTCTCATGAGCTGCACTGGGAAGAGGCTGGGCACATTCCAGCCTGGGCTGTGAGAAATGGCCTGTCTAGGGGAAGCAGATGAAGCCATATGTCAGAAAATTCATTCTATGTTAATATACTTGCTACTGTCTGAAGTTATCCTGTGGTTCACCATATGTATTAAACAACCAGAGGTGTCACACTCCAGAAATTACAGTCAGGATTATCCCTATGGAGCAGCAGAGGTCATACAGACTGTTCTTTTAGGCTATTACCACTGTAACAGTCACTAACCATATTGTCAGTAATGATCAGATGGAAAACTGAATTTCCTTCTGATTGCTATAGCTCTCCTTTGGAGCCAACTTTGTAACTGATGGGTTATTAATGCCATGGCCTTTATGGGTGAATACACCTGCCCTGTATGATGTGATAATGTCTCAGAGAAACGACTAGACAGCAGTTGTTTTCAGATTTTCCTGGTAGGTCTGAGTTTCCAACTGACTATCAGTGTTTGTAAATTGGTACAAATTTGGATAGTTTATTAAATTGCCTTCATGTTTCTTGTGAGGAGAAAAAAAAGAGCATATCGGAACCGCTAAGTCCTTCAACAGCACCTTTGAAATACAGCAGACTGTATCTAAATTATGTTTTCCCCAAATGAGTTAATTAGATCTGTTAGAATTACAACCAAGAATAATTGTGTTCAGAAGTCTTAAAAATTGTAAATATCACTGGTTTGAGAATGCATACACGAGCCATAGGAAAACATGTTTCCTAAGGACAAGTAACTGTGTTGTCTGGATTTCTAAGGTTTCATTTGATTTATTAATGCCTAAATCTATTCTGCCTCTCTCACTGAAAACATCAGACAGCTAACTGTGCTATTTAATTCTTCTATAAAAAGTGTCAAACTGGCTAATACTGGCTAATACTGACTGTTACCTTGCAATCTGTGAGAGCCAAAACTTACTTTTGGTCATAGACATAAACACTGCTGTCCCTGATTCAGGGGAGAGGATAAGACTCAAAGACATTAGTAATGATAATTACTGCATAAATCACAGTTAGTCAAACCCTCACAAATGACCTTTCGTTCAGGTGCTTCTTGACCTTGCCAGCCTGATTTTTGAAGAGCAGCAGTCTTTGGAAGTAATCCTGAAGAAGATAGCAGCCACTATAATATCCTTCATGCAGGTGCAGAGGTGTACTATCTTCATAGTGGATGAAGATTGTCCTGTGAGTATATTTTTTTCATCTGAAGGCAGAAGTGTTTATTCCTTGGGAGTGGTGTGGGCTTCTCTCCATTCTCTTATGTTCTGGTTTTTTTTCATCCTCTGTCTTTTCTTTCATGGCATCTGCTCAGGTTGGGTGTTGACATGAGAGATTTTGGCCTTGGTGTAATTGAAGAATTTCTGTGCTGACATATAACTCTGGCACCGCTCGGAAATACCAGCATTTCTTCTCTGGGTCATCAATAGAGAGATTCAAGACACTTCAGTGATATTTAAAGTTCTATCAAAAGATACCTTTATGGTTCTATCAAAAGATACCTTTATGGTAGGATCCAGTATGCTTGATGATAGATGTGAAAAGAAGCTAAATAATTTTACACTTGTCTTTAGTATAGAATATGTCTTGATAACTGCAACAAGGGTTTAATGAGTAATACTATTCTAAATAATGACAACTTTATACACCTTATTCAAACATCCTCTTGGTATTTCAGGATACATTTTCTAGTGTCTTTCACATGGAATCTGAGGAATTAGAAGATTCAGCTGAAAATCTGAAGAGGTAAACCAATTAATTCAGACTTTCATTCATCCCAGGAGAATGCCACAGAAACTATACTTTTAATATTCTTTTAGTAATAACAACAGACTTATTTCTACTGGGTCCCATGTATTACTGCTATTTTTATAGAGCAGGTTTTCCTCTGAAATGGGCATAGACCAACTCTCTTGTCTTAAAATGGTCCCACTGAGTAGGAGTAGGGCTTGATCTCTTCACTTTGCCAGTCTAAGAACATGTTTGTATTTCAAGGCTAAGCTATGGAAATGTACAAATGGGCTGCTCTAAAACTGGTCTCAAAGAAGTCTGTGTGGATGACTGTGTTGCAGAGGAGACACAGGCAAATTAGTAGATAATAACCAAAATAATGCTTTTAATCAATTATTGTAATCATTATCCTCATCTCACAGATAAGGAAGATGACTCAAGGAAATGTCTGACTAAATCAAGACTAGAGTCCTAAAGTTCTAACTCTCACTTGTCTTTGGGAAACCACTAAGGAGTTCAACTGGGAGGAAAAGAAAGAGATAAACAGCTGAATTAAATTACAGAGATAAAATAGTTCCCAAAGTTAGCCTGAACCTCTGTATTGAAGTTTGAAAATTACTGTCTCTGTCATCAGAAACAGTTGATTCAAATACTGTCAGAAGGAGACACAGTTGTATATAAAATGATCTGCTATGGATATTTTGTGCAAGGAGGAAACAGATTTTCTACCCCCCTTTGATGTTGTTTTGCAGTAAATATTTACTATATTAATTCCATATACTAGAATATGATGTCCAAAGTGTGTGACTTGAGCAACTAAAAGCTGTTGAGCTGTGTTACAGTCTTAGACAGTGTTCAACCAGAAAGTACAGTGATACAACAGCCTGGTAGGATCACAGGCTGAAAAAGAAAATTCCCTTTTAGTCTTCTTCTACTCTATAAGAATGGACCCTTTCTCCCCATTATCTCTTTTATGGTTGCTAGTAAATGGACTCAAAATGTTATTTACTGCTTGCATGGGCCACCAGGAAATTATTTCTCGTACCTGATAGGGGAGAGGAATCTTGGAGGCTCAGTTGCCTATCAGACTCTTGTTCATAAGACAGCACAATTACATGCCAAGGACTGCACTGTGAGTCAACCACTGGAGTTACAACTTCTGCTATGCTTGAAGGGCACGATTTCAGGCAAGAGCAGAAATCTAATGACATGGATTAGATGGGAAGGATTACTTTATATAATATAAAATTTCAGGCTTGTTATGCAAGCAAGGACACTGAATCAAACCCCAAATCTGTTTTTCAGAATTGTGGGGCATTGCCTTGTATGTGTGAAATATCAAAAGAATAATTCCTCTCCTCCAGCCCTGGAACATCTTTACACCAGGAGGATAACAAAAGTAATGTCAAATGTTGGAGGGAAACTACAGGAGCTTGATGGGAATAGGTTTATAATTAGGACATATGTCCTCCTCCAAGGCAGGTGAAGGGTCTAAGAGAATTAAAATACCTTAAATTGTGGCTAAAAAAGTGTAGATGATTGATTCTGTGAAGATACTTTATGTCCTGATTTGTTATAGACAGTTCTATTTCAGAACCTCCATGTGACTGATTGTCCCTTCACTTTTAGAACAAATGTGAAATGAACTTAGAAGCAGAAAATTCACAAGTGATACCTGCTGCACTCTCTTGAACAAATATGTGAATTTCACCCAGTATTGGTTTTTCAAGAGTATTAGATTTGTGAATGCAGTTTGTTTTCAAATAGTTCTGTTTATTTCAATATAAACCCAGCTGTTCATTCCTTATCCTTCATCTGTGTAAACTGTAGGGAATTGTTTATTTCTTCAGTTTGATGTTCAGTGTTAATGTTGTTGAACATTAAAGAAATGGTGGAAAGCCAATCCATGCTGCAATTTCGTGACGACAGCTGGATTAGGATACAGGATTTGAACTCAACTCCATTATATATCTATTGCTTGTATCTACATATCCTTTTCTGATATGGGAAGATATTACTATTACCTGCCTGGCATAATGAGATGACTCACTTTTATGCAAAGTACGTAATAATAGTGTTGTATCCTTCAGGGACTATGACACAAACAAAATCAATTACATGTATGCTCAGTATGTCAAGAATACGATGGAGCCACTCAACATCCCAGATGTCTGCAAAGACAGAAGATTTCCATGGACAGTAAGTCAAATAAGCTTAGGTTTGAAATTCAGAAATGGAAAACGTTTTTCTATTCACCTTTCAAACCTTTTTTGCTTTCCCCTTATTATTTCTGTCAAGGTAGTGGCCCCAGTTAAAATGGTACAAACACACAGTGAGTGCTGGGAGGCTCTCAGAAGTTCCTCCCCTCTTATCCTTTCCTTTTCCTTCTTGTTCTGACAAAGATTAATGTTATAGATGCAAGTTCTTTGCTGGAGTGGAGATGGATCAACTTCACTTTTCTTTGGAAGCTTTTGCTTCACACTTCCTCACGTGTGAGCTGGTGGTGTGGTGGATGACTGAGCACAGGGATACTGGAGAGTGAGGAGGGAAGGTCACTTGGCAAGGCTCAGGTTGCAGTCAGGTTGCCTTTATGGTCGTCATCAACAAAAAGCCAACTTTTAATTATGTATTTTCCTGTATTTTCAATGCAGAAATTAGAAAGATGTCTGCTCTTACTATTATGTTTAAGTGTGTTGATGAGAGGGTAATCAGAGGGAGATGAGCTACTATGGTCAGCAGATGGCTTTTTACCAAAAGTTGTTCTGAGATACACAACAAAAGGACCAGAAAAGACAGTTCTCAGTGTGATTGTTCCAGTAAGTGGAGAGAAAGAAAAGGAAAACAACACAGCTCCCCACCATGAGCCTGCCCTTTCCTGTGCGAGGTTTCTTAGATGTTCTGGAGTGGGTTTCTGTGAAGCAACACAGGAATTGAGTTCTCAGACTAACCCTGTCTTAACTGCAGGACTGGAAGTACAGACAGAATCTGATGGCTATACTGTACAGATCAATAAAGAAAGAGGTGATGATTTTAAAGACATTTAAAAATAAAATTAATACCTTGAGAATCATCCAAACAACTGTTTGATGGAAACAGGCTGTTCAGTAGGCTTAGAGTTACTTTGATTTTTCTCTTTTTTTTTTTTTCTGGAATACACCTTATGCATGTAAAAGAAACCTATAAAAAGAAAGTAATAGTGCTTTTAGAAGGAATTCTGGGTAATGTTTTTCAGCAACACAGAGATTGCACTTGCACTACTGCATAGGAGCAGGGCAAGGCGGGGCTGTAGGATAAATGTTTCGAAAGCTGGTGCACCCTGACATGAGGGAAATCCCAGGTGTTGCCAGTGCCCTAGAAACCTTGGTTTGCCTGTTTCTTTGGAGGACATTCAACAGCCTGCTTACTCACCTCGTGAAAATCCTGCCAAGATACTCTCTACAGTCCTTGCACAGCACTGGAGCACAAAGCAACAATAAAAAAAAAAGATAACCTTTTGATCAGAAACATTAGCATGTGCCCGTTTTTTTTGGTGTCACATACAATTAGAGATCGGACCAAATGTGCTTCTCAACAACTGCCACATTATTCCTGGAGCAGTCAGAGTAGAGCTATGGCCTTTTCTCCCCAGGTGTTTGAAAAGGAGGCATTATCTTTTTGTTCTATCTTTCCACTCCCCAAATAAATTCAATCTCCTTCTGTTGGAGCACGACACATGCTGCAAAGTCTTGGGAAGAGTGCAGAATGCTGACCTAGCTGTAGTAGTTTTCCTGCCTGTTGTTTGTGTGCAAGCTCATTGATCACGTGGTTGCTTTTTGAAAGAGGACGTAAGCCAAGAGTAGTTGTGGAGCCCAGCTCTGCAGCCTTTTCACTTCAGCCATCTGAACAACAGCCTTTAAAATCGGTAACTCTATTTTTCTGTTTGTTTAACAGAATGACAACACAGAAAATGTAAGTCAGAACATAAGGAGTTTGCTGTGCACACCAATAAAAAATGGGAAAAAGAATAAAGTGATAGGTAGGTATCTTTACAAAAATAATGTTATACTTTTCATAGATGAATTTGTGCTCCACAGTAAAATCACAGCAACATGCAATCTCAAGCCAGAAGAGAAGATCCTTAATTATCATGTTTTCAACTAATAAGTGTACTGCAACTTTGAATATAAATTGCTCAACTAATAAGCTGCCAAAGAGTAGAACGAGTGTCAGCCTTTGTTCCTGGCCTGGCATCAGTAAGTCCCACAAGCAAACAGGAAATAAAATATACTGATTCTCAGATAGGAGCATGAATCCAATTTCATCAGCTTTAAAAAATTTG
The DNA here is from genome assembly GCA_013398115.1 of Falcunculus frontatus. NCBI lineage: Eukaryota > Metazoa > Chordata > Aves > Passeriformes > Falcunculus > Falcunculus frontatus. The sequence goes on from VZRV01001901.1 coordinate 186,977, forward strand.
GCAAGTAAATATTAAGAGTTCCAAGAATGCCTTTTTAATGGTCTTCAAATAATTTTCTTTGCGAATGATGGCAAAACAGCATGGCCCAATTTATAGAGTAAATATGAGGTCCCTTTTTTGTGAAGACAGATTTTTTTTTTTTAACATCTGAAGCAGAAGGAGAAACCTCATCTTTATCTAATGGAGTTCTCTGAAATTTCTTTTGCTATTAGTTTCTTTCACAAGTTCTTTTATTACTTTATTTAAATATTCCAACAAACTCTAGAAGACCAAGATGAGGACAGAACTGTGGAGCTTTAATTAGAGATATTTCACCATGCTGTGAGCTATTGATAAAACAGTTGCATCTGGTATTTTTTTTTTTCCTATTGAGATTTTTCTATTGAAGTTCGAACTGAAACTTTCAGTCAGGCCACCCATTTAGGTGGGCTTTTCAAATCTGAGTCATTCTCATTGGGAAATGTTCTTTGAAGTCTTTTATGGTTTCACAGCTGCCTCATGTTCAGTTATTTAATAGGGCAAGGTTAAGAAGTTGTCTTTGGGACACTACCCAGAAGTTCCTTTACAATACTGCATAGCATGTATGACTAGTATTATAAGTCTGGTTTCTTTTTAAAATTAGTTTTAAGATTAGGATACCCCAAACCAGAATTTGGGAAGTGGTATGGGGGTGGGAAAAACTGTCCACATCAAACTCAAGCAAATCTTGCTAGCAAGAAAGATTAAAAGAACTTTATTCTCCTGACTTGTGCATTTCTCAGGTATGTGGTAAAAGCTTTAGAGAATCTTGCTGTGATTTTAAAACGATGTCCCAATGAAAGACTTTGGAGATCCTTTATTTGTAATCAATGGACCTCTCAGTGCTTTGGGGAAGTTTTTGAAAGAGGTTAAAGAGTCTTAAGTAATACACAATATATTCACTGCAGTTTGCTATTTTTTTAAGAGACATTTATGTGCAAATACCTTGTCTTTTAAGAATTCATTTACTTTTGTGGCATATTCACTGTTGGGTCTTAATCTTGTGTTCATTACATCACAGTTGCTATGGAAATAATTATAATGTCATAAACTGTACTAAACAGAAATCTGAGAGTCAGTTTCATGGGATTTTCCTAAAGAGTTTTCTAAGTCAGCTTCTTTTTTCCCAGGGAAAGTTAATCTTGTTCCTTATTTGAATGAATCCTTTTTTGAAGGGACTATATTTTTTTACTGTGATTCAGTGTTCCATTCCTTTCCATCTCATTTCATAAAGGTTCAGAATCCTGTTTGCAATATTCAGATACCTCAATCCCTTGCACAATCCTTTACAGCTACAGTGATAATGATCTTGCTGATCTCTTTAGAGGAGACTCTTGATACTAAGTTCCCCAAACAGAATATAATTTGAAAACAGGACAGTGTTACATTGTCTCCAGACATTAAAACTTCTACTTGTGAGGCCAACATTATTCTAAAACCACAATTGCATATATGGCTGATGCATTCTTTTCCTCAGTTTTATTATCTACTGTAATAGGGAAGATGCACGTGGTAGTTTTTTTCAGAATTTTTAATTTGCAGCTGGGATATCTTGGCACTTAGTCAGGAAAATGCAGCTTTTATGCTCATGGGAGTGAGAAAACATTTGGACTCCCCTAAGACAGTACTCACCCCCAAAGCAGTTTTGGCCAAAGACAACGTATTCTTATAATTCAGCTGCTTTAATTAATACTCCGATTTCTTAGCAGGTAAAACTAAGGGGAGGTGTATGTCTGAGTTCCCCCCTGCTCACAATGGTGTCAGGGATTTAAGCTGCAGCAAGGTATGGTAGAAGTTACCTGTCAGACTTCTTCAATGTCATGCACAGAAAAGTCCAGAAATTCTTAACAGAAGATAAACAAATGTAAATATCAGCAAGTTTGATCCTAACATGCTGAATTCAGTCAGATGTTTCCCAAGGAGTTCAGTAGTGTTTGGAAGGGGTTGTAACTCAACCACATCCTCATAGAATGGGTGAGTGTACTTCAGCTTTGAACCTCAACTTGGGTATTCCCTGTTTAGTTCATTTACTTGAAAAAAATCCTAGTACTGGCTCAAATAAGGAAGGGAAAACTCTGTGTACCACTGTTCTGACTTTCATAAATGTTCTTTTGGCATGGTTGCAAAAATTTAATTAGCCTCCAAAGGACAAATTGTCTTTAGGGATTAAATCAATCTAGAATACTATTTATAATGAAAGTTAGGATAAAAACGACCCTAGAATTTCACAGGATAATCAAGTCTCTAAAGCCCTACATTTTTGGTTTACAAATCCTAATAAGTACTTTTGAATTTACTATGCATATATAATATTTTAACATTTATTTTATGATACATTGAAATTACACTTGGAGGGAAAAAAAAAATCCTATAGCATTCCTATGTTTCACTTATGTATGTTGGTGGTTTATACTGTAGGCTAATCTGTGCTAAGCTTAATTCCTGATGATACAATAAGTGGTATGTTGGCAGTTCTCAATATTAGTTCCTTTCATTTCTGTGCCCTGACATAGGGGTTTGCCAGCTTGTCAATAAGATGGAAGAAAATTCGGGAAAAATCAAAGCTTTCAACAGAAATGATGAGGAGTTCCTGGAAGCATTTGTCATCTTTTGTGGCCTGGGGATCCAGAACACACAGATGTACGAAGCTGTAGAAAGAGCCATGGCCAAACAGATGGTGACATTAGAGGTGAGCCCAAAATCTTGGTGGTCCTTAATTAGCCCCAAACAGACCCTAATGTTCCCCAGACCCTGTCTGTTCTGCACATTAATGCAGCTACTCACAGGGACACTGAATAGAGATTGTTGTCCCTCAGGAGAGCAGCATTTGGGCTGTTGAGCTGCTCAGGAATTTTCTGCTTGTTTCTGACTCTGCCAGCAGACTCTTTAATTTGGTGTTGTCTCCTAACTTCACTCCTGAGATTTAGTGGGGAGTTGGAGGCATCTTTTCCTCTCTTCGAGGTTGCACACTGGCAGCACAGTTGGGTGCGTTCTGTCGCATAGGAAGAGGAAATGGTTTGGCAGATTAAGGGGCTTCCTCTTCTTGTCTGAGGGTTTTTGTGATGATTTTGGCTCAGTCCTTTAGACAAACCAGTGTGAGGAGTAACAGCAGCATTACTGTAGGATTTCAGCAATTTCCTCAGACTCCATCAAACCATATCAAGATGAATATCATCTGGTCCCAGCCTTTGAATTGGTTACTGTTAAGTTTCATGGCTGAAGAGGGCTTTAGTCTGAGAAGCTGAATTACTCAGAGGTGATAACTTGAAGCTGAAAGTGAAAAATGTGTAGACTTTGGATCTCCTAACATTCATTATGTAAACAGAGTGTTTGCAGAGCTCCTAAAATGGGATTATGTGCCCTGTAGCCTCTAAAAGAAACATTACAGTTCTCAAATAAACCTGTATTAGGTCATGTTAAATAAAAGCTGGTAAAACTGTTGTCAAAATTGTTTGCTTATATGGCAAATTACCAATTCTCTCTCCTACTGGAACACTTTTTATATAATATAGGGAGTTCCAGCCAGATTATAGGTTTGCATGTAAGATGAGTTCTTTACAGAAAAATAACTCCATAACACTTTCATGTCATATGTTCTCAATAGCTAAAAAAACACGAGCTCATTTTTTAAATTTAAAATGAATATATTGTCTTTCAGACTTTTTTGCCAAGTTTCAGTTAGAGCAAAACTTTCTTTTATGACTGAATAAAGTCCTGAAGGAACTACAATGGCATTAACATCAGGCTCATAATAAGAGCTGTTTTGTGTATTATTTGTCTTTGAAAGTGGGCCATGAAATCTTTCCAAAGAGAAAATCAGAGTTCATTGCTCTTTTATAGAAACTATTTACGTTTTCTTGGCCTAATTATCTCTAGAAGATTCTGTGCTGTGGGAGATTTGTAAAAGATGCAGACATCTCCCCATATGCATTCAGAGAGCTCCCCTAAAACTGGCTTGGGCCCTGCATGGACAGAAGATTTCATCAGCAAATGCAGTGGAATGCTGAAAAATCTGCTCTAGGAGAAGTACCCTGTTATCACATTGCTCTTTTGTTCGTACTAAGGGCTGCTTTTTTCTTCCTGTAGGTTCTCTCATACCATGCTTCTGCTGCTGAGGAGGAAACGAGGGAGCTGCAGGTAACAGTGGTAATTGAATTTTTTACTATTACTTTAGAAATATTGCTTTAATAGAACAACCAAGAGCAATCCTGTACACAGATGTGATCCCTAAAGGGGCAGAAGCACGTGTTCCAGAAATAAAAATGACAGTGAAGCTTATACTGATGGGTTCCTGTGCTGAATCACATAAAAGGGAAATATTACAATGCCTACACTAAGAGATACAAGCTGGCCAGAGCGCTGTGAGAACCAGACCTGTGCTGAGTGATTTTTCTCAGGAGTTTGAGACAGTCACAGCTGGTACAGTATCAAACTCATAATGATGAAGTATTCCAGAAGCAAAATGTTGAGAACTCCCCGTTCTGCAGCTAAGTCTGAATGCTGTATGTCTTACAGCTTTGGTACCTTTCAAACATCCCAAGTGTATGGGTGCAGCTTTGTGGCCCTACATAAAAATTCTGTACTGAATTTTTTAATGCTATGATTTTTAAAACTTTTTTATCATTGCTTTTCTGTGCAGTGTCCTGTTCTGCTCATGTTTAATTCTGTGTTTAGAAGCCACTGCCTAAGGAATAACCACAGCTAGGATTTCAAGTGCACTTCAAAGCACAGCATGTGCTTGTTTTCTCCAGGTTGTCAGCAGGTATTCCAGAGAAATAGCATCACCCCTGCTGCATGAAAACAAATGGGAGGATGGAGAGGAAGGCATAGGGGACCATGAGCTGGGTAGCATGGGACTGGTCTGGCCAAGCAACATAACAAGCTGTAAGAGTAAGGGTATTTCTGGAACAGTGCCACACAGATTTTTGAACCTCAGTCTTCCCGCACTGTTGCTCATCAACAAAGAGCCATGACAAGACCAGCGTGCACCACCTCTCCTAAGGTTTCTCTTCAGGGTTTGCCATGAAACCTTTGTGGTTACATTGTTACTGCTCAATGAAACAGAACCACGGCAAACCTAGAACTGGAGCAGTGCCCACCTGCAGGGCTTAACTGTGCACAGCTTCCTAGCACAATCCTGGCCTGTGTCAACCACCACTCTCTAAGGTGATACCAGAGCACAAGCACAGGCCTTTTTACTTCCACTCATAAAGTTTTTATTTTAGTTTTCATTTTTTGCACTCATATTGTTGTATAAAGATGGCCAAAATAGTTTAAATTTTTTTTCTGGATATACCTTTTTGCTCTGTTTTGCTTCTAAATAATCTGAAAATAGATACTTAGCAGGCAGTTGGAGTAGAAGATGGTTGTAGGGCTCTTCCACCTGGCACTATTCTATTCATTATATGCCTTATGGAATAGCCTGCAGTCAAATTTTTTACTTGAATCATCATTTCCAAATATTACAGAACTGTCCTATGGCGTAAGTCACCTCCTTTGAGCCTGGATACTGTCTGCAACCTATGTTTTATCATCCAAAGCAGATGAAACAAAGCAAAACTTTCTGCAGTTGCCACACAGTGGTCCCATGTTTTCCGTAGCCTTCTTTTTGCTGCCAATGTGTTCACAGAAACCATAGCTCAATTACTTGAAATTAAAATAGCTGATGAACTTTCATACTGTAAAACAGGAGGCAGAAGGCTCTAGTGGCTTCAGTAAGTGAAAAAGGAAATATCTAATCTGGATAAACAATAGTATAAACTTCTATAGAGTGCAGGTTTTTCACACCTCAGCTGAAATGAAACTACATCTCAGCTGAAATGAAACTTACTGTTGTGGCTGTAAAAGGCAGGAGATCAAGGAAGGGAATGATAAATCATGAATGAAGTGAAGCATGAGGTGTTCTTTTGAGCTCCTTCTGTGTGCTTCCAGCCCCCTTCCTTGTGAAATATCAGCCTGCAGTTGCAGTTTTTCAAAATCATGTCAGTAGCTTTGCTGAACAGTTGCATTATTTACCACTGAACACGCAGGCCTTTAATGTGCTCACAGCTGAAATACCACATGAATCCAAACTGAGGGACACAAAACTACTGGCACAAGAAATGTGTAAGAATGGTGCATTTGTTTCCTGTGTAAATACTCTTTTTCATAATCTTCTGTGACCTCGTGATTTTGACACGCAAGACAGAGGACAGCAAACTTACATGGAACAGAGGCTGGCAGCCATAGTTCAGTGGATTTGCATGTTACATGTACTAATGTTGTAGATTATGACAAATGCTTCCTTTTCAGCTCCTCAAGCCTTCTGGGACACAGCTGCCCACACTGGAGAAATGTTTTCCTCTGGAATTACAAAGAGGAAGACAAACACATAGGTTTTGTTTCCTTCGCCATTTCAAGTTTACCTGATTTTCTTCAGATCACACTCATATTGAGGTGAAATAACTCTAAAGTAGCAGCACTGAGAACCCCACCTTTTATTCTACTGCAGAAAATTATACTAAATTTTGTTCTGTAGTATAAGATTTAGCATTTATTTTGTTATTATAAGAGTTGATACAAGACTTAGCATAACCTCAACACTGGTATTTTGAAAGGCAACCAATATAAATACTCTGTATTTTATAACTAGAAAAAGGATGTAATATGTGGAGATATTACTGGCAATTAAAAATCAGATTTAAAACCATATAGAATGGGGGGGCAGTATTGTGTACCTTCTAATTTCAAATTCCACATTGAAGGTTTATGGTTGTATGCAAACTGCACCAAAACCACTGACCATGGGTTTTAAAGATAACTAATCACAGATGAACTCTAATTTTTCAGGTTTCTAGCCCTGAGAAAGCTCTGCCTGTGGACATGTTCTGACTCCCATTGTGCTGAATGTGGATTCGGTTATCAAATCTGTTTTACTGACATCTCTTTCCTCACCATTTTTAGAAAAATGTCAACAGTTACAGATTTTGCTGTCTGCATATCGACAAAAACAAGCATATAACTCCACTGCCTTGTTTTCTCATTCTCCCAATATCATCAGTACTTTTGGTTACAATTTGCTACAGGTGATTTAGATAACCAGACTGACCAGGTAATTCTATCCTTATTCTCTTGATCTATGGAAGTGCTTGTTAAATCTAAGGTAACAAGGTAAACAAGAGAGCCTAGGGGAAGTAAACGAGAAGCAGTCATCAGTTTCCAGTATCACATGAAGGTAAAACTTAGTGTCTCTTTTTCAATTTCTCTGTTAAAAAAGCAGGTATTTGTTCTGCTTTCTCTGCCCTAGTGCTGAGTTGTGTTCTCTCATTCTTCTCCAGGCTGCTGTAGTGCCATCTGCACAAACTCTCAACCTGACTGACTTCTATTTCAGCGATTTTGAGCTGTCTGACTTTGAAACAACACTCTGCACAATTCGAATGTTCACAGACCTCAACCTGATGCAAAACTTCCAAATGAAACATGAGGTATGGTTGCTGCCAAATAATGATCCCAGGAAAGAGACAGCTTAATTATTAGGAATTCAGAGTAGCGAAATGATCCCACAGTAAATATAATTTGACATGTGTATTAAAGAGTAATTAGCAAACCAGGAAGGTATACGAAGTATTGGGGTCTGTCCTCAGTTTGGTTCTACTGAAGGATTTTTACAGTCTATGATTAATGGACTGGAAAACAGAATACTGAGGAGGGGAGAGGATGGTGACTTCTCATGAAGTGAAAAACTCTTACAAAGAGGACAATAACATTGTTCACTATGTCCATATGAGGTAGTAACTATCTTAGTCTTTCTCTAAGAAATAGATTAGGGGGAGCTTTATAGTTATGGAGATAGTAAAGACTGAAACAGATAACTTAGGTGGGCTGTGGGAATTGGGTTTCTACTAATACATCTGTCAGAGGTGATCAAGACAGGTAAAAGAGAAAATCTCTTCAGCCTCTTCCACTCAGTGCACACAGTATCTATTTGTAGAAACCTTCATTTTAAAATACTTTATTTTTGCTTTATAACCTTTTCAACAAAACCATCAAAATTCATATCAAAATGCAAGGCTAATTTGCAGAGCTTCATAGGCAAACCCATTAGTTAAAAAAACCATGTATTTATTTTGTAGATCAGCAGTTTATAGACCAATTTAGATTAGCAGTGTTCAAGGGCCAAAAGGAATACTGTAATACCTAGTCTGATCTCTTGAATATTCCAGTATTTAGCTTCACCTCTGCAGTAAGGTCAACAACCTTAACGAATATGTTCCAACATCAAATTACTACCTGACCTTCATACCTGTCACTTCTCTGCAAAAAAAAAAAAAAAAAGGTAGGAAAAAAGTATATATAGATATAAAAAAATTATGCCCCACAATTTTTAATGCTGTTGAATAAAACATCCAGGACATACTTTCCTCCTGCATAAAAAAGAAACTACCCACCAATATAGTAATCTTTCTATCATACTTGCTTTCCAAAGTCCAGTTCCACTTGGGTTTTGACAAGATTGAACAGGCAGCTTTTTCCTGCTTTTTCACAACAGCTCTTAAGAGGATTCAATAACTAAAATTTTCTCTATCAAATACGTCATTATAAACAAGGATTTTTCTCTCCCAGTTAGCTCAACATACCTCAGTTTCTGAATTAGCAGCAGTTCTTCTGACATTGACATTTAGCTCATAGCAATAAAACCCCAAACCCACAAGTATTAAATACTCAATGGGAAGCTGCACTAGTGGTTGTAAGCCTGTTCTTATCTACATTCACAGTCACAAGTGTGTTATATTGGAACTCAAAATTGAGTTAAATGGACTTTTTTTTCAATAAAAGTTTTCAAGCAGGATTAAGAAAGTTTGAATGTATTAGAAATCTGTTCTTCTTATGAAAACACATCTATGTGGTGCTGTTTCTTAAAGGTTCTCTGCAGATGGATTTTAAGTGTGAAGAAAAACTATCGGAAGAATGTTGCTTATCACAATTGGAGACATGCCTTTAACACAGCTCAGTGTATGTTTGCTGCTCTGAAATCTGGGAAAATTCAGGTGCATTTTCAGTTCCTCTATTAAGACACATTCTCTAATGATGCACAGCTCTGATTGTCATGTCAGTAAGATATTTGTAATTCCATGGTATTGCCAGTGGAGTCTTCTGCTGAAGAGTTCTGGCTATGAGGGCTTGGTTTGTGAGACTGCTGCTGTGTTGTTTTGTACTCAGGTTCAGTTAAATCCTCTGGAAATGGTTATCTGGGTGTTCCCAATGGGAATATCTCAAAAAAGGCACATACATTGTTATGGCCTTGTGCAAAGTTAATGCTTATGCTACAAGCAAGTCAAAAAGGTGGAGAAGAAAATCCTGACCCATTTTCAAGATGTTTCCTTAAAATATTCAACAGGAATTTTTTTAAAGTTCAAATGCAGAGATGAGTACCGCTTTAGATGAAAAACAGAACATAAAAACATAGAAATAAATATTTAAATGTTTATTCCAATGCTTTTGAACAAATTTTCAACCTTCCACTTAAAAAGACACCTAATAATTTAAAAAACAACCTAATCGTTCTGATTAGGGCTAGATGATCCTCTAAATGAGTAAGGTATTGATTCTAGAGTCTTTCAAAACATGTTTTTGGGTTTTGTTTTTATATTCTTGTAGGAAACAATGTTTCTGTTCATTCTGAATAAATGTGTTTGTTCAGTTTGATTACAGACAGTTGATACTAGTTGGTTTACACTGCTTTAGAGTAAGCACTTCTGAGAGCATAAATAAATCCCCTTTGTTGGCCAAAACCCAATACCAATGAGGAAGAGGCATTCCTTTCCTCGAAAAACTTTGTCTCACTAATGAAAATGACAAAAGGTGCTGAAAGAGACCACCAAGGCAAGGACATCCATCTTCTTTCTCTGTTGGAATGGACATGGTAGTTTTGCTCAGCGTGCAGTCGAGCAATCTCTGATGATCCCGATAGTTTGCCTGCTATTTTTGGAATCCTGACAGTCTCCACTGCAATTTCCATAAATTGTTTATTCTTAACTACACTGGATTCGCTCCCTGCTGATTCTCATGTCCTAGATTCTGGAGTCTGAACAGCATTGAACATGACTCAATTTTTTTCTAGTTTGAAGGGAAAGGCAAGCATTGGGAGACACATCTTCCTGAGAGAAACATAAAATCAATCATTTCCAAACTGAGTTGTCTTTTGACTGTACTAAGAACAGATCTCATTATTTAGAAAGCAGATGTAAAAGACATTGTACAAAATAAATCCCCAACTCACTTCTGCCATTACTCTTCGCGTACAGAGCAAACTGACTGACTTAGAAACACTGGCTTTGCTGATAGCGACTCTGAGCCATGATCTGGATCACAGGGGAGTGAACAACTCCTACATACAAAGGTAAGTGGGTCTGAGGGAAGTCAGATAAAAACATGTGAGTGAACAAAAACAAGCACAGACCTAAATTAGGTACAACCTGATTGCTCTGATGATGTGGGGCTGTGCAAAGGAACCGGTTTTTACAAAGCAGAAAGTGCAAGAACAGGCAGAACCATTCACAAGTCCAAAGAAGAGATGCACAGCCTCAGCTGCTGACCAACTACAGAGGCAGATCAAGTCTTTGCTGTGCAGGGACAACATTTTCCTGCTCCCATTCCCAAAGTCCCCTCCCCCATTTCCCATAAAGTGACAGCAAAAGGCTGCAGCTTCCAAGGGACAGTGTGTAGGAATTGTGCAGCTTTTCAGATAACTCCCTGCCCAGCCCAGCTGTTTCCTGCCTTGTCCAGGCCAACACAGCACCGAGATCTGCAGCCCTCTGATACAGAGGGCTCTCCCCACCATTTGGAACTCAGATTGTTTTACTCGTGGTTTAGCCACGTTTTTCCAGAATTCTAAGTTGTTTAGAATAAGTTACATGGTTAAAAACACATTAAAAATGTATGGCTGATTTGAATTGATTTTGGGTTATCTGTACTCTTTAACTTTGATCCAATCTGGAATTACAGAAAAGCCTTTACCATACAAAAAACCAAAATATATTTAAAACATTGAAAAAATATTTTTACTAAACCAAGTATTTTGGTTTGAAGTTCTTAAGATGAAATATCTGAACAAGTCTAAAATTTTCCCCATATTTTAATTTTAACTAAACATACTGGGTTTTTTAGAATTTATTAATAGTTTCAAATCTTCCCGAAATGTGGGGGTTTTCAGTGAATTTGGTATCACTTCAAATAACAATATGTGAGTCTTCAGTTGAATAAATAGCTTGATTTAAAGTATGGCCTAATGTGATTCCTGTGATATGGCAGTGTGTCCTGGTCTGACCAGAGATGGAGAAAAGACATCCAGAAATGTGTGCTTGCATCTTTTTCTGGCAGAGCTGGAAAATGGTTTTGAAGTGACTTGTGGAAGAAGTGGTCTGCTGTTCTCACTATGTGTAAAGTCAGATAGTAGGGAAGGAAAAGCTTGCTTGAGGCACAGAATACTGAAAGGCAGAAGCAGAACTCCTGCATATAAGATTTATATGTTTGGAGTAACAATGACTGAAGGGTAAAGGAAAAAACAAACAAAATGCACAAAATTTGTAAGAGTAACCTTTTCTAGCTTGGTAGTAGAGGATTCCAGCAGTAACTGTAGCCTCGCAGTGACTGGGACTAGTTAGCTATTTTTTGCTTTATTTATTTAAAAATAAATTTCCTGGAAGACATCTGGAGATGCGTCATCTCCTCTCAAAAATGTCCTGGGAAAGTGTCATAGACAGCAAAATCTAACATTTACACATGCTGTAAAGCTGAGATGGTTACAGCTTAATAATTCCTTCTTCAATAGAAAGTTCCATGATTTTTTTTTTTTTAAATCTAAATATAAAAGTTTTTATTTATAGGAACAGATCCCCTTTTGTTTCTTCCTTTGAAGCAAGGAGAGTGGATATTCAGTGTTATGATTCTTTTCTTAAGCAGCAGGGTTTCAAAAATTGAAATGGTCCTGGCAGTAGAAGTTACAGAAAGGGAACTGCTTAAAGGCCTTTTGGTAGATGTGCGGGGGGGGGTATTTTCTTTTTCCTCCAATCCCACATGTAAAATAGGAAGCACAGAAAGCTGTGTTAACCAAACCCCTGTGCTCAGAAAGCTGTGGTGTCCTTCGGCCTGGCATGGGGGTTTGACAGAAGTGTCACTACAGAAGTTGGACCCGATTTTATTTTCAGCCCCAACCAGGGTCTGTGAGTACTGAGCAAGCTCTAGTTTGGAGCAGTACTTGGGAAGATAACCTAAGAGATTTCTCACATATTTTTCTCTCCAGCCAGGATGAACTCTTGGAGACACAATATGCATCCCACTTAATTCAATGGGAATTTCACCCAGCATGTGTTGGCACCATCCTACAATTTGTTTGCTTGCAGAAACACATGAGTACATTTGCTCTATGCCCCTTTTGTGGCAGTCTCAGAGGAGGTGCTGGGCAGCCAGCCCATATTCCTCAGAGGCTTGCATCCTTTAATCTCCCTTTATGTGTTTTTGTTTGTCTTTCCATCTTTCTCTCCATGTTTTTGTGCTTCTTAAATCCCCAGAGTCTCCTCTTATGACTTTTGAGTCTCTGTGCACTCACTCACACAGGGACCCAATCCAGCAGCCACTAAGTCATGTGAATGGTCCTTAACCATGCAGAAAATCTCATGGAATTATATGCTAAAAAAGAACTTCTCACATGATTAAATATTTGTAGGTCAGATTATAAAGAGAGTAATAGGTCCAGGATCATCAGCAAAACAGACTTCCAAAAGAATCCAGATTTAGTTGAAGAGATTACATGAGCAATGTGGGACCAGGGGTTGAAAATCAAGACAGAGCAGCAAAAACCAAGAACTGTATTATTCAGTGAGGGACAGGGAAAAATTGGAAATCCTCAAGAGAGGAGGGAGTTTCTGTACTTCGTCTATGGCTACTCAAACAGCAAATTCTATTTTCTAGACTAAGATACTTTTAAGTTCTGCACCTGCACAAGTGGTTTCCTGGGTTTTTTTTCACTGCTTGTAGAACAACCAACATCTCTATTGGCCTTTAAGCAGTCTCCCTTTTGGATTTTACCCTGGGCAAAGGGTAGGTAACGATGTTGCAGTAGTTAAGTCATGAAGATAGTGGTGATGAAACACCAGTACAGTTACTAACCCTAGGAAATTACTTGATCAACATTTTGGGCCCAGCACCATAATGCACTGAGGTCAGCAGGAATTTTTCCACTGGCATCAGTGGGTTTCCTATTAGGTTTGCATTATTACTTACAAGCTTAGCAGATAAGATGACTAAATATGCCAGGCAGGTGTTTAAGAACATGTTAGAGAAATCAAAACTGTCTCCTAAACTCTGCTTGTGATGGACTCTTCATGTTGCCTTTGCTTTTTATACAAGAACTGTCACTCTTTACAAAACTTTGTATTACATTCTCACTCTTTGCATGCAGCTGGAGTGCAGCTGGTCTCCACAGGTAACAGAAGGCAGAAAACCAGACCTGTCAATGCTCTGACAAAGGAACAGCATTATCTTTTTATCCATATTTGTACAAAGAGGATATTAAAAGGGAAGTTATTTCTGGATCACTAATATGTTTGTCTAATTTGATTTCTCCATCTTTTTCCTCCTCAGAAGCGAACATCCACTGGCTCAGCTGTATTGCCACTCAATCATGGAGCATCATCATTTTGATCAATGCCTTATGATCCTGAATAGTCCAGTGAGTGCCACATTCCTGTGTATGCTGAAGGAAACTATTTTACTTTCTATTTTTAGCTTCTGGATAGAATCCCACCCTTATATGTTTTTAAGTGCTCTTTATTCCTTTTTGGGTAAAGAAAGCAAATGCAGCAACATGGAAATCACAGTTCTGTTGCTGAGTGCCACCAAAGCTTTCCAAGTGCTGCCTGATAAGGGAAGCCTTGCTAACATCCTTTTGAGTACCTGCTTCCTTGGACCAAAGGAAACAAAAGGCTTTGCTGCCATTTTCATGACCTCTTAGGAAACACCAAACAAACCCAGGTCCTTCCCCTCCTTTCAAAAAACATTCCAGCCTCCACATACACAAAGCAGCCCTGATGAGACCAAACCAAACACTGGTCATGTCAACATTCCAAAGTGAAGCCAAACCTAAGTTAAGTAAATATGCAAACAAAACGACATTCTTCTTGTTTGATGCTATTATAATTTGATGCTGTAATTCTGAAGAGCAGTGATTTAGCATGCACAATCCCTTCAAAGGACTGCTCCTTTTGTGCGACAGGTTGTGGTACTTCTGGCATCCGTTGTATTGTAATGATCCTTTCCTATTCAGATAGGCATATATGGAAAAACAATGGAGGCGAGTTCCATTTCACCAGCTCTGTAGGGCTTTGGTTTAACAGGAGGCTGCTGAGCTTATATCTCTATTTAATAGCTTGTTATTCATGCTGCTTCATAAAAGGAAAATACTTTCATTTACTAGAGGTGTATGGGCAGGTATGGGAATCTGTTATAGTTCCTCTGCTTCAGAGAGAGGAAGGAAGAGGAAAGAGAAGCTGTGATACAGCCAGTGACAAATTTAATTTTAATAAATGAAACGGACTTGAAGGATGTGATGTTGCTCTGCTTGCAGTTTCATTTTGTAATGGCCAGTGATGATATTGCTGCTGTGCGGCTTTCTGCCATTACTCAAGAGGACTGGAATTTTTATTTTTAAACTAGGGAATCTGCAGATGGAAGGAGGGTTAAAGAATGACCTCAGATATCAGCAAGCAACTCATAATGATTTGGTCACTTAGAGACACTTTAGCAAACTGGTGTTGCCCATTTTACTGACAGCATTGTTTTTGGCTTTTTTTATGAAGGGAAATCAGATTCTCAGCAGCCTTTCCATCGAAGAATACAAGGCTACACTGAAAATGATAAAACAAGCCATTCTTGCCACAGACCTAGCACTATACATAAAGTAAGTCAGAGGAAAGTTGGGCTGGATAGTTGCTGCTGGATATTAGGATCATGTCAGCATGCTGCAAAATCTTTTGTTTTAACTTCTTTTAAAGGAGGAGAGGAGAATTTTTCGAACTTCTACGGAAGAAGCAGTTTAATTGGGAAGACCCCTCACAAAAGGAGTTATTTTTGTAAGTAAAAGCAGAACAATCAACAAGTCAGTTAATACTGGGTACCCAATTTCCCATGCCACGTTGCAGTGAACTTCATTAAACCCAGCAGGTCTGTGTGCTCTGGACCTGTACAAACTGTCACTGAATTCCCTGGGTCAGAACTACTAAGGTGCAACCTGTATAATAACCTTTGTTAAATAGCATGTGGAGTTACATTTATAACTTTGCTTTAATTTCACTTGTTTTCTGACTTGGATGTTCCTTGAAATTCTATGTTCTATTTTACTAATCACTCGACTTGGTGGCTACATACATTTCACCATACAATAATTTATCCCTTTCTTTCTGTTTGTTCTACAGGGCAATGCTGATGACTGCTTGTGACTTATCAGCCATAACCAAACCATGGCCAGTTCAGCAACGGGTATGTGCTTAATTTTTAAGATTTCACAAATGCAAACTACACAAAAGTTTATTTCCTCCACCCAGTCCTTATTGCAAAGGCAGTGGTGGAACGCAGAGCTGGAGTCTCGCAATGTGGGGGGAGGGGCTAATATGATATATCCTAAGGAGAGACAGGAACCTGTCTTGTTTGTAGGTAGCAAGCAAACTTTTAGAGTTCTCAATAAGTGGAATCTCTTACAGATTGCTGAGCTTGTGGCTACTGAGTTCTTTGATCAAGGAGATAAAGAGCGGAAGGAACTCAACATAGAACCCACGGTAAGCGGCAGACTCGCCTCTTGCAAAATGACTTTTGGAAACAGCACTTAAAATGTCTCCCACTGACCACAATACAGGACCATCTTCTTCCCTGTCTTCCTAGTAATCAGTTTTGTTCTGTGGTTCCAAAACACCAATAGTGTGTCATTATCTCTGAACCAGAAGAACAGACAGTATTATCTCCTTTAAGTCAGACTAATGAAATTGGCTAGGAAATACATTCCTAAATTGGTACCTATTTGCAGCAATCCAAACCCTGTAAGTTTGCCTGTTTGTCTGGTTATTTGGGCTCTGTCAATCCAAAGCCTGTCTCCTGAGGGAAGTTATGCAGTCCAATTCCCTTCGTTGTAAAACCTGTGACAATACCCTGCTGTGCTGAGCTTGCTGTGCTGTTTAAGGTGCTACTTTTTAATTCCAGACTCTCTCTTTGGTTTTGGTTGGGTTTTTTATTTAATGCATTTAAACATAGAACTTGTTTACTTCTTATCTGCAGGATCTAATGAACAGGGAGAAGAAAAACAAAATTCCCAGCATGCAGGTTGGATTCATAGATGCTGTTTGTTTGCAGCTGTATGAGGTACGGTGCCTAAGGAAGAACAGCAAATATCTAAAACCAGAGCTGCTCAGTGGTAGACACAGATTTAAAATTAGAATAAAAATCAAATAAACTAGCCCCTTAGTTAGAAAGTATTTTTTATCTTTTATTACTATATGGCTAATTATTCTGTTGAAGAAATTATTATTTTAGTGTTTATAATTAGTTGTATATTTGTCCGATTCATGTATTTTGTTACAATTTTTTTAGACCTAGTGGTAATTGCTGTGCTCTGTGCAATTGCTGTTACATCCTTGGGTTATATTCTGGATTATCAGGAAAAGTCACAGAACTAATGCTTTGACCTCTAGGAAAAGAATGGTATCCAGGTAGTGCATTGACAAAGAAGGTGTTGTTTAAAAGTTTTAAAGGATTCAGAATTCTTCATACAAAAAGTGATATAGGAAATTTACCCAGGTTTAACACTTCCCCGTTCCATTTTTTTCCTTCTCTTTCATCACACACCAAAGCATTGCATGAGAGAATTCACTGGAATGCTTTTTTGTCCTGGTCACAAACTGTATGAGAAGCTGCTTGGTCAAATATAGTGTGAAACATAACATGACTTCTGTTGGTTTTTTTTTTAAACCAGCACAACATTTGAGTGAAAGTCTGTTTATCTGAACTGTAGCAAGTATTTTACAGGAACTGAGGTGAGAAAAAGAAAGGAGATGAACAGATAACCAAACTCTTAAGAATCTTCCAGGAGGAGGAACAGGATGATTACTTGAATTTTTCCCTCTTACCCAATAACCTTTTCTAAAAAGGCTGCCCATTCACCAGTTGAAAGGAAATAGGGATAGAGAAAGAAGTGGGAGCTATTAGCTGCTTTCCCTGAAAATAGAGTATTTCTGTGCTGTAGAACCTGTCAGGAAAATAAGGGAGCCTTTGCTTTGAAGCCTCAGAAAACTGTCTCCAGTAGGAGGTGGGCCACTGAAAGAAGACTGTGTCACTGCAAAGGTACAGACTGAAAAAGGGACAAACAGAAAACTCTTTAACAGAACACCTGAGCAGGCTTGAATGCCCACAGTTCTAGAGCCTGAACATCTATACTTCTTCTGGTTAGGGGAGAGCTTTACCTTTCCAATTATGAAAAGACCAGAAAAACTGGAATTATTTAGTCTGAAATATGCATTGCTGCTTATATCAACAGTTATCAAGTGATCCTAGTCCAAACTGTACCCAGCTCTAGGTAACCAGTGCAGTTAATGATCTACAAGTCTTCCCCTAGGTTCAGAAATCTGAGAAAAAAAAAGAGAGATGTGTTCCATTCTCCATTTTTAAATTAAAAATTGAATGCAATCTGTGTTCCATGTTCTCAATTTATTTCAGGCCCTAACGCACGTGTCAGAGGCCTGCTCCCCTTTGCTGGATGGCTGCAGAAAAAACAGGCAGAAATGGCAAGCCTTAGCTGAGCAGCAAGAGAAGAACCTGATTAATGGAGAAAGCAATCAAGGCAAACGGAACTGAGATGCTGATTTAACCACCACAAGCTTAAGTTCACATAGGAGACACAGTAATAGGGGAGTACTGCATTTTGCTAAACACTGTATGAATTTGGCTTATGTTTTGCCACTGCTGTATTATTTTTCCACATTTCAAGATATAGCATGACCGTGTAGATGCTGAGATTATCTGAAGACAGTATGTTTCTTTTATTGCATCTGATTGAGATGGAAAAAGACCTGCAAGGGTAGTTTTTGCTACCCTACCCCACAAGAAGGTACTGGTGCAGACACTCTCTGTGCCTGAGAGCCTGTTGCTTTACAGATGTACATAATTGTTTAGTGATCATGTTGTGGCCAGTATCTGAAAGACTACTGCATTTTGCACCTTTTCTCTCCCTCCTCCCATCTTGCTGTGTTGTGTTATAAAAGTATTGAGCAGTCTTGCCTGTTCTCTTCCCAGAGGTTCAGAGGAAAGATTGGGACTCGCTCTGGGGAGCCTATTCCAGCATAAACTATTCCTAACCTCTTTCAGAATGCAGAACTGGGCTCTGAGGTGAAAAGCCCCAAAATCTGTGCACTCAGTAGGGTTTGGGTTTTTTCCATATTAGATGGATGTCTTAGAATTTCTTCAGTTGGAATAACACATTTGCTAAGACCCCTGTGAACTACTAGGCAATGGGAGTCGTAGGAGTTCTGTGGTAGAGGTGTCATAGTTATCCATGACCAATGGAAACTGCTTGAAGACTGATGAAATGTCCTAACGTAGCTGACAGGCCGCCATGGAAGAACAGCTCCCATACCTGCAAGAAGCATGCAGAGAAATGGAAACAAAACTGGATTGGTTTTGTATGGCTTTAACTTCATCTGGAAGTTGATTTTAACATCATCTAACCAACAGACTGGATCATAGGCAGAAGAGAATGACTGCAAGAGCAAGAGGTGAAAAGCTGAATCAGAATGATGCAGGAATGGCACATTCCTGGTGACCATCAGTGACTGATTCTTCAGGCCAGTGTTACTATGAAATAGCTATGACCACTTGTTATGGTTAACATCTCTTAAAAGTCATTTTTAACATTAGTTGAAAGTGACTAATCATAGTGTCTTGAAGAACTAGGAAAAGAAGAATACCAAAAGCAAAAATAGCCAAGAGTGCTACAGGGATTTGCCATTTGTATGTGAGGCACTAATGTTCTGAAAAGTAAGAAATCAATTAACTTGCACTAGTAAAAAAAAGATGATTAATAAAAATGGTTTTGAATTGGGAACCAATTAAAGAAAATATACACATTGGACAAATCCCAAAAGAGGAATACAAGAAGAGTTACTATTCTTTAGGTAGACAGGATAAGGAGATGAATTTCAGCAGTCTAAAATGCATTAGCAGTACGTGTAACTTTGGCTGCAGAGACACACAAAATGTTCCAATTTTTTATTCCGTAATAATGATTTTTTTTAGTTAAAATCAGCAATTGTATTTGGCAAAAGTAGCACATTTGGCATTGCACTTTAAAGTGTGGGAATTTCGTTCTGTTACAATAATCCAGGAAATTCTAGCTGGAAACTGCAATAAATTCTTCTTCCCAGGAGATTGTCGTAAGAGCTCATCAGAAAGACATGGAAAATCCCCCCCCTTTTATCAATTTCTTCATTTAGATAAACTATACCAGAAGCTAAGAAAAGATGAAGCAAAGGTTTCAGAATATTTGACGATACTGAGTTATAGAGTTGATATTTTTTTAAACGTAGAATAAGGTATTCTGACAGTCAGCAGCATTTCTGCCAACCTAAATTATTTGTCATTGATTAAGCCTTATCTCAAACTTCTCTAGTGAGCACCAATAATAAATTATTGCAGCCGTGAATTTGAAAACATTTTTCTGCAGAAGTATTTCTCCTTATTCTGTCCCCCCAAATTAAAAAGAAAAAAAAAGGATGGATTTCAACACTCATTAAGAATTCCAGGACCACTGTTCTGCAGTGATCCACACATCTATTTCTATGCATACACAGTATGCAGATGACAGCAGCCTGCCCACCCCAACACAAGCCCCCCCAAAAAACATTATAAGTACTTTTTGATAAATAGAAAACTTTGCTTCAGGATTTGCATAGTCCTTGTATAGTCTTTTCCTTGAGTGCTTGAGATACTGAAATATAATTATTATGCTAACTGATGAGATACACACTTAATATAAATAGGAATAAAATATATGTATATAAAGGCGTATTCTTGCTGTTATGGTTGAGACTAGTAATTCATGGTGACAACAGAGCAGATAACTATGATGATATCACAGTGTAGTGATGTAACTTTGACATTAATATTCCAGTATT
This sequence comes from Falcunculus frontatus, assembly GCA_013398115.1. Classification (NCBI taxonomy): domain Eukaryota; kingdom Metazoa; phylum Chordata; class Aves; order Passeriformes; genus Falcunculus; species Falcunculus frontatus. The sequence continues at coordinate 207,184 of VZRV01001901.1, forward strand.
TCTTTGCCATATTGTGTGTTCAGCAAAACTTTATTATAACTAAATTTATAAATGCTACAAAGGAGTGCTGGATTCATACCTTTGACTTGAAAAAAAGGGCATGATGTTACATTTTTTTTAAGGTTCACTTAAACTGAACAGTTATATAGTATGTGCATATATTTAATTATATATCTGTACACATTTATCCCAGATATATGTGGGAATCTCTTCCACTATAAATGTTGGAACATACATATAAATACAGTTCCTAGTAAATAAACATTTAAATATCATAACACACCTGTATCTGTATATATTTCTACAAAACCAAAGCCTTTAAACTACTGGTTTAAGAACCTTAAAAGCATAGAGTGCTATATTTCATGAAATTCAAAGCCTTTGCATAGTGTTTTACTCTGCCTGAAGGCAAAATCAGAGTGTGCTGGTTCTGTGTCATAGCTTCGTGTGAATCATTTGCACAAACTGCTCCTTCCTTTCATAATGTAGATATGGGACAATATGGAAAAACACCCCAAACCTAGCCTGGCTACAGGCAGCTTTCTTGCTTGAAGTTCATTGTCTTCAGAATTCAACATTCTCAAAGCCAGCTGGTGGATTACAGCCATGCAGCTGTCATTAATTTCATCATGAGCTGTGTATCTCATTACTTCAGTCAGCTCTCAAACACATTCTCCCCAATTTATATTGTCTAGCAGTAACAATCAGTGTGGCTTACACAAGAAACCAGCTGAAATGGAGTTGATCACTTTGTCAGTTTAGCCTTAAATCCATAAACTACTGTCACATTTGAGATTTTAGTCTCTGGGTACAAGAATTTGTCCCACTAATTCTTAATACTCCTCTCCATGAAGACAACTATTTTAGTATCCTACTTGATCTCAGATGTGAATGTATTTTCTTTCAAACTCACTCCACAGCACAGTTTAATGCTTAAAGTACACTTTTATTTCTCTGTTTGTTCTAAAAAAAATTACTTGTAGTAACATACACAAAATTACTGATTAACCCTACCTCTTCGAATTCCAAATAACAGTGAGGCTCTTGAGCTGTAGGTACCATTTCTTTTCCAATAAATTAGCCATACACACAATATTAGCTGTAGAAGGCCCAGGTTTTCTAGCATCTCACACAGTTAAAGAAAGGGAGGGGAAATAATGTAATGCTGATTTTGGAGATGGTGTTAAATTTTAATTAGAAGCAGTTTATAGTTAAGAGCAGATTACTCATATCTTCACAGAGCACCTGTGCCAAGTGAGTTGCTGATAAAAGGAAACTATTAATTTCACTGATGCTCAGTTTAATTGTCCTTAGAAGAGAGAACCAAAGCCTGATTAAATGTATCACCTCCTGACAACTGCATGCATGTAAAGACAAAATTTTTAATTCCAATCCCATGCATTGTACCTGGCAGTGGCATGAACTGACAAATTCAGCACACTTACCTAATTCAAACATAAAGTTTGTCAAAATTACCAGGTAACTGATTTTCCGACCCATTATATGGAAATATAATGAAGAGTCAGTTCTAGTCCCTTAACATTAGAGGAGTGATCCAGCTGGTGTCCCTTCCACTTATGCCTAAGAAGATAGCAGAGACTTTTTATGGAAAAAAATTGCCTCGCTCACGATAAATTAAGATTTTTTTTAAAGGTGTTATAAAGACCTCGTATTTCAAGCAAATTTATACAGCAGTATTAGTTCAGAGTCTTATCTCTGTGATGCTGCAGTTCTTTCCTTCATGTCAAATCACATGCAGTTTACATTCCAGAAGGTTTCAGCTTTATTTCCCAGTTCCCTGCCATACTTCTTCAGGGGCTTGCACTAATTTGAAACATAAGCTTGAACACTGGAGCTTGAATGACAGAATGAGTTTGGCCAGACTATGGTAAATAACGAAGGCTGGGTTTTTTTGGTTTGGACTTTGACAGGAAGAAGAAACATCACAGAATCTGGCCTGGTAATTAGTGACATCTGCTAAATGCAGCCAATTGTGACAGCAGGATCTTTTATCTTGGTCATTGTGGTGAATGGCAATTGCACGGGAAAGTTTCTTTTCCACATAAGGAAGTTTGTTTCCATAGAGAAACTCGTATCTAAGTACCACTGTTTGTAAATGTCTGTTTATGTGACAATGGTCTGTAATAGCTGGTTCCCACCAACTTCCACAGCATGAGCTTGGCATGCCAGGGCCTCCTGCATGCTCAGATCCCACCTGAAGTCAAGTATGTGATTCCCATTTACCTCAGTGGGAACTGGGTTGAGCTGTACAGAAAGTGAAAGAATGGGTCAAATCTACCTTTTTTTACCTGTAAAGAGGGACCAAACCCTTACCCTTGGTGACAGCTGCCTCACCTGCTCTTTGCTGTGTTCAGCTATTCCCACCGATGCCCAAGGTACCTTACAGATGTAACTGAAGTTAGAATTTGAGTCCTCTTTGTATCCACATGGCAGATACCTGCATGTGTCTCTTCAAGAATGTAGTTTGAAATGCACTGTAAATAGTTTTAACACACGTTCCTATCATAGTTTAATAAAAACCTTAATCACAGTCACTAGTCACTGAGTTTGTCCATTTGTATTCTTCTACCTTTTAAAAATATCTGAACAAATACGTAGTTTCTGGGCACGGTATTTTTGTACTAGGTTAAGGGGTTTCTCTGTATATTATGTTTTACCTTTAAGCAGTATTAAAATCTTCTGAATGTTATGTGTTCTCTCTTGCTTCTGTCCTATGACTTCTCAGAATAAAGCTAGTTACATTACTTCAGAGAATCATTAGCCCTACTTATTGTACAGCTGCTAGAGAACATAAGAGTCAGCTTATTTTCTGTGGTCAGACTGCTGCTTATTACTTATTTCCTCATTCTTCTCTTTGTACTGTTTTCATGCTTTTTAAAATAAAAAGGACAATGTCAAATTTTACTGTTTGTTATAATTAATATTATTGAGGTGGAATTTTGAAAGCCTAATTCAAATCCTTGCTTCAGTAAGTTTATATTTCATAGTAATTTCTCTAGGTCCTAGAAATTCTGAAGAGAAAAACGTCTCTGTTAATATCAAGATACTTCTGAGTCCTTCTGAGATCAGCCAGCAGTATAAAGTAGTTCTTGTTTAAAAACAGCAAAAAATAATTCAGTGCTACTGACCACTAGAGAGCGCTGGAGTTGCACCTCCCGAGAGCTGTCAGAAACCCGTTTCTTTCTGACAGAAAGCAGAATTAGCAAATGCAAGAGTTACACAGATGTATCCTCATCCTCTGCCCCCATATATCAATTCCTAGGGGATGTCACGTGCAAGAGAGAAATAAATAGTCAGCCCAGGGACTTCAACCAAAACTGTGGAAAAAAATTATTTTTGACAACCAAAGCCTCATCATGCATAAACTGCTGATCCTAGAATTAATTCTGGACCAGTGGGCTTCTTGGCAATTGCTGTTCTTTGCCTATTAGGTCCTTCACAGCAACACTTCCGGCTTGACTTTTTTTAGCTCTAGGCAAAACCAAAAAGTATGTACATCCCTGACAAACAGCAGGCTCATTCAAGAAGTTATGAAGGGCCAGATTTAGCTCAGCACAAAACACAAGCACTGTTTGCTCGAACCGGCTGCAGTTTATGGGTGCAACTGCACAACTGCCTGTGCATATCTACAAACATCAGGTCACCATTTGCTGCTGGACTACAGCCTTTCCACCCCCTCACCAGCCCAGTCATGCGCCTGCTCAGTCTTTCTGGCCTGCTGAAGGTTTGAATTCCCCCCCTGAGAAGTGGCAGTGTTTTCAGCAGGAGCACTGGGATACATTTCTTACCCAGGCCTGGAAAGAACACGACCTTGAGCGAGAGCATTTTTATTGAAGAGGTGAACGAACATTACACGAGGTCTTTCTCTGCTTGTACAGCTCTGATGCCTCATTAAGAAATGGAAAGGACAAAAGCTCTTTCTTCCAGCCAGATTTTTATTAACAGTGGTGACAGCTATTGCATTCCATATTCCCATGAAACCTCACCCTTTAAGATTTTTAGGAAAAAACACACGAGTGAGTTTGTTCCGATAGTAAGCTTTAGGGACAGACTTATGGAATCTGACAGTCACTGAGTCTCTCAACCCTTCAGAGGAGAGTAGCATTTCTTACCACACACAGAACTTTAGAACCATTTCAGTTGAAAAATACCCCGAGTTCAAAATGGCTGCAAAAAGCAGCATTTCAGAAAAATGGCTGAAAAATCTATAGTTTACACAGGTTTCTCTTGTTTAACACCATCAAATTTCAGGAGTAAAATCCATGGTTAAATCATATCTCTAGTTTACACATGATGCATTTGCATACAGGCATTCAGAATCCTTTTATTGTAGTTAATGAAGTCACTGGCAATTTATTTTACGATATATAGAGCTTCTTAATGAAAGGAAAGTTCATTTTACAGATAGATAGAGGGGTTAATTTGATCAAGGTCAATGAAGAGTCCATTTCTGAGCTGGAAAGAAAAGCAGAACAAGGGTGTCTGTTCTGCTTTTACATGAGACAAGAAGAAAAGAATTTTAATCTGAAACCATCTTTTCCTTTTGCATATACAAATATTTAAATATCTTAGCCATACAGGGTGCTCTCTTGCTATAATGCTGCACTCAGAAGAACTCTAAAGCTCAATATTTTACAGAAGAAATTAGATTCAAGCCACTAATCCAGATAATCACAATAATCTTTCATGGGGTTTGGAGCTGTATTATAACCAAGAGAAAAATTTTACAATAAGCAAAAAAGGTTATGTTAAAATGAGCTAGAAGTTCAGTTCAGATTTTGGAGAAACCGAAATGACTGATGCAGACTTTCAGTACTCTACATTCTTTATTGGACTATAACTTGACCCCACCCTAGGATCACATTTCATTTTCTAAACAAAAAGAAATTGGGGAACACAAGAATACTCAGATATAAAATTTAAATACCTGTAGAAAAGCCTGACAAAAAGCCCCATAGGGCAACTGACACATCAGTCTCTATGTGGCAAGTGTCAAATGGCACTAATACTCAGAGATTCTTATAACCTTTTCTGGAAAAGCACACTTATTTTTATTGGCAGTTGTTCACTGTCACCCTTTTTTCATTGAAACAAGGCCAGATTCTATTATTCTACGTAATCCTAGGATTCACTTTAGCATACAGTAACTGATAAAGTAAATACCAGGGTTGTTACTGTTTTAATCCTAAATTTTGCTTCTAGATTTTTTCAAACTGGATCTTATTAACTCATGTACTTCAGTTCTCTCCAATAAAAAACTCTCAAAAATGCAGCACTTTATCGATCAGAGCCATTACACAGGAATTAAAAAGCAGTGTATAGAGACAGTTAAGAGTAAGTTTTAAGACTCACAGCCCACTACTAGCTAATCACACAAATGGATCTATACTCACTGGAAATTTCTAGGTAATCCTCAAATGTTGAATTCTCTTGCTGAACAGATTTCACAGTGGCAGCATCCAGGAGATTCTCCTTGAACCAGAATAAAACCAGAAATTCAGCAAACAGGCAGCTGGCAGCTGGAGTAGGACAACATCTAGCTCAAGTAGGATCTAATCCTGCTGCAATGCAACACCCCACTGCAATATGTACTTTAAAATGATTTATCCAAGAGATGGCTTTAGTTAGGCTCCATCAAGCTTCTGGTTGCTAGGCCAACAATTGTTATGCTTAAATTGGCTTTACTGCCATAGAATTGTCTATTTACCATATTAATATAAAATTGAGTATTAGGGTTCAAATGCTTAGTGAAACTTCACAGTAAGGAATCCACCTTTGCAATCCATCCCAAGACATAATGAAGAACCAGTCAGTAGAAAACACTCATAAATACTGCACACTCAATCTGCATGGTTTTATCGGGAATTAATCTATCTCTTACTATATAATATTATACAAATCAATATTTTCATGAATATGTTTTCATATGTTTATGCTGGCACCAAGCTTTAACCAACCCTAAAGTTCTACTGTCCTAGCTAATTTTAGTCAGAACAACTTGAACACAAGCCACAAAACAATAAATAGGAGGGATGAATACAACCCACTGCAAAAGCCTTTTTGTCACCCTGATCTTTGGAACTTTGTTGTTAATTGCCATTACAATACAGCTTGCTATAATGGTCACAGATTGGCAGGATGAGGTTGGCATGACCATATAAGTTAATAATTTATTCCCATCCACCTTATCTAAAGATCAAACTTCAAAGTTAGTAAGTTTGTCCATTTTCAGTGTTCTGAAGCTGGCACGTTGAAGAAAGCCACAAAGCCAAGAACACACCCCTGAGCTTTCAAAACTGTCATGAAACCAGCAATACTAGAAAACAAGATTTCAATGCACCATTGAAGAAAAAGTTGTAGTTCTGAAAACCACACAAGGAAGAGGGAGACAGGAAAAGGGAAAAGGTTGTGGAATATTCCAGCTAAAAAAAAGAAATCTATAAAACTGATTTTAACTGTGATTTTAGAAGGAATACCAGCTACTACAGGAAGACAAAAGAACTCTAAATGAAGTGTATATTGTATGATTCTAGTACATGTGAAAAACTAAAATAATATTTTGTCACATTGAGCAACTCCCATTATTTTAGGCCTCCATTTTCTAAATACAGCAGAAGCTGCACTACAACCACTGCCAGAAAGAACCCTTCTGTAAAGACTGTAAAGAGAGTTATCAGTTTTGTTATGTAACAATAGCTTGGATTAACCATAACTCGACACTGGGTGTTTTTGTTTCTGTATATATACTACCCAGATAACGTCGGACTGACAGTGTTAACTGCGAAGGTCAAGATACGCACCAGTGCAATAAAAACAGATAATCTGACTCTTAGAATAAAGTTTGCTCATTTTCTGAGCTGGCTGAAGGGTGGGATGGGCATGCATGATTGGCACAGCACAGGGCATGGGCTAAAACATTTTTTGAGTTATTCAAGTGATCAAAAACTGCATGAAACCGTGGGAAAAAACCGCATGTGGAAACTACACATAGAGACCTAAGTGTTATTGTGAAATGCACATTGTGAGGTACTTCCCTCATCACCATGAGGAGCAAACAGCCTGAACGCCTTCCATCTGGCTGGCTTCTCCACTGAATGTGTTATAATGAAGAAAACTTGTAGAAGCTGCAGAGAATTTAAACTGTATATGTCAAAAAGTGATCACATGAATAGAGACTACCATCCCAATTTTCACAGCTCAGTGTTAGACAGGCTGCAAGAGGAGAGTTTTCTGAAACAACCTGCAGACATTCAGTAAATCCTCTGCCCCATGCTTGTTATGTTGAGCAGAACAGACCCCAACCAAATTATAATGGACAAAGTAGAGATTTGTGTTTGTTTTGTTGGGTAAATAATATCACCTCCAGTTGCATAAAGACTCTCCCACAAGCTTGAAGATGCAACTGAGATAGAAAATGTCAAGAAATGCTGTTAGTTTAATTATTACTTTCTCTAGACACCTGATTTTTACTACACATGCTGGATAGAATGAAAAGATTAGCAATTCTTAATTGAGATGAGCAATAAAGATACCCTCATGATCTGGGGGCAATAAGTGAGATTCAGCAAGCAGTGTGGTCAGGACTGGGAATTGGATTAAACTACAGGAAACTTCTCCTTGAAGAGGTCAATGCATCAGTTGAGCTTTACTCAGACACATCATCCTGTAAATTGCCCTCAAGATAAGGCAGTACATAAATTCCCTTTGCAAAGACTCGCCCCTGCAGAGCAGCCCTCCTGCAAGCACAGCCATGGCATTTGACGGGACTTGGAAAATTGACAGAAATGAGAACTATGAGAAGTTCATGGAGGCCATGGGTAAGACTTTTCCAATCCCTTCTGCAGGAAAAATACCACTCCAGCTGAATACAAACTCAAACTGTCTGAGAACTACCTTTGGGCCAGCCTGTCCTTTCACTCTTGGCAGCTCTGCCCCTGCATTTATTTTCAAAATATTCTGGGGCAGGAGGGGAAGATGCTGAGAAATGTTCTGATTTTAATTTCAATGTGTTAATCTCAAACATTTTAACTAATTCCAAATTTATTTCAGCAGAAAAAAGTCTAGATTTGAGGAAAAGGCTCAGACAACTTGAATGGATAAACTTTAAACAGAATTCTATAGCTGGAATATTATTTTGACAACATTAAACCAGTTTAAAAATTACACAGGGAGGAAATCATCATTCTTCAATTTCAGAGAAATACTTGATTCAAGTAATTCTAACATCCTGATACTTTAAGTTTGTACAAACTGTGCATTATATGAATATAAACCTAACCACTCCGGTTAGACAGTGATTTGTATTCTATGTGTACCAGTGAATATGGCCTCAATGAAAATTGAAGGACAAAAATTTGGGTCAGAATGCTGGAACAAACTCACTTGGCCACACAGCATTCACTAAAAAGGCACAGATATGATGCTCTAGAGGTCCGGGGTTTTTTTCTGATTTATGTTAACTGGTTTTTCTAGGTGTTGGCATGATGAAAAGAAAGCTGGGAGCCCACGACAATCTGAAAATCACCATCCAACAAGATGGGAACAAATTTATCGTCAAAGAAGCCAGCAACTTCCGAAACATAGAGATTGAATTCACTCTGGGAGTCAACTTTGAGTACAGCCTAGCTGATGGGACTGAGCTTTCTGTAAGAGTCTTTCCACAAATTCAGTATTTATTATGTGATAATGTCTTTATGAAGTACAGTTTCAAGATGAATAATTTGTCTTCCTAGTTTTTAATTTAAATTTTACTTTTGAATTACTGTAAATTTTACTGAACCTGACTGTTGAGGAATGCTTGCAGCTTATACACCAAAGCACAAGGGAGTCTTTACTGTTAATGGTTCAACACTGTACCATAGATCTCAGGGTTCCAGAGAGAGCCCAAAAAGCAGAGCAAGTAGCAATTTTCATAAGATGAAATCCAGGTGATTTTCAATTTTACTTCTTCTAATACTCAAGTCCACCACCTAGAGTGCAGAGTGGATATTTGAAAGAAATTACATTTCTCTGTTGATACAATTAATTAAAACGATGTGCACTAATCAGTAAGAAATACCTAGCTTGGCTATTATGCATTCAAATAAACTAATGTTTTATTAAAATTTCATTTTTACATTCTAAAAAGCATTATTACACTGTTTCAATCTTTTTCCACTTCTACAGCCTTGAAATCAAATCAGTGTCATAACTGTTGCAAAATATTTGTGTTTTTTTCCCATCATAGGGTGCTTGGACCCTGGAAGGAAATAAACTTGTGGGCACATTCACCAGAAAAGACAACGGAAAAGTACTTAAAGCATACAGAGAAATCGTGGGTGATGAACTCGTTCAGGTGAGTTAAGAAGTCATTTACACATAAGTTTGTAATAGAACGAACAGAAAAAGTTTTAAGAGCTGTTCTAGAAGTAGAAAATATTTCCTTCAAGCCAAATAACCTCATTTATCTTTAGCTAAAATTAGCTAAAGATAAATGAGGTTTATAATCATTTAGCTAAAATTCTCAAATCACCCATCAAAATTTAAAACTCTCTGAACCATATTTGGGAAATGAAACTTTGCAATTCCAGCCACTGATTTTCCTTCCCGATTTCTTAACAGACCTATGTATATGAAGGAGTTGAGTCCAAGAGATTCTTCAAAAGGGGCTAAGCACTTCACACAGAACTGCACCAGGATGAAGAAACAATAAAAGACCATTTTCTACACATCCTTTGTGTGGCTTTTTTCCCCTTCCATCCCCTCACAGAACCTCCCAAGCTGCAGTTACCAAGCCCTGCTGAAAACATGGGCTAGGTTTTTATGTTACTGTTTTGTCCTCAATAAACAAACTCCAATTACCAAATGCTAAAATGTCTTTTGTATCAAGTCCTACCGAAGCGTCGTAACATATAAGGCTGCAGAAATTATTTTGCACAGGCAGAACTTCAATATTTTTGCAGAAGCTCTCAAATAGAAACCTAAGTTTCCTTACAAAGGTATTTATACTGAGAAACAGTTTCTCTGTATGTTTAATACTGTGCAAAAGGATGGAAAAAACAAAAATGAGTGAGATAACACAGATGGGGACAAGGCTTAAAAGGGAAGTACTATCATTGTTTCGCTCCAAATCTCTAATGTACTTCATCTACAACACATGCTTAACCAATACTTGCTACATAAAGACAAATCCATCTTTATTTCTATTGACAGAACTTACCACGGAAAACTGCTACAGCCAGGTGCTTGTTTAAGAGAAGAAAGCTCTGTTCAGAAGCACCTGTTTGTATTCTGCCTTATCTCTTAATAGGAGGCTAAAAAGGGGTAATAGCTACCAAGAGAAAGGATTTGTTTCACATACTCATGGCTTTCTGGTCGTTCTTCTGGACACGAAAATAGTAATCCTGGTTTCAATATGGAGTGAACTGGAAGGACTGAGGGTGGCACATCCCAGCCGTGAGTGCGGCATCAGGTTGTGCCGCTTCATTTATTTTTATTTACTTCTTCAGCTGTGTGTTATGGAAATAAAGCACACAGAATACACTATCTTTCCCATAGTGTATTTCCCATAGAATACACTATGAACTTTCCCATGTTTGCTCAGTGCACAAGCTCCAGCTAACCTTCAAGGTGACTGTATCTTAAAACAATTTCAATTTTCCTAAACTTCTTCACAATAGGATATCCCTAAAAGCCTTCTAGTTTTTCTCAGCGTATCATCTGCTCTCGTTCGTTGGGACCAACTCGTGAATGTTTATTTCCACACAAGCCAAAGCACAGGTGACAGGACAAGACCAACACGGTCTGACAGGACTGACCGCCGGCTCTTCCCCAATGCCCGTATCTCACCTGACAGGGAGCAGCAGCCAGCAGCGCCCAGGCAGGAATGCCAGTCACCAGCTCAGGGGGAGCCACCACAACACCGCTTCTCCCAACGACAGATGGACAAGCAGGAATCCTCTCCACGTGCAACGTCTTTACCGCAAGAGTCCGTCCTACAAGGAGGTGCCTGAGGCGGGAATGGCGGGGCGGGGTCTGAGGCGGGAATGGGAGGCTTTGGCTGAGGCAGGAATAGTGGAGCGGTGCCTGAGGCGGGAATGGGAGGGCTTTGGCTGAGGCGGGAATGGCGGGGCGGTGCCTGAGGCGGGAATGGGAGGGCTTTGGCTGAGGCGGGAATGGCGGGGCGGTGCCTGAGGCGGGAATGGGAGGGCTTTGGCTGAGGCGGGAATGGCGGGGCGGTGCCTAAGGCGGGAGGGGCGGGGCCGCTGCGCACGATCCCGTGGGTGTGGCCACGGTACGTGCGCTCGGTTCTCATTGGCGCCGCACCCGGAAAAGTCGCTCGCGCCTGCGCGGTGGGGCCGCCGCGCGACCCCGTCCCACAGCGCCGAAGAGATGGAGGCGGCGGCGCGGCGGCGGCAGCCGGAGCAGGAACGGCAGGAGCGGGAGCAGGAGGATGGTGGGCGGGTGCTGTCACGATCCCTGTCGGGACAGTCTTACTGGCTGGACCTGTGGCTCTTCATCCTCTTCGACCTGGCGCTTTTCCTGCTTATCTACCTGCTGCCCTGAGGGCGCGGTCCAGGTGAGGGGCGGCGTTCGGGGATGGTCGGTCGGGAAGCCCCGTCAGGCTGTGGCCCATGGAGGGAAGGCTCCGCTCCAGGAGCGAGCCCTGGGAACAGCCTTGGCATTCCCACAGCCCCGCCTCAGAAGGCCTCGGAAGCACAAACGCCTCTCAGGAAACTGGAAACTAGTTCCAAGCCACTCTCAGCTTTATTTTTTTTGTTTGTGAGATTTATTATCCGCTCTCTGTTCGGTAGGTGTGATTGATGCTTCTTACATGTCAGTATCTTCCGAAGGGCTGTGCAGCACTACGAACATAACCAGACCTTTTCTGTTCCCTGTAGGGCCATTCCCAGCAAGGGAATTCTCACCTATTTCGCACCTTATGAACACAGGCGGTGGAAGAGGAGGACCATTTGTGCGCTATAAACAACTGGGAACACGACTCCACTCGAGTCTTGATGGAGGAGGCACATTTTTATACACTGTGTCGTAGGAGATCTCTTTGTGTCACAAGTGTTACTGTTCATGTTTTACCTGTGTCCTGTTCGCGTGTCCTAAACTGTGCCTTAAAAGTCACGTAAGACAGACTGACTTTTGTGATTAGTATCTAAAGGTTTGTAGTGCAGAAATGGAAGTATGCACTGTTTGAATAAAATCCACTGAAAGGATACCCTGCAGAGTGGCTGAGAATAAAACTCAGCTCTTATGTACACTGAAGTTGTAACATAATCTGTTCCTTCAACAGATGAAGCTTAGCCAGCGGTTTTATTTCCAAAAAGTTAATCCTGATGGGTTGATGCTGGTTGGTTTTGTCTTATATCTTTCTCTCTTCTTTCTTTACCTTTGGCAGTTACTGCGCCTCCTCAGGCTCAGTATTTATACATATAAATATATACATATATAAACATGCCCGTGTTTAACCCAGCAGCAGTGTCCTGTCCTCATTTACGTATTAAGATAAGTCAGGTTCTGATTTCCTTGCTAGAAACTGCTTAGGAGGAGCTTACAAGAGCAGCCTTGAGTCACTGGCAGATGACACATAAAGGACCCTCCTCCTCCCCTTCCATGGATGGCTGTAAGTAGACAGTGGCAGGTAATTAAAAGGTTTCAACATCAATTTCCTCTGTCTCACTAGAGGGAGACTTTAAAACCTGTGTTAGAGGCACGAGTCTCTTGCAGTCTTTGGAGAAAAAAACAAGCTGAACACATGGAGTGAGCTTTTTGCCAGGGCAGGTTTGGGGGAAGACAGTATTTTGACTATGGCTGAAGGGGGTTCAGTTTTCTTTGGTGTTTATCCCTTGGGAATACTAATGTCTAGTCCTGAGAAGTACAATCCATGCTTGATTGGTTTTTTTTTCCAGGAATACATATGACAAAATAAGCAGATTGCAGAGACTTGGAAGTGCAGGGTGGTTCAGTCTCTTGACCCATTAAAGGAAAATGGGTCAGGATGAGGTTAAATAGGATTTGGGATGCAAAAGTGGACATATGCTCTTTCCTTTTATTTTTGATTGTTGAGACAATTTTGCTTTTGGCAGTGGTTTGTTTCATGTGTCAGATCTGCACTCTAAGAGCAGAGATGCTGTGCCCTGCTGGCATTTATGATCTTGGCTGCTGGTACCTGTGAGACCAGGCAGTGGGTTCAGAGATCTTGACTCCAGGTACACAGGAGCCCTGAACTGTGATTGCATTCTCACACAGAGAAGAATGGGGATTCCAGTTTTTCAAATGAGGCCATTAAAGAGACAAGTTCACTACATTCACTACCTTTTATCTCCTCCCCCTCTGGCATGATATCACAAGTGAAATCCGCAGGGATGAACCTATCAGGAAAGGACTAATGTTGCTCCATTTCTCTTTTGATAAGACAGGTGAGATGTAATGGGTATTAAGGCTTAGAAAGTTGAATTTCAAGGTCTCTTCCACTATTTTAGTTTTCTCCTTCAGCCAGATCTGAAATTAAAGGTTTTGCTTATCTCAGAAAACTTAAAGCTAACAAAGTGCAGGCTTGTGCTGCACTGGGCTCAAGCTATTCCATAGGCACATGGAGCTCCTAAGTACACAGATCCAGGCAAATTTTGCTTATCCCTAGTAAAGATAGTAAAGGTAGCTCATGTATCTGTCAATCACTTGTCACCCAGTCTGTGGGACTGTGGTATAAAAATTGCTTTATGCATTTCATAGCTACTTTAAAAGTTTAATCTATTTAACAGCTTTATAAAATAGTTCAGAAGATTAATTATACTGTTCAAAAGAGGTAACCAAACCATCATCTCCATAAAAACCTCCAACCATCACTAGCAGCATTATCTGTCACTTTAAAAATGCAGTTTTGGAAAGACAACTTATTTTTTTTTAAACATGGAACACAAAAAGAAGAGACGACAAAGATTTTAAATGTTTATCTTGGTATTTTGAACAAGCAGAACTTTGCAAGAAAATAATTCTAAAGACTGAAAAATATATTAATTACAAGACTTGTTAATATCTTTACTGTTACAAAATTTGTCTAGGCTCTTATACAAATCTATAGCTGGATGGGGACATTTATAAAAAAATAAATAGGCACCCTAGGTAAGTTAAAACGAGTTATCACATATTAGTTAGCAAATATTACGTACATACATACATGGAGTGCAGAGTCAAATATAAAAATCAAGGTGCCTTGATTAGCTGTCTATTTAATCATTAAATACCTGGTAAACACAGAGAAAATTGTCTGGTAAGATTGTTTCAAGCTAAGCGAGGAGACTGAAGTACACCTAAGTTACTGCAGCTACTTTAGAGAGGAGTTTACCAGTTGTGCTTACTGGGAGCAGAGTTCATTGGTATCAGTAAGAGGCATTCATATTGCTCGTGGTACAGAAGTATCAACATTGCTATGCATGTTTCAAAATAAGTGTTCTAACATCATTCACAGTTGTTGCTGTGCTATCCATACATAAAAATACTGTCATTTCAAATACAAGATTTTTTTTTTTTTTGCAAAACATTTTACAAATTATACATTATTTACAAATTCCAATAATCTTTGTTTTTACACAGGTATTAGAGGACAGTTGTACTTAACTGGCTATGTATATTATGTAACATGGCTAGATGAACTAGAAAAGTTTAATTTACAGGTTCTGAAATCTCTCTTAAAAATATTACAATAGGAATCACCCAAGTTCTTTTTTAATGTTCTTCTGTATTCAACTGATTTTCTTACAAAAGGAGCATTGTTTAAGTTGGTGTTTACTAGCAGCCACACATAAACATGCATAGTATTTTCACTGTAAATTCTAGAATTATTTTTTTTCCCCAAGTGCTACAACAAATTTTGATCAAGAAGGTAGAAAGAAGGGTAATCTGAGATAGCTGGTTTGTTGCATATATATAATGTTCCAGTTCTACTGTAAGGTACATGCCATTTAAAAGAAAAAAAACCTGACCTTGCCACAGAATAACCAAAACTACTGTTTAAACATTTACCTTGGATAATTGTGCTAAACAATTGCCATCAATTGGTCAAAGCACTAAAAACACATGTATGTGAGGTTACAAAAAAAAAAAAAAGCCTTCCTGACTAACAGTGCAAGTAAGAGTGTTTATTATGCATATTTTATTTTCTTGCATTATTTTCATATATAAAAGGCATTGATGTTTAGGTGTAATCAGCAGCACCCCAAGTTAATACTCTAATGTGAATAATGGAAAAATTTGGCGTTTTTGGGTTGTGTCAGGCTTTGCTGACGCTGCCTCAGCACTCACTAGATAGTTCTGTGCACTGATTTAGCAAACCAAATAAAAGCCAAATAAATCTTCCTCCTTGTTACTGAGATTAAGTCAGGTTAACAAAAGGTAAAAGTCCAGAGCTGCCAAAACTGGAGGCTGAGGGACAGAGCAGAGAAAGAGGAACCTCTTCTTTCCATGCCCCCTTAGCCACCAGTCTGAATGGCTGCACATTCAGCCTGATCTGCTAATGCAGATCATATCCATGTGTAGGACTATTCAAAATGGGAAAACATGTTAGTAAAAAAAAAAAAATTAAAAAAAAAAATCAAATGTGTGATCCTCATGAACCAAAATGTCAAGCTGAATGAAAAAGTGGAGTTTAATAAATAGCAGCATTGACTTTGCATGCAATTGTAGAACAAGTCAGAATTGAGCATAACCAATAATTACTTCTAAATGTTACAAAATTAATCTTTCATAGCTGCATGATAATTCTGTATTTAAAATTAGCATCCTATTCTGTTATACTGGTTTGTAACTTATGAAGTTAAATTTAATAAGTTAAAGTATATAGCTTAAAAGGTGAACAAATCTGATAAATGTGCTTAAAAATGTACACTAGCAGAGCAGGGGTATTAATAGGACAACATTACTGCAGTTTACTTCAATTCCCTTTGAAAGTCTCATTTAACACTTGCAAACCAGAATGGTTTTTAAAGAATTATTATTAAGGCTTTTCAAATAAAAAATAAATCTTCTGGGTAAACTTGCATTAAAGACACTTGAAGGTTTGTGAAAGCACAGACTCTGAGAGACATCAGTTGAAAAAAACCATGTCACCTCCTGCTACCTTCTGAGGACAAATACTGCTCTGTTACAACTACATGTACTGCATTAGTTGTGGTAGCATGTTTATCCCTTTTGTTAGTCTAAGAATGCAGTGACCCCAGTCTGAAGGAACACTTCTTACACTGCAGCTAACTAGATCTTCTTACAGAATTAGTAACATCCAGCCGATCCCGCTGCTGCAAGGTGTGCACGCCCCAAGGGACCACATTGAATACAAACTGTAGAAGACAAGCTGAGTAACAGAGGTAAGCATTAAGGCAACTAGAGTAACAAATCAAAGATCCACAAGTTTAGCACCTCTTCTCCTCTGTTCACCTCCATTTGCATATTCATTTGAACAGTCACAACTCCCAAACAAAGCACAGTCAGCTGGGTACCTGGTTATCACACACACACACATGCAGATTCAGGGTTGTGCCCCTTTACAGAATACACGAAATGCCCAAGTCAGATCCAGGTGTGGCTTTCTTGAAGAACCTATCGACTGCAGTGTATTCCTTCTGCATTTGCCTTGTACCTCTGTTCGGGGGTGGGATGCCTGGGCTCAAGAGTGGCAGGGTATGTGGCATTCAGATCTACTCCGGCTGCTGGAGGATGCTTCTCCTTGTGGAAGCTTCCACTCTCTGTAAAATACAGCTTGGGCCTCTGGTGATACTTCAGCCTGTAGGTGTCAGTCATGCAGCTGTCTACTGAGAAGTAAGTGGTTAGGGACACGCTGTCATTCCCATCCACGTAGCCAGGGCTGGGTCCCGTCTGACGGGATCCTTTCTTTAGCATGTTCTCAGACACGGTCCAGAACTCATTAACTGATAAGCGAGGTGGAGAATCCGGTTTATGAACCAACACTTCGTTCCCTGGAAAGGGCTCTTTAAGCCTTTGTTCAGCTGGGACTACGCTTGCTTCTGATGCAGATTTTGAAGGTGCACCTGTTTGCCTTAATGGACTATTTTGCAACGCTTCCGCTGATTTTACATCCACTGCCGAGTTATTCTCTGATCCTGACAAAGTGCTCAGAGCGTATTTCTTTGGAGGTAAGGGGGGAGGAATGTTCTGGTACACGGCTTCAGGCACCCAGAGGGGATCCGCCCTTCGCAGCGGATGGCCGGCGTGCTCGCTGGGAGGGGCGGGCAGCACCGCCGGCCTTTCCGGCAGGGTCTGAGGCGCACAGGGCACCAGCCCCACCTTGGGACCCAGTGTTCTTGTGTGGTGAGACTGCGGCTGGGCAGGGGGGGGAAAGTCGCTGTGGATAGGCTTCCTGCCACAGGCATAGTCTGGGAAGGGGTGGGACACGCTGTCCGCACAGTACAGGGGCACGTTCACCTTCTCAAACCTGTCTGCGTGAAGCCACTCGGAAGAGCTGGGCTCGTTTGCCTTGTTCCTGCTGTCTGACTTCACAATCTCTTTGAGAACTGGCTGGAGAGCTGATGATGGGAAAAATTTCCTGTTCATCTCCAGCATTTCAGCTCTAAAATACAAAATCACACAGGATGTAAGTATCTCTAAAAACATATGAAAAGGCTCAAATAACAGGGATTTTTTCAAATACAGCCTTGGTAAAACTGCTGAAATATTCAAACTGACAAGAGAATCAGGATCTGTTCAACATACAGCCCTTGGAGTACAAGCTGTATTAAATTACTCCAAAGTTTCTTTCATTGGAAATGTAAATGTGCCCCAAGAAGGCAAGATAAATTCCTTCAACATTCAAATATGTCAAATATGACCTCTGCTCTCTTCTAAACATCCTCATGACTCTTGATACATCCATTTTTCAAATACTGGATGTTGCTTTCAGCTGATAAATTTGTATTTAGAGTCTTGATTTTTAGGAGATACTGAGCACTTAAGAGTTCATATTAGAAACAACAAGGTACAGCAGCAGCTTCTAAACACAAATTAACTTTTCCCCCCTTCCAGACAAACATTTCAAAGCTTTAAGGGGTGATTGCACTAACCATAAATTGGTTAATCACTGCATGTTGTATATAATTCCAAACAGAAAAATGTTAAATCCCTCTTTCTGGTAAGATGGTTTAAAATCATCTATGCTATTTGGTGACATTGACAGCATCAAAATTAAACACAGAGAGAATTTACACCCATCAATTATGCAAAATTCCAAAGGAATTGCCTGTCAAAAATATTGGTATTTTTAAGGTAAAAATACCTTAAGTCTTCAATGCTTAATATTGATCATTGTAACATTACAAAATTCAGTATTTTTTAAACTTTTACAGAGGAACATGCCAGTTCTGGTTACCTCTTTACTGGAGGACTGGGCACCTGCAAATGTAATTCTGTTGGGAAACCAGCATGAGGATGAGGTCTGTAGTTAACTTCAGAACTGATCTGGTCTTTCCTCAAATCTGGGGCTAGAAAAGAAAATACTTCAAAATTAACAGGTATACAGTCCAACTCCTTCTTTATAATTCCTCAGAGGTTACAGAAACAAACAAAATACAACAGGACAATCTCTTTCAAGATTCGAGATTAATCAAAATAACCATTTTGAAGATAATCTGTCACAGAAGGTCAGATCTTAGAATCTGGAGGAAATTTTCTGGGTTTTCTTCTTACCAGAATATAGGTAATTATGACAATTTTGAAGTCCTGTAGATATGTTTTCAAGATCACCTTAATATTTAATCTGTCTAAAAGCACATTTTTAAAAGAAGCTTTTATTAAAAGCATGTTTAGTGCTTATTATGACATCCAAAGTCATTCAAATTACAAAATAAGAACTATGTAAGACTTCTAAAAATCCATATAATAATTAAACAGAATGAATATTGTACAGACTGGGGGTGGTCTACGTTGTTCTGTTGTTTGTGGGTTTTACAGAAATACATTCTTTGAAACAATTCAAACCCTAGAGCAGACTGTAATGCTTACAGAGACACTGGGCAGACAAAGAGCACTGTCACCCACGTGCCCCAAACACACAGCACTGAGTGCCTGGGCCAGCACTACTGCACTCCCACTCCAGAAGCTCCTTCTATTCCCAAGCAAAGAATCATTCCCTGAAAATACACAAGTTCTGAACAAGGCAGCTCCTAGTGAGCAGGGAATAAAGGAAGCGTTGAAGTATTCGTGTCAACACCACACAGAATAAAACACTCTCTTGGCAAGTGACAAGCAGCAGTCTATTTGTTTAGAGATAGATACTCTAAGTCTTCCTAATACCATGATTAGCCCATGAATATCAGTTACCTGCTCTGAAGCCACTTAAAGAAATGGCTTAGTATTATTATTATTATTATTACAATGGCTTATTTTGTCTGTGTACAGGCTAGACTCACAACTGCTACACCTATTTCACTTGTTATTTCCCTAAGGTTAAATATTTAAAATCTTGGAACTTCAGACTCATGAACATATGAGTTAAAACCCCAACAGCAGAGCAAAACTAAACTGAAAACTTTGGGTGTTGCTGTTTGGTGATACTCGTTTTGAGGGTCAGTATCTGCCCTATCTTTAGGTGACATGAGACTAAAGACATGAAATCTTTGACCAAGAACACAGCTAGTAGAGGCTAAAGCAGCATATAGCACAGGAGACAGAGTCCCCATATGCCTTTCCTTCAAGTCTTGAGACTGAAAAAAAAAAATTAATAAAAAAGGTCACAATAAACAATACCACAACCTTAGAAATACTATTTATGGGAAAATACTCTTACTGAATGAGCCCATACAAGGGACAAGTATTTAACCTGAAAGTTCAAAACCCCTTGCGTGCCACAGAGCTACCTGAAAGTGAGATAACCAACACTGAGGCTATATTTCACACAGAAACATTTCATTCTGCTGCAGACTGTGACGATTTTCACTCCGAGCCCAACTCCCGGAGGACTCCGCAGGCTCCCAGAGCAGTGCCGCGGGCGGCCGGGAGGCGGCAGCAGAAGCCAGCGAGCGGCTCCCTCGGGCACATCCAGCAGCACCAGGTGCTTTGAGCCTGCGGAATTCCAGCGAGCTTAAAAATAGATGTGTTATTTTCCCTTCTGCTGACAGCACAGCCATGCACGGTTAAAACCAGACGCCGGCTCGATTGGGAATTTTGGCTCTATGTTCTCTGCAAACCTAAATATGGGACACACAAGCCCTGCTCAGCTGGAGCCCTGCATCCTTATCAATGGCTCCTAAAGAGCTGAGCAATAAATCAAAGGTAATTGCTTTCTGACATGTAAACCGGTCTGCTTTTAACATTTACAAACATTAATTTTCATATCTGGGTAGTCAACCCAAATTTTCAAGAGATTAACATCCATTCTACAGCCCACAGGTAGGACAGACAAGGTCTTGTCTAATACCTCAATTTACACATACAGAACACGTGCAAAAATCTGCCAAGTCCAGTTTCTGTGGGGAAAAAACCCCAAATAAAAATCAATACAAAACCCCTACAAAAACCTCCAAAAGAAACCTCAACTCCACATTAAATTCAACTTCCTCTTTACGTGTTTTAGCTGCACATTTCCTGGATTTTTTTTAATATTTCCCAAGTTGTCAATGAAAAACTCAACAACAAAGTGTACTAATTTTTGTAACAAATATTGTGGTAAATTCCTCTCTCTTAGCCCAGACATTTTCTGTATTCAGTTGAAATGACAGGCAAACTTATTGGAAGCTTTGGAAATGTGGAACAACAACAATCTCTCAGCCAAGGAAGTAAGCATGTTATAACTTGTCCAAAACGGAATATTATTTCTGAAAAACAGTGACCAATCTTCTTAAAAAAAAAAAAAAAAAAGAAACCCTTACATTCTGGAAACTTTACTTTTGGAGCAACATTCAGTTGCAAAACCTTTCATATATATTTTTATTCTATCATTTAAAGACACTCCAGAAAAGCATTTATTTGTTTCTGCTTCATGGGAAGTAAACTAAGTAGCTACAAGCTTTAATTCTCCACTCATTTCTTTAAACTTGGCATTAATGTACACTGACTGCACCATAAGGGTAAGAACTAGATTTCCCTAAGTGCAGTTGCATGTTTTGAATTATTACTATAAATACAGTTTTGCTAAGCATATGAGCTGTCTTTTTCAGAATTAGGGCTGGTTTGTGGGGTTTTCTGAAGCGACACAATAAGCAAAGGCAATCTGGATTCTTCTTTCCACACTAACCAGATCTTCAGAATGATTCTAGATTTCAGTTGGAGTTGTCTCATGCTATTGAACTGAACAATGGGAAAACCATTAAAAACAATGGGAAAACCATCAAAATTCGCAACCTTTCTTTAACTTGCAGAACATGAAGTTGGAAATGTTGTCCTCACACTGCTCATGTCTCAACTCCTTTAGACATAAAAAAACTTTAACTCCTCAGCTCATCAAGTTCAAACTTCATAAACACAAAGTGATTAATATAAATGATGGATATTACATCTGCTTACTCAGTATTTATATTTTCCTGCCAAAATCTGACCACACAATTTAGGGATTAGCCTTGTGGGACCTTTGGTTCAGTACTACAGTTATCTACTGCTTACTGCTCGTGTAAGGAGCAGCCATTTGATCTCCCAGTCACTGTGTGATCCAGTGTTTCTATCTTTATAATGTCCTGACAATAAGTTTATTTTTGTAAGTCAGGGACAGAATTCCTCAAGTGCTGAACAGTAGCCTCATTCAGCTCCAGTAAAAAACAAGGAGTTGGTAAAGCACAGTTATACAAATGGTGGGCATAATTAGAAGTCCAACATTATTTCCATAAGAAGTTTTCCACATAAAGAAAACCACTCAGACATATTTTTTTTGAGTTGCCATGAGAGCCTAACAAAGATTTCTTACATTCCATTCCTCTCTCAGAAAGGACTGAGCATTTGCTTTTTAAAGTCCCATTTTCTGGGAGTCTGTCTGGTATTTACCTACCAATCCATGTCTCGTTAATAATATTCAGAGATGGAACATAAGGTAATACAACTGATACCTGTAAATGACTACTGTTGTCCTTGCTGAAGGTGTCCTGACACACTTTTTAAGCAACACAAAACCAGAGTCCAAACATATCTTTAACCCCACATACCTGTGAAATTATCAAATTCTTCAGATCTCTTTTTGGTCCATTGATCACTTCCATTAAAAGTATTTTTTTCCAAAATGGAGTTAAATACATGCATTTTTTTGAAAGAAGCTATTTAACAATTTGTTACTGAATTAGAGTAACTGAATAGGTTGGATCCTATCCTCATTTTTTTACAATAACTCTGAGGATCACCTGGAATCACTGTACTTTTTTAAAGAAAATGTAGGATGCATGTTGAAAGCTTCAAGTATTTTTAAGTACTCTCTCCCGAGAATAGCCCATTGTTTTAACCCACCCATTTTTCATGTCTAAAGAGTATTTTAAGTATTTTTCACTGGTGCTTTTTTTCCCCTTTTTCCTATTCAACTGTGTTTGATAAGAATGGTATTGGTACTCAAAGCAGAATAAATCTCATGCAAAACCAGATCTTTGCATTCCATTAATGGAGTTTGCTACTCATTTCTGGTTGGGTTTTTTTGCTTTGGGTTGTAAAAATAAGCAAACACCAAACTAGTTCTCTTTCTGCACCAAAAAACAGATTAGAATGACAGAAAAGTTAGAAGCAGTATGGCAACACCCCCACCCCCACTTTAAGTCCTAGGAGAAAACATACTATACAGTATTTGAAAAGAAGTATGATTATCTATAAAAATCAAATGTTTCCTGAGGAAGTGGCCTCATATTTATTGCCCCTCTTTGTACAAGCACCCTCCCATTGTTTCAGCAACAGCAGATAATGATTTTGGCTGGCCTCAGGCTGACCTATAATATTTATATGCCAAGGCATTTATCAACTTTATAAAACCCCAGCAGACATATTAGTATGTAAAAGGAAGTAGACTTCCTTATTACATGTGTTTCTTCCTGATACTGCTTCATATCTAGGAGGAAAACAAATGGTGCCACAGTCCACCCAGACATTAAAAAAAAAAAGTCTTCCTTAGTATCCACCAAGAAAGCTCCTAGAAATGCTTTTGGGGAAACCACAGGGAGTGAACCAAATTACCGTGTCATTTGTGTTACCTTTTTTTGGGTTTTGGGGCTGAAGGGAAGAGAAATTCTGGTAAATCTACAACAGTTTTTGAAAAGTTAATTTTTATATGGCTTCTTACCATGGAAGTTTCTGTTCTGCTGGGGTGTTGAATGTAACACACTGTCAGCTTTTTTGGTTGACAAGTTCTGCTCACTGTAAAAGAAGCACATACGTGATTACAACACTGAAAGTGTTGAACAGACACCACTGGTTATCTAATCCAATTTATTTGTAGGTATCAATATCTTCAGTAACTGTAGCCTGTTAACCAACATTCCATCTTGACCATTTTCCTAGTTTGATAATTTGCTATTCATTAATAATTTGTTTTGAAAACAAATATCATTCAAAGTTGTGACTGCCACTTGTTATCTCATTCCTAGGGATTCTCATTTAATTATTCTTCCCCTCAAACTGGAATAAAACTGGAAGATCACAGCTGCCAACCCAAAAGGAGAGAAAAAAAAATACCAGAGGATTTAGTAAATCTTGCTGGTTTAGATAGGCAGAAAACATGCATTACTAATCCAGACAGGGAGCTGACAAACACCCTGCCAATTTCTACCTTTCACAAGAGTAAAGCAGGGAAGATATACACAGTGGCAAAAGTTCAATAAAGTAACCCCTCTTACTGAAAGGGCAGGAAAACAAGAAAAATACTGAAAGAAACACGAAGAATGGAGTTAAAAACAAAACAGTAAAGTTTTTCCACTTTCTAAAAGAACTTTCAAATAATTCGTTTATATTTTCTTGGGTTTATGAGACAGAGTCTGAAGGGTTAGCAGGGAACTAATAAGTCTTGCCAGCCAGTTGAAATTACCAGTCACATAAAGCACTTCTGGAAGTCCCAGGAAGTCAGCTGTATTTTGATAAAGTATGTTTTTTTCTTTATATGACAAACATTTAAACAACAGTGCAAGCAGATTCATAATGAACTACGCTGTTTGAAATTTATCATATTCTCTCTCACAAAATGACACATTTGGGTGTCCCCTTGCCTCTTGGGCATGCTTAAAAATGAGTTTAAACTGTCAAAATCTGTTTGAGGCACCTATCAAACACAAAATATAACCATGAGTTGGAGTAGCTTTATACGTAATTATGTCATTAAGCAATAAAAGCCCATCAGGTTTTTGCATAGTGGGATTTTGTACAGTTTGGTGGGAGGGAAAGACTGGGAGAAAGGGGAAGGACATCAAGGTCTTTTCATATCCTGGTGTTGGCCATTCTCTTTTCCTGTGAAATAAGTTGCCATGAAAATATATGTCTGAAAATTTGCTTGGATCCATAAAATCAGATCTATCAAAGAGACTAGGCTTGGGCTCCCAGCTGTGCTTTTCCATTTTATGGATATAAACAAGATTTGAAACAAGAATGAATGGCTTTTAGAAGGATCTACATTCCACATGCAGTTTGAGATACACAATACTGAAAACTTCATGTGGAAGGATTATAACTTTATTTCACAGTGTCAAAGATTTAAGTTGGAATGGACCTCTTCAGATCATCAAGTTCAGCCAGTTTTAGTAATTTTACACTTTCCAGCAAAGATTTATTTCAAACAGATCAGTCAATTACCAAGTGATCAATACGTGCCCGAGGTGATCTGGAAAACTGAATTTCTGCACTATGTGTGGTAACGGCACCCAAAATTCACCTACTGCCATTCCCATCTCCTTGTCAGGGCCTGTCTGTACCAATGTTATAGGTGTGATTTATACGGACACAGCATTATTCCATTACAGATGGAAAGTTACACACAGTCTAAAAATCTCGTAAGTAAAGAGTGTAGCAATTATTACAAATGTACACACCCTGCCCCTCAGCAGGGCTTAGCAGTTCTGGCTCAGTGCCTCAGTAACTGGCTCAGTGCCTCCCAAACAGAACCAGAGTGAAGGTAAATTGAACACTTAATTGCCCACACCCTTATTTCTAGATACACTTGAGCTTTCCACATACCTGACTTCAAGCAAGTTTCAAAGCATATTTTCCTGGGTGGTTTTGATTTTAAACAACACATAAACATTAGAACAGGTTATTTTTCCATAAACACAACCTATGCAAGCTCTAAGAGCGCTAGCATTACCTGCAGGAAGCACTTTCCTTCACGTTCTTGGGTTCTGCCGTATTGATTCCTTCAATAATAGGGGAGTCTGGATTTGCAGATCCGTTGCTGATATGGTCACTGCTTTCATACCCAGATTCTGTCCTCTGAATTTGCCAGTTATCACCATGGAGTTTTCTCTCTGTAAATCCTTTGCTTTTTTCAGCATTCCCTTTTCCCTCAGAATCCAGTGAACTTCGACTTCCTGTATCCTGTTTTGTCTCATCTTCATATATAGTCATTAAACCCTTCTGCATTTGGTTCTCCTTTGGCCAGTGGTTAAAGCTCCTCTCCTTTTCGTGCTTAGATTTACTGCTCAGGTTTGCTTTGTGCTTTGGGCTGTGCTGTTTTTTCTCAGTCTCGCTGAAAATGCTGTCTACATTCAGTGTCTCTCTCATTGGTTTCCAACCTTTACTCCTGCTCCTGATACTTCCTTTGTCCCTGGAGTCTTGACTGGTGTCCGTATCGTAGCCAGTGACGCCATTGGTCCGTGTCCTTGTCACTGGTTTCTCCCCAGCAGGAAAAGGTTCTGTTTTGTTTGATCCAAGCACATGAGCAGAAAGCTTTGCTTGGTGAGGTGCTTGGTTGTCGTGCTTGTAGGGGCCCCTTCCCTGGCTGCTGTAGATCCGCTGATCCGGGCAGTGCCTCAGTCCATTTCCAACTGGAGGAGACCCTGACTTAGCACTAGAACGGTCTTCCCCAATCAAGTCTTACAAGAAAAAAAAAGGAAAAAAAGCTGCATTAAAGTTCGCATTAATATTTCATAGAATGATTTATGTTGAAATGGACTTTATTAGTCATCAAAGTTCCAAATGCCCTGCCACAGGCAGGGACACCTTCCTCCAGACCAGGTTGCTCAGAGCCCCATCCAACCAGGGCTTGAACACTTTCAGGATGGAAGCAGTCATTTAACAGATATTGTTACAGTCCTAATGTCTCTTACAGTATCTCTACAAATCCAGTATGTATTTCAGAATACTGAAAACTGGGAAACTTTAATCTTACTGTGTGGTCTCTTAAAAGGAGAAAAAAATCTGCACAAGCAGCATTGAGACTAAAAGTTTTTTAATCCACTGATTCTCCGATTATATTTTTAAAATGTACCTCTTTGTCTCCCAGACTCTTTCCTTGGTCCTCTGTCTGCATCTTTTCGTAAAGATGTGAAGTTTTTCATGTCAGCAGCTTTCTGGGCACACTCTCTGGATAAGTCCTTCAGCCTGTCCTTTTGATCGCTGTATCCTAACTTGGCTGCAAAAAATACTTCTTGTCAAACCTCATTACTCAAAAGTCATTCATCACCAAAACACACAAATATATTTATGGACAGTAAGATTTAGTACTACTTAAACAGACTAATGAATTAGTTAACACAGATTAAGAACATGAGATTTCTTTCCAACCATAAGATCAAGTCCATTAACATACAGGACTACAAATAATGCTGATATCACAGCACTGCTGGGGAAAAGCATTCCTCAAATAGCCAATGATCCACAGAGCCACACCTCAGCCTCAAGGCACTAATGTGCCTTTTAATCACCAACATTACTGGAAAGCTTGATAATGTTTGAGAAATGGAACAAGGCCTCAAGAGCAACTTTAGTTAAAGAATAACAAGGGTAATAAATATTCTGCACTTACAGTTCTCTGGAAAAGTTAACACTCCATGGCAGATATTCAGATATTACTTAAACATCGAATGAATCTTTGAGTAACAACTATGTCAATGATGGAATTCTTCCCTTAGAAATAGGTCTAGTCCTGAGGTTAGAACCCACCTGAAATGCTATCAATTGAAACATTTTGTAATAAGACATACCTGGTTTGGCTTTTTGGGGGTGGGAGTAGGGAATACATACCTGGACCTCTACCACCACTTGCTTGAATATGGCTTCTACTGAATGCTGGATTATCTGGTTGAAGTTTTTTATTACTTCTTTGATTAATGGAGTCTCCAATTCCATTCTCTTTCCCATGGTCTGATTTAGCAGCAGAATGCTTTTCAAGTCCTGTCAAACAACACATTTATCTTTAGAAATAAAAGGCTTCCTAATTTAAATTTCCAATATCTAAATTTAAAAAAAAAAAAAAAAGCTTTTTAATTGTGGATTAAAAAGCCAGAAGAGAAACATCACCAAAAACCACATTACATTTCAATATACTAGGCAATAAGGCTCTGTAATATTTTATATACTGCCATATTTATAGTGGTAGCCTGCAGTGAAACAGGGTTCTCAACTCTTTGCTCCCTGAAGTCATCTATGTTCTATTGCTACACACAATGTGAAGAGTAACATGTCAAACTCAATTTGCCTTTCATTTATGTTACTTTTAAGTTATCCTTAGCATTAAATTTAAAAAGCCAACCCAAGACAGCAGTACAAACTACAGAACCAAAAGACTGGATTCTTACATACAGAGGCCTGTTATATATGAATGTGAGAGAAAAACGGTTTCCTGGAGCTCCTTCTGATTTTTCCCAAAGCTCTGAACCGTGCTCTGTGTGTATATATATAAACATATACAAACACACATGCTCCAAACCTCAGTATGTGCATGAAGCTTAAGTAAAGTTTCTTCTTATGTAATTTATAAAAGGTATTTTAAATGTTTCAATACACATGTAAGAACACCCGCTTAGACAAGTACTCTACAATTTTCTTCTGAAATTAACAAAGTTCTGAGCGGTCACAATCTACAACAGAAAATCTTTCTTTCCGATTAGCCATTAGTCTTTATTGGTATCCCCTTATTAACAGGTCTAATACTGAGCATACACACTAATCTCTTTTCTTTTGAGACTCTTCAGATAATGATTGATAAAAGTATTTCAGAACAAAACAGCCAATCCTTTTTTTCTCCTTTATAATCCCCATTTCAGAAACACAGCTGATACTGTTATTAAAAAAAAAAGAGATACATCTAATTACCCAGGTCTTCCCCATTTCCTCCTGCTGCCTTGCATTGAGACCAGTGAATAATCTGCTTTGGTGCATCTTCTGGAGACACAGCTGTGCCATCTGGGTTAGCATAAAATAGCAGCAATGGCTGGAAGTGACACCGAATGCACCTGGACACCACATCTTTCCATTTTGTTCCGATCTAAGGAAAAAACCAGCAAAACAAAACCCCAAAACTTTATCAACGGTGCTGAACCCAAATATGGAAAGAGCAATTCATTAAGCAAGAGACACCAAATGCCTAATTCCAAATGTACATGAAGATACAACATTTTAGCACTGTGTTCACATAAATTGCAACAAAAAGATAGAACGAGTTTTACACGGTCTAACAATCAGATCATCATCCCTATGGATACAGCTGGCAGTATCTTTTTTTTCTTTAAAAGAATTACAAAGTCAACAATAGACAACATTCTGAAACATTCAGCATTTGTAAGGCACAACCATAAAGCAGTGAAATCAATTCTAAAGGTCATTTAAAAAACTTATAAAACTGAAGGTTTGTTAAAATAAAAAAGTTGGTTTGACTTTCTTCAACACTGGTGTCAGAAGGAGGCTCTCCAGAAAAGAAAAGATCCCAAAATTTGGTAGGAGTAAAGCCAATATTTACCTCTTTTACATTAGCATCATCAAACAGCACCCATTTGCAGCTCTTGGTGTGAAAGGCAAAGGCACAGTAATGTCGGCTCGTGTAGCAAATCATTCCCACAAGGAAAAGCTCACTGTTTTTGGCATTTTCATCTGTAACCCTATAAAACAGCTGTAAAAATGATGACATATTTTAAAACATGTATAAAACACCACCTCAATTTCCTGACCTACTGCTGGCATTTCATCAAGGTAACTGGTATTTAATGTCTTGTTGTATTATACAATTTTTCCTGAGTATAAATACTGATTTTTGCAGTTACTACATCTATTTTAACTTTTTTTTTTCATACTTGAAAGAGTAAAATATTAATGTTTTGGAATAATTCCACAATGTCAAACTGAAAATTATATTCCTAGATTTTCAACTAGGAAGTCTCCTACATTAATCATTGTACTTAGGGACAAAACACTTCCAACAGGACTTTTTCCTCTCACAGGAACTACATCAAGCAGCACATTATAAAGAATGGTAAAAGTAGACATTTATATAAATATTTAACTTTAGATAAAGTTAAGTTGTGCTTATAAAAAATACATATGAATATTTCTATTTTGTAGATATTCACATATACATAAAATAAAAAGTAAAATTCAATTCTAGAAAAAGCAAAGAGTAAGTTTTAGGTCAGATACCCCCGGAAGATAAAGCTGTGTTGCCAGATTCCGCATAACCTCTTCTGTCAGATCAGAGTGCTCTGAATCCCAGACTAAACCAATGGTGACAATCTCAGGACAATTCATAAGAACACGACGAATTTTTATTTTCTGACCACAATTACTCTAGGAAAAAAGGAAACAAAAACCGTGACGGGAGGGAAAACAAAATTGTTTAAAAATTGGAAGTCCAAAGTGAGTCACTACACAAGAATTAGTTCAACAAAACAACTCTGCAATGTCTTTAATTCCAAAATTTAGTTACGGTGTTTGCTTCTAACAATTTAAGGATAACATTCTTCATCATAAAAACACTTGGATGAAGACTACAGCTTAACTTGTATATCCAATCACCACCTTAAAACAAATCTCTACAACTTTTAAAATATAACTTTAAGGGCTTTGTTCACCCTAAGCTGGCTGCTCTGAAGCAGCAACACATAACCCTGCTTTTAGAGGAATACTTCTAGCCTGATTTAGTATCCTAAAAAGTTCTCCTCTGTATCCTAAAGTAATGTAACATTTTTGTTTACTTACAGGACACTTTCTGTAGTCATCAGCAGTATTTGCTGCCTGCAGCAATTCCGCAAACATTTCTGGCTTGAGACGTTCATGCCTCTCCATCATTTTTTCTACTTCATTACTGCAAAAAGTAAGTTAAACAACTATGCATCTCCCTTCTAAAGAGTTAACAGACTTCAGTCAACTCTCAATTAACTATGTTGTTTAACTAAAACACACAGTGGTACAACAGTAGTGATACAAACATTTCTGTCAAGCTCTCTCTACATCTTGCTTTTGAAATCCAAATGCTATTTTTGGACAGTATCTCAAAAACATGTTGTAACAAAAAAATACACATTAACACTTAAAAGCTTTCTCTGGCATGCTTTACATAATATTAGAAGGGTGTATATAGAAAAATGACTAGCAAGAATAAAAGCTCTTACCACAGGGCTGTGGTGGAAATGTAACGCACAAATTCCGTAAAAGGCAACGGATCTGATGATGCTCCACAACTGCGACACACACACTACAAAAATAAAAGTACTTTTGTTTTTATTTACTCAGGACACAGAAAAAAAAGGTATTTGTTAAAGCAATCAAATGTAGGTCTGACCTGCTCATACAGCGTCATAGCAAACTTCTGGTGAGAAATACAGGATTTCGAAGTGCACATATCTGTTTCACTGTTTGGCACTAAGTGGAAATGAATCCTCTCAAGGATATTTTCCTAAAAAGAAATAATAACATAAATGTAAACTGAACTGATGAAGTCAGAACACACAAGGAACACTACAGTTTAATACTTCAACTACGCCCCTTGGCTCCCTATGACTGCACTGAGTTTGTCCCCATAATCAGCAAGGCCATTCTCTCCTTTTGCCAAAAATACCAGAGGTAATGGGAAGAAGTGAATCTATTCAGGTAGATCAGACAGATGATTAGTTCAGAAGTCCAAATACACTTTGAATAGATGGAGCAGTAATAAGATGCTCTCTTTCATGACTGCGACATCTCAAACAGCCTCTTTCAGGAGCTCTCCGCTGGATTTTCCTATGTACGTGAAAAAAGAAAATCTAGCAGGTAGCAATTAATTTGGGGATATTCCCAAAGGATGTCCAAAGCTGAAAGGAACCAAAGCAGCACTTGTATTTTCTGCCCCTCAGATCTGTGTCTGAAGGTTAATACTGGAGGTGATCTAGGGTGAAGATTTTCATTGTCTAACACAGGACCTCTTAGGAAGGTCTATTTACCACAGTTCTGTGCCATCTGGAGTCACCTTTAAAGGCCACAGAAGTGGCTTGTGTCTTTCAACAAGACACTTCACTGAAGCAGAAAGTAACTACAGCAAGATCTTCAAGTATTCATTCACTCTTGGGTAAGAAAACTGAAATCTCTTCTGCAGAAGAATTCGGCAACAAGCTGGCCAGTTTTAACACACTGTATTTCAATAGCTGATGATTGAATACTTGGGGGAACAGACCATATATTCAAATCCATAGGTGCTTCTCCTGATAGAGATAACCTTTCTCTCCATCAAAAAGCTTCTAGTAATGATTCAGAATTCACCATCCTCACCAACCTCCTGCTCTGCCTGAGCTACAGAGTTAAGGGAGGAGAGTATGGAACAAATGCAAAAGTACTCCATCCCCCTTACCTGACACTTACTCCACGTGTCTGTTGCCCCAAACTGGCATAAAGAAACTCAGCAGGCTGATGTTGTTTGAATCCTACTCGTGAGGCTGGAGCTACCAAACCCACTGAACGATCATAATTCTGCTCAACTCTCACAAAGGCCACTTACAAAGCATTCTGCTGCATCATCCATGAATCCCAGCTGGAAACGCTGCTCATCCTTGAAGCTTTCTGCGAGGGCATGTCTCATGTTATCCGACGGGAGGGCTTTTTCTCGACTGTGTTGGAATTGAGAAAAGATTGCCTAGGAAGAAATGCAATGATTGCTTAGCTTCATTAGCCACTTGGCTAGACATCATGGTTCTATACAAATACATCATTTCTTGCATAAATATGTAGAATACTGATATTTATAGACCCATGTAACTTTCAAAATTACTGTTTTTTCTTCAAGTTACCACATCTCTGTGTTCTGCTACTGATTCCTCTATAAGAAGTTATGGTACCGAATTGAACCTGTAGAACAACAACATACAGGATATAAAACTACAAGTGATTGACTTGAGCTCCTAGAAGCAACACAAGCCCTGTTCTGTATGTAATTATACAGCTTTTTTAATTTGGCCACTGGAATAGCAGTTCATGCATATGTATCTCATGTTTACAGATGGTGTGTATTTCTTAGGGCATAATGTAACAGCATTCATGATTCACTAAATAATGTAATGTTTACTACTTAGGAGAGGAGCATATCTTTATTAAAATTATGGATATGCAAAACCTCCCATAAATTAGATAGAATGCTGATAATCCTTGCTATGAAATCAGCTCAGTGCCGAACGAGTGCACACAATACAAGAGAAAAGGTCAATATCTGCAGTTCTGGAACATGATGATAAATTGCACTTGGTTTTTAATCCATTTCCCAGAAGAGAGAGTTGGCTGCTACTTTTCTTTTTGGCAGAGATACCCATCCAAGTGAGCTCATGATTTAGCAAGTAAGGGAGGTTGATTCTGAAAGAACTGAAAGTTAAAAGCTATTAAATGAATTACAGATTTGCAGATATTTAAAGGTGTATTCCCAAGTCAAGAACTCTAAGTCAAACTTTAAGGAGACTTGAAGAGACTAAAGACAAAGCAAGTCAGGAGAAGCCACGGAAAATATAAATAAAGATATGCATTCTTCACATAGACTTCCTGTGGTTAAAATCTGTTGGATAGAAGGCAAAGATACTACAGAAAAGCAAAGCTTCAGTGCTAACAAAAAATAGTGTTGTAACCATGATGCATTCCTGGGGGTCTCTCAAATATCTGATCTTCCCTCTCAAAACAAAAAGCATGGACTACGGACAAAAATTCAGCCACTATCCCCATGTAAACATTCAGAATGAAGTTTTTAACAGCTCTACTTTGAAAACATTTATGACTTCTCATTTTGGCTGCTAGGTCATTTTTTGGTATGCAACATAGCTTTATATGTCCAGCTAAAAAAACCCAAACCAGTACAGATAAGCAGTTGTGCAGATAGGTATGCTCAGTTAAATGGCCTGCATAGTCAAAGTCCCAGAATTTATTTGCTATGTTTTTAGTTTATAGGAGAGGCTGACATAGATAAAATATCCTTCATTGTTGAACAGGTAAAAAGGGTTAAAACAGCCCAAGACCACAAAAAAAAACAAAACCCCAACCCAGCCAAAAAAAACCCACACAAGTCACAAACAAGTCACTGTTTATCCTCATCCAGTGTATACATTGCATGGAAATTAAAACGTCCAAGATTCTGAACACAGAACAAACAGAATTACTCAACCAGAACCTCTAAAGAGCCAAGAAAGCCAAAGTAGTAGAGTACAGAACAGCTGGAGACAGATACTTCCAAATGAATTAACTACTCTTTTTTGAGGTCAGTACATGGAATTAAAGATCAGAACGACACAGGTAAAAAAATTCCCATTCTACCCAGTTCCAGGACAGGCAGAAATACCACTTCTTATCAGTATTCTTGGGAGTGCACCAAAATGGGAAGATGTCAGGCCAGGCAATGAAAGACATCCAGGCACAGCGAGCCATTGAGATAAATCACACAAGATGCATCAGGGGAACAACGAATCCCTCAAAACCAGATACTTGAACAAATAAGAAAATCCCAAAATTCTAATCTACAGCAGCCTCACGAAGCAGCTGAAGGTAGTGTATGGCTTTGGAAGGTGACTTAAAGTGATGCAAAACCTAAAGTAAAGCCATCATCCTAAGACAGGAACAAGATTTAATCTGAAAATACTCGGTATGCCCAAGCTACGGGTCAGCACTTTATGTACTGAGAAAATCAAGTGCTTGGCACACAAAACCACCCTTATGCATTTTTTCATTACGAATTTTATCACTAATCAGACAGTAATATAATTATTGTAAAGAAAAAAACCACCTATATTTAAACACTATGGGAAAGAACAAAAACAGACACATGCAAATAAAAGAGAAATATTTCCAAGAGGCAGCTAGAAATTTTAAAAGACAATATAACTTATTTGAACTGACAGAAATTTTATGTTTAAGCAGACTAGAATTAGGGTACTGTAAAATTTCTTCTTCAAATACAAGAACATATTTCTGTTACAAACACCTGTTAAAAACTACCTTAAATGTAAATTGCTTCTTTACACAAGAATTCCTTAGTCACCCGTGGATAGGTATGATACAGACACAAATGTAAGAAACAAAATTAATTTATTTTTTCGTCATTTTGAAATATGGTTCTTCCAGAATTCTTATTTACCTTTAAAGCACAAAATATGCAGGCATCTCCTTGACACACATGTCCAGTCAAACCTCTTAAACTTCGTCGAAATATGTCAAGTTGCCATAATACCTATAAAAATAAAGAGGAAATAAATAATCAGTTCTGAAGATTCTTTGTTTAACATAACATACAGTAGATTTTAATTGTTTTCTAATTTCACATAACAGACAACTTAAGTACCAATACTGCTGCAAGAATTGTGGGCTTTATTTCTGTTAGTTCAGTAAATTGTGGAGGTGGAAATGAAAGTTTTACATTCACCATTTAAAATTTAGATCTGTCTTTTAAACTTTTTGAAACAGTGTATTTTGGAGAAAGAGCTGAAGTACTCTCAAGGAAACAAGAAGCAAGCTAACTCCGTCCAGGGATTGTAGCAGTTTTCTTAAAGCTCTATATAAGAGTTAAGCCTATACTACATTCTTATGATCTCTTACTAAAATGATTGCTGAACTACATTTGTTTTCCCACAGATCAAAATAATCCTGGTGCTTAAACAGATATGTTTCTACCTCTTATTTGTGTAAATACCCTGCAAAAAGGTAATAACAGCTTGGCTACACTACACTGCTTTCAATATCTTATGTCTTGGGTATATATGAAGTAGTTTAGAAAGCTGTCCATTAAAAAAATAAAAATAAAACCCCTAAAAATGAGTTGTCAAGAGGCACAGTAACACAACAGCTGCAAATCCAGGGAGGAGAAGATATCCTATCTATAAATATAAAAGCTGAAATGAATTAGGATGTGTTGGAAAATGAAAGTCCAAAGCTCAGTTCTGAAGGTTGAGCAGAGGTTAAAAGAAAAGAAAGGAACACATTCCTCCTTGTAAAAGGGCAGTCACCAACCATCTGCCACTGTTCGATAAACAGCACTGGGTTGTGAAGTTGTAGGATTGTCTGAAACTAGAACTAAAAATTACTTAGGGCTTCATTTTAGAGCACCTAAGTGAAAACAACAGAACTGCAAGAGAATATTAGGTCATGCTGCTCCCACTGGATGCAAAACAGCAAATACTCTACTAAAACTACAGCCCATTTTTATTTTAGATACATACAGATACCATACACACCACATAGCTACACCTCTTATATCTCCTAGGTTTAAATCCATGCCATTTTTAAGTCTCTCAATTTTCAGGAAGCCTACGCCTCTATTAAGCCCTCTGCCAGTTTGAGAAATAATTCTGTACAATTTAAAAACATTCAGGTTCAAAATCTGAGCATTACAAGAAGTACCTTGTTATAAAGAGAATTCCAAGTCATATTTCTTTGGTACCTAGTGTATCTCCTACTCTAATTCCACAAATCTTTCCTAAGATTAGAATCAAAGCTCTCACTATATGTGCGTGTTCTGATACACCCCAGTATCATAGGCCCAGGTGCTAATTCTGAGAAAATGGTATTTTAATAAAAATAGTGTCCTATTCAATACAAGTAGTAATGGTTGCCCCACATAAAAAAAGTGTCATGTAAATTTTGGAAGTAATTTTGCTATGTTTGACAGAAACATCACTTTTAAAATTCAAGCGGAAAGTCTTAAAATTTTGACTCCTACATTTTCAAATACAAAAGGAAAGTTTTTCAGACATTCCTGACACATGCAAATAAAATTCTGTGCAAAATAAAGTATTTAATACTCTCAATTCCTTAAAATTAAATGCTGAATAAAATTGCCTCCACAGTGTCCTCTTCTTACAATTGCCATTTTTGTTTGCCCCACACACTTAGGAAAGTCTATTAAAAAAATGTTTAATAGATGAAGTTATTTCTTACCTGAACAGCACTATTAAGAAAGCAGCTATTTTGTCCGGGTTCATTTAATAAGCCTTTTGTAGGGGCCAGGGACAGGATACTTCCAGGCTGATAAACTTTTCCAAGATTACCCCCAGGTTTTCTTAGGAATTTCACCCATGCCATTATTTTTTAGAGTTTATAATCACAATGTTCACGCTTAAATATTTAAGGATATGATGGGTGCAAGGCAAAGAAGGTGGTTCTACAATAATATTTCTAAAGTCATGGCATTGCATTCAACTCTGTGCAGTAGTAACCATCCATGGACTTAAGTCCATTCTCCATGAGCAGCTGTCGCCATCCATCAGGATCAGTCTCCCAGTAAAAATACAGGTGAACAAAGTTTTTAACCCTCAGTCTTAAAAAAATAAATAAAAATGTCCAGTTAAGGTTAAAACATGTTAAAAGTTGTTAGAATAAAAGTTCTTAATGAGGAAGTTGCACAGTAACTGAATTCTTCCAGGGATATCAATAAAGTATTACTATAAATCATTAGTTGTATTATACTGAAAGTTTTTATATATATATCGCAGAACTGCAAAGTTCTTGTCAGGTGTTATACTCCTGTTCCCTCATTTTGTTCCATCTTCTTTTTACTTCTAACTGTAACCCATGAAATATATTCCAGTTTAGAAGACTCCATATTTATTTCATTCTCTTTCCAGTGAACCTGAAATAAGAAAAAACAGAAAGTATTAAAAAAAAAAAAAAATCCAAAATGTGAAAGACCTAAGTTAGAAAAGAGATCATGGCTAAAACAACCTCTAAATCTAAAGGCGGATAAAAGAGCCAGGAAAGATGACAAGAAAAAATCACCACCTAAAAATTGTTTCTAAGGCAGAAAAGTTATTTTATCTATCATGATTTTATTATCTTCTAAGTTTTTATACATCTCTAAAGACCAAAATAAAATTGCTGTAAAGGTTCTCCTAATAACCTGCAACAGCTTATAAAAAGATCATATAATACATGAGTTATTCAATCTTTGAATCTCCAAGTCTAATAAAAACACTACCAAGAAATAAATATTTTTATTCAACACTCAGAAACCTAAGCTGGTTTTGATTTTAATTTTATAGATGGATTGTCAGCTAGTACTCAGCTTTCAGAAGTTTGTGCTACCTACTAAACACTACATAAATATGTCATTTACCTGTCTGCACTCTCAAAGCAACCAGAAAAACAGTGCTAACAGCAAAGCAAGAACATTCTGGTCACTGCCCTAATAACCAACTCCAAGATTTTCAAATTCCAACAGTAAGGGTTATTTCTCCAATTCTTGAAGGAGCATGTTTAAGGTTAAATGACTCAATTTCCAGAACATCCCTACAACCACATGTAAAGCCCAAGCAGGGATCCTCTCTCACAACAATGGATTATTCTGTCAGTTTGGCATTACTACATCACCCACACAAACATTTGAAGGAATGGCACAGAACAGAATGTATTTAAATAAACCAAAGTAATTAGGGTTGCATATGTGGGAAAGAAAGATAAAAAAAAAAAGGGTGAAATTTGGGCTTCACATTTCAACTGAGATGTTCACCTTAGATATGACAAGCATGTGAGATACTAAAGATGTATCAATGTACTTCAAAACCTGCAGCTTCTCACTACAATTTTTTCTACTGTGTAAACTTTTCAAGATTGATGAGGAGCATTAAAAAACAAAAAATGAATTGTGTAGTTGGAATACCATATAAACTGGAAGAGAAGTTTGCTCAGCTCAGAACAAGAAACACCACATTCACACAAAACCATTCTACAGCTCTCTAACACTGTACAGCAGGGACACGTGGCTTTCAAAAATACCCGCAGGAAGTCTTGCGCCCCTAAAACCAGTCCCCTTTATTTAAGAGAAATAATGGTACTTGCTTGTGTTTAAAAATAAAATCAATAACTGGAACCTAACCAAAACTCTCTTTTGCCCCATGAATAATCAGATGAGTTCTGTTTGTTTACCGATGTTACTCTATCTCACCCGTAAGTAATTTGATTTAATAATACTGGAGATAGTAAGTGTGATTTGTGGCAGCACTGAGCAAGGAGTCTGAAATCTAACTGGAAACTGACCTTGACAGAACATCATGTAACAATTTTGTTTGCTTTATGTTCACTTCAATAAACCCAGAAAGAGGAAAGGAAAAGAAACTGTAGCTGGAAATGTGTATCAGTTTCAGATCTTATTAGAAATGCACATGTTGTTTTGGAAAGAGCTCATCCGGAACAATTTAAGATAATGACAAAGAGCATTCATTAACTAAGAAACTACAGGAAGTAATTTTCTCTTGCATTTCAGGGATGCCCTAGAACTAACTCTCCATGCACCAAGCATTTAGCTGTTGGGCTGGATCTCAGGAAAAGTTATAATGATTCACTGCAAGAATTTAATTTAAAAAATATTTCTGAATTAGCTCTCTGTTACGGTCCCATTGCATTAAAAGGCTTCCTCTTTAATTTCACATCCACAAAGTTGTGAGTACAAACAATTCCATCTATCACACAATTTATTCTAATAAATTGCAGAACACATTCATTGCAGTTTTCATATGTAGCAGTTCCACTGCACCTTTTTTCTCCACTGCATCAAATACTAAGGTACATGGCTTCTCATTCATTGGTAAGAGGGACACTGTAGATGAGCCTTCCAATGGTGCCATAAGCAATGGGATACATTTGTCATCACAGCCTCTCCCTAAGGTGAGAAAGTCTATAGAAGCATCTAGTTTTGAAATTTACATTGTACAAATATCTCAGGTTTGATTTGAAAATTTAAAAAACCAACAAGAATATTATTCCTCTGCTGACAAGCCTACCCCCATCACAGATGGCTCCATAAACCAGAGAAGTGATGTTGCTGATCAGTTTTGGTTGCTTCACCTCCCATGAGTTTGGCTGAACTTTTAAGTGACTGGGACTTGAACCAGACTCCCATAACCTAAACTCAATAGTCAATAGCATTAGAATTAGGACCCGAAGACTTCTTCCTTGTCTGTGGTAAGCCAGTGTTGCTAAGGGCACTGAAGCATTTATTAACCACCAGGGTTTACCAGGTCTTTTTAAGTTCTTGGCTTGACAAAAGTGTGAGTGACAGAGTATAGAGCATCAGTCAGTTGTGGATGCCCCATCCCTGGAAGGGTCCAAGGCCAGGTTGGATGGAGCTCTGAGCAGCCTGGTCTGGTGAAAGGTGTCCCTGCTCATGGCACAGGGTTTGGAACACGATGATCTTTATGGTCCCTTCCAACCCAAACCATTCTGTGATTGAACCATACTGAGTCTTCAACAAGTGCAGTCTTTCAGGAAAAGAGTTATTTCACACAGGGTTACTGACATGCTACAGAAGATTTTTAGCAGCTGAGAGTTAAAGGAATACTCTTGTCCTTCAGACTATAGGAACTGATTTTGGACAACTGTTCTCAACCAACTACACTAAACAAGGGATATAAGCTCTCAAACCAATGTCTATTTACCAGCCTAACTCCCTCTACCTTGCCCAATTTCAGTCACTGTTCTTCAGTCACGAGTGACCTCATCCAGCACCTGGCTACCCTTAGTAGTACAGCCTTACAGGACAAAATACATGCCTGTCAAAAATTTCTGGCACTTGCCTTTACAGCTTCCAGGACAACAAATCCACTTGTCAGCAGAACTGCACGTTATCACCTGCTTGGTTGGTACACCCCAGCACGTAACCACGGCTGTTCTCAGTGTAAGAAACAGTGTCACTGAAGGAGCTTAGGAATCAGTGCAGCTGACATTTTGCCTAAACAATCACTTTCTACAAGTACATTTGGGTTTAAGCGTCTTTGATATCCATTTAGATAAAACTGATGAGATAAACAGTTGGCTCTGTGAACACTGGAACTACCAATGCCTGGGCTCCTGGTAATTTTCTGTCTCATGGCTGAGTTCTTGCAGTTTTCTCCCCATTTGGGGCATAAGCCAACTCTGCTCCTCACATCATCTTACAAGGTCTCTCTCTTCCAGCCAGCTGCATCTTTTCATGCACTTTCTAAGTACATAATCATCTTTGAGACTTCCATCCCTTCTGTCAAGTTGAGTGGAAACCTGCCAATAAGTTCAAAAGTTGTTGACTGCTTCTAGCCCTGAAATTTGGCTGAAGAATAGCTATTTACATCTTCTTAGCTTCACTTTGCAACTATTCTCAGTGTGTCGCACAAACTACTAATGGCAAACCTTTCTCATGCCCAGTGCTGGGGTTACTTTTAAGCCACACAGCTTTTTGCTTCTGCTTGCAGTTCATGCCTCTGTGCTGAGCCTGGTTACCCCACCCAACCATCTGACAGCTCTGGAAAATCAACTTCTAAACTGATGTAACTTAGGAATTTAGACACAAGACAACAAAAACTGTGAAGGAAGAGTGATGAAATATATTATGAGGGACTAAATCTGTGATGGGAAACCACTAAAGTTCTCTGCAATGAGCCAGTATTATTAGGACTGGTGTTACTGTCTCCTCCTTAACAGAACGAAATTCATCAAAAATTCAACAACTTGCAACTGCAAGAATTTGAGTGTCTTCTTCAGCTCAAAAGGCTGTAATTTAAAATTGCCAATCTCTGTCAACAGAACAAAAATCTGATTTGTATTGTGACAGTGCTGGAGGTTGTAATGATTTTTCCCTACATTTGAAAAAAGAAATAAACAAACAGTGAAGCTGCTTCAAAAATGTAGAAAAAGACCAAAAATTTGAAAGGAATAATCTCTTAAACGCACCTCAATGAGGCTGAATCATAAATTTTTTGGTCCCTGCACAGATCCTGTCCCCTTCCACCTTCAGCCCCCCTGTTAAATATATTTGTCAACAGATTTCATGCACCATAAGATACGTGTAATGCTTTTAGTAGCCAGCAGTCTCTGTCTTTGGAAATTATACTATTCAGTTCAAAAGTTGTCACAGCAATACGTTTACAAGAATGCAAATTCTCACTGTTTTAAACATCAGAGAGGGAGAAAAACTTCATTAATAGCACTTACTTGCAGTAAGAAGAAACAAGAACACTACAAGACAAGACCAATACCAGTATATTACCACTGGCTGGTATTGGTCTGACACATTCTTTCTCCTTTGGTCACTGACTCAACAAGTCCCCAGGACACCAAAGGAGTGTTTGATGGTATCTCCTCTAGAAACTCTTCCAAACAGCCCCTGCAGATCTTCAGCCCAGACTTTTTCTGTTTTTGAGATTCTATTGTCTCTTCTCGAGCCGTTGCCTATTTAGCTGTCCTTCCTATGCCAAACCACTGCTCCTGCACGTCACACTTCTCTGTATCCTTCCAGGAGGGAGAACCAGAAGCGTAGATGCTATCCCAGATGGCTTTTGTATAAGTGTACAATTTTTTGCTTTAAGCTGTTCCAATAAAAACTTTCCTGTTTGCATCAAAACCAAAACAACAGGTTCACAGCTCAGGCTCCCTCATCTCTTACAACGAGAAAGCGACTTTAGAAATAGCTACAATGGGAACTCTGAGTAAAGGTCTTGGAGAACACAAATTCCCAGCCCATGACATGGGCCAGCATTTACAGTGAATCATCGCACAGACACTACAAAGAAGATTTTTGTTTCTCTGTCTTCCTACTGCTTTACACGTGATTTATTCAAAGACTACAATGTACTCTTTCCCGAGCCTCAGAAAGATAGAACGTATCTTTATGGTGATAATTTTCACACTTGCCTTTTTATCTCAGATTAATCGCCTTTGCCTTTCAGTTGTTTGATCTGTGCCGATGTTTGATCATTTACAGAAGCGCAAAATACCAGGTTCTGCTCTTTCTCGAAAAGCTTTCTGATTTCTTAAGTCACCAGGAAAAAACGACACAACTGAGTTATAAGGAATAGTAATGTGAGCATCATCTTTAAACCCACGCATATTTATAGGCTTGACAAAAAAAAAAAGAGTATGTTTTAGCATCTGAATCACTA
Source organism: Falcunculus frontatus (assembly GCA_013398115.1). Lineage (NCBI taxonomy): Eukaryota > Metazoa > Chordata > Aves > Passeriformes > Falcunculus > Falcunculus frontatus. Next base: position 249,411 of record VZRV01001901.1, read on the forward strand.
CACTTCATATATTTCTTCATGAACAAATCCTGTACAAACCTTCCTACAAACATTTCACTCAGTCTACACATGTAAAATCCTGATCTGGCCTCAACCCATCATCATCTAACCTGGCCCCAAAAACCTCTAACTTGTTTCTGCTTAAACCATGAAGTTTCTGAAGAATTCTGGGAATGGGTTTTGTTCCCATCACTCTGTCCCTCAAGTGACTGAATTGTTTTACTCTATCAAGAGGCATTAACCAAGGAAAAACAACAAAGTGCTTCTACCAACACCTTGGAAAGCAGAGTAACCAAAACACGTGATACCCTGTCACACATCCAAAAAATTTTGTCAGTAGCACATCATGCACACTGTATGGCCAAAAAAGATTCTGCACTAATAAGGCTTGATATGAAAGTCAAGTGCATATTTTTTGTGTTTTTACTGTCAACATCCCACTGGTCAAGAATAATAACTTTTTATATAAGTAATTTGATGCTTAACAAAAATAACCCATAAATGCCTCTTACTTTGCAAGAATTTGTTAAGGGAAGAAGGGATTACTAACCATTTGACAAGCCTAATTTATAGTCAGATTATAACATGAGGTCTCACTATTTTGACACCAAAAAACACCCTTTCATTTTAAAAGAAAAGAGAAGGTAATAAAATCAGACAAGGGATTTTCCATTGTCTTGGGGTGGAAGGGGATACTGCATCATCAGTCAGGCACAATACCGTTTGCACGACTAAGTTGTTGTTCTTAAAATAATCCTAGTAGCTTCAAAGTTAAGAAAGCTTAAGTGGTTTGGTGTTTGGTGTTTTTGGTGGGAACGTGCATGAGCAAAATAAAGCACTAAGTAGAGATATGTAAAACTCACACTTATTCTGGGAAGGGAAAAATCCACGTTGAGAGAACAAGTCATAGTTCCTCTGAAAAGCTGTTTTTAAAATATTTGCATTGAAAATCAAAGTAAGGGATATAGGTAAACTTAGACCAGATGCTAAGCAGGTGATTTGCATACATTTGCATACATCTACCCACATGCCTCCGAAACTCCATCTGTACGAACACACAGCAAACAACTCTGCCTCCAAAACGCTGCAAACTGATTAAATTTCAAACAAACCTGTACAAACTACCTGTACTGGCATTTCCTGTTCCAGACAGCCTCTGGAAACACTCCTGGAGAGCTCGCTGGTGGGCATGTGACGGCCGCGTTGAACATTAACCGCGCACCGCGGCTCGCACAGAGCCCGCACCGCCGTTCGCAGAGTGTTCGCTCCAACTCCACGTCGCGGCCCCTCCGCTTACACAACGCGCGGGGGCAACGCCGGCCGTGGCCCCGGAGCTGCCGCTGACCCCCACCCACGCAGCCCCGGCAGGGATTTAACCCCGGCCCGGAGGAGGCGGCGGTCCCGTCCCCCGGCACTTCGAGCTCCGTCCCCACCTCGGCACTGCAGCCGGGACCGCGGCCACAATCGTGCCCGGCTCCCGGCCCCAGCCGACCCCTGCCCGCTGCAGTCTACCCCCTGCCCGACCCGCGGCTCAGCCCCTATCCCACCCCCGGCTCAGTCGCCGCAGACCCCCGCCTCACCCGGCGGCTCCTCACGCAGCTCCTCTCCCGCCCCCTCCCGGCGGCGACTCCGGGCGCGGCCCCGCCCTCACGGCAACTTTTGCTTCCCCCGCTTCCCGCTCCTCCTTCGCGCTCCCCTCCCCGGCCCGGCGCCGTCGCGCCTGCGCAGTGTGGCAGCAGCCGGGACGCTTTCCCAGAGCGGTATCCCGGATATTCCCGAGCCCGAGGAGGGAAGGAGGGAGGGAGGGAGAGGGGGGAGAAGCGATTGGAGCCCTGGCCGCGCCCTCCGGCGGCGCGCGTGCGCGGTGGGCGCGCGGGAAGGGGCGCGAGGCCGGGGGGCGCCTGAGGGGCCGCGATGGCGCCTGAGGCGATGGGGCGGGAGCGGGGCTCGGATCCCCGCGTCCTGCCGAAGGTGCAGGGGGAGCCGCGGCGAGGTAAGGGGCTGTCAGAACCCCGCTCGTCCCTCCCCGCCTGGTCGCTGTTCGAGGGCACAGCCGTCCTCGGTTTAAAGGGCGCAGTGGGTGCCCCTCAGGTACTCAGGTTTGGAGTTAACAACCCGTTAAAATGAGCGCGGCGGCGCTTGTTTTTTCCAGCAATTGTTTTCCAATTCTCGTTCCAGGATATCTGACTGTGCACATTGGCTTTCCTTTAGATGCCCGTGGAATAGCACTGGCAGAGAGTGGCTTGTGAGGCAAACTCCACACAAGTGCACATCCACCTCAGAGTTGCGTTTGACTGCCATGTGGTCCAGAAAGATCCTATATTGTTATTTTTTTATCTATCACCTGCCCCAGAGTCACTGCCCCAAAGTCGCGTTCCCTCTGATTTTTATCTGGTCTATTATTTTGGCCGGGGAGGGGTGTTTCCTTTTGTTATTCGAGATAGGAATTCCGTATCCACAAATGCTCATGTTTCTGGTTGCTCAAGTACCTTTTATATTCCACTCTTACGATCTTTTTCCTGGATAAACGTGGAGATTTCACTAACACATTTCATTTCTAGGTTAGCAATGATATTTTAGGTGCTACCACACCCAACATCAATCCTTGGCACATGCTAATAGATAAAACATGTATTTTTTCTCTTCCAATTGCCCGTCTGATAGTCTTCCAGGAATGGAAAAATGCTTCTTTGCCTAAGAGCATGTTCAGTCTTCAACAGCATCTTCTGCAACAGTGAATTAAATAATTTCCCTGTAAAGTTCCCTTTCTGCATCTGCTTTAGGTCATCCAGATTGCAAAATGACTGTGTGGAATACAAGGCACAGCATCGAATTAGCTCACTGCCTTAAATACTACATTTTTGTTGGTTTTGTATGTTTTTTTGTTAAAAATTGATACGTTTTCCTCAGATTACTTTTTGCTACTGTTTCTTCCATTATATTGCTAATGTAAAAAGCCCACTAGCAAAGCAATTTTAGCAGGTTCACTCTCCAGTGCGTTTCACCAACTTTTTGATTTGGTGATTCTTTGGCAAGATTTTCATTATATTTTCTAGATTTTTTGGTCGATAGATAGATAGATAGCCACGTTTTTTGGTGGCCATTTATGTACTCATGTTCATAAATTGGAGTTACTTAATACAGGATTTGTATAAAATGTTTTTTCTTGAGGCATTAAGATGTCATAACTAGTAACCGACCTATATATGTACTTTTTTATTTTTAACAGATTCCATATTTGCTTGCCTCTTGTTTTCTTAAAATTTTCCTAGAATGTGTGATTTTTTTTTTAAGGGAATTGAATATCTGATCCATTGTTCTAAGATTCATACAGTGTCTTGGCACTACTTTTTTGTGTAGTTCTTTCTTAGCTGTTTATTGATAGATTCTCACTAGAAATGTAAGGGTGAAAACATGCTGGAAGTCAGTGTGTTAGCGTGGCAATTAAAAATCTCATTTTGTGTTCGTGCATCTTGTTACTGTACACTTATAAAAAGTGTTCTGCTTATTGTTTTGCGTAATGTCAGTTCAGTCCTTGATCCCTGCATTACTTCTTTGCAAAGCCAGTCAAGCAAAGGCATCTGTGTGTCCCAAAGTGGGATTATGACCTCATTCTGATTATGACCTCATTTTGATATTTTTGTTTTCCCTGAACTCTGCTTTTCGTGTTTGCCTCTGCCCTTTCTTCAGCATGGATTTGTTTTTCACCACTAATCTTTAGAAGTCCCTCAGGATTTATACTGGTTTCTTCTGTTCCTTTTTTTCTCTTGGCGTAAGTGTGGTCTGTGAGCTTTAATTATAGTATATTTTAAGATTCTCTGGCAGTGAATCTTAACAGAATCTTCCACACAAAGTTCAGGCACAGAACGACACAGGTGCGGCACAGGAAGCCCTAAATGAGGCAGCAGAAGAATGTTAAAATTAGAATAAATGGTGCATGTACGAAACAATGCTACCAGGGCAAATGATTTCCTGCTGCCGTTTGTGGCAGTACAGGATATGTGCTAGGCATGATGCAGAAGAATGTTTAGGTGGTTTTATAAGTGCAGTTTGATAATATTAGTGACATAGATTGTTACACTGGAGAGTTGATAGAGAGCTGAAGAGGTGTTAAACTTGGAGGAGAAGGGTTGAAGGAGGTGGGTTCAGGGTGTGGCACAAACACCAAGCTGGTGGGAAAGGAGGCAGAACATATCCAGATCCTTAAGCACATCCAGGGCGTTGGGGGTTTGCACGTGTCCCTTCCAGGGTAAAACACATTTATGGATAGTTACGTGCCGAAACAAAAATCTTAACATAGTTAGGAGACATCAAAATGTTGAAAAGTAATTGCATTAAGTATTTTTTCTCAGTGCTACAGGCGTCACACATCATTTTCGTCAATGAATGAGCTGCAAATGTGTGTTTTACAGATGCACACAAGGGTTCATCTTTGTGTTACGATTTTCCTGTTCCAGGGTCATCTCTAATCTTGTTGCCAATGGCTGATCTGTAAATAAATTCTGACTTCTTCCTCTGACATAATTATATTGTGTCTTTTTTTTTAATATGCATGTTTTTATCAGCATTTTCATACCTGTAGCAGTACTGGAACACCTGTTCTCTAATTTCTTTCATATTTCTTCTTAATGCTTGGAACATCTTTACAACAACCTTTTCAATCAGTTGCTATCCTCTTCATGTTCAAATGTTTCATAAAAAGTTATGCCTGCTCTAATTCTTCTTGGAGGGGTAGAATACTAAAGTTTGTGGGTTCTTTTTGAAAAATAGTTAAGCAACGTTTTATTGAGTCATTGCATTGTTACTCTTGTCTTCTGCATGGATCTTTCTCCTTCCTTATGAGCTGTTTATCATGTGAAATCAACTTTGTGTACTTACCAGGAACTGTGTCTGTACTTACTGGAATGTTTTGCAAAAAGTAAACTAGCAAATTACGTGTAGGGTCTGAGGCAGAAAATTCCACAAGCCAATGCAGAATTTAAGGTGTGGTTTATTAGTTACATCTCTTTTTTAAAGTGTTTTCACTGCATTTAATTCAGCACTGCACATTATACTGCCTGTTATGGTCCAGTCTGTTTTACTGGCCTATCGTAAACAATTTTTATCTGATCAAGTACCATTTAGCATTGACTTTAAGACACTTACGAGGTAATGCCATTTTAATTGAAAAACATGTTTAATTCCAGTGGATGGGAACTGCCATGGTGTTTTTGTGAAGTAATTACTGAGCTCTGAAGAGAGGTTTTGAGGCTGTACTACTCTTCTCAGGAGAAAAAAGGATGAAGAAAACCATTCTTCTAGAAGAAAAAGTAATTTGAAAGATACCAAGGACAGTGGGCCCTATTCTGCATAGTGTGTAGCAGGGTGAGGTTTTGTTAGGTAAGGTAAGGGTTACTTCAGAATATGTGGTTTTTCCATATTCTCTAAGCCTTTGGGGTATTGTCAGATCATATGTTTAAACAGTTCTGCTTGGAGAGGAGAAAAAAAATCTTTCAAATTCCAAGATGTTCTTGCAGTTGCTTGTCTTCAGGAGCAGTGCTTTTTCGCTGAGTGATTCCCTCCGTGTTCTGCATAATTCTGCAACAGTTATGGAAAACACCCCGGTAGGAAGGAGAGCTGTAAAGGTGGAGAAGAACCAGAGAAAAGGTAAATAGCAGTTTATTTATTTGTGACACAAAATAGCAATCATATGCATTTGCTATGGGTTCTGATGGAGATCCCTAACAACACTTTAGCCCAAGTCCTCTAGGCTGTATGCTCAGCTGTATTGCCACAAAAACATCCAAAACAAGAGCAGAACAAGTGAAAAATGTCTGCAGCTTGCAGTAAGATACATGAGGATGTGTTATCTTATGGGGAACTTTGCCTAACTCTATTCCAGTGCTCAAATCTTCCCTACCATGAATACCTTATTTCCAACAACCTTTCTTTTAAACACACTCTAGCAGTGTTTTCCTCATGTAGTCTGTAGCAAGCAGTCACATGAAGCTTACTCATCCGATTGATCTCATTCCCACATCCGGCATAGAGCCTAAAATTTATACATGTAAATTGAGGACATAAGAAGACATGAATGAAAGAAGGAAAAAATGGATCCTGTCTGAAAAAAAGTATCACTGGCTCTTTTTATCTTAAGCTCCAAGAGAAGCTTCAGAAGCAATGGGAATGTTAAGTGGTGGTTTGTTTTAGCTAAGTTTAAAAAAAACTTCCTAGCATTTCTGTTCCAGTTTGTCCTTTTTCCTCCTCCTTTCAATTAGCTGTAGTAGACACTTTAGTAGAGCACAGCCACCTTTTTTTAAGTTTTCTTCCTGTAGGTGCAGGAATAAACGCAAGATATTTTGCTCTTATTCATTGTACATTCGCCTGACTATACAATTTTTCCTGGTAGCTTTCAAGGGCTCCGATGTTCAGTGGGGTGGCAAAAACAATTTCATTGAAGTCATCTAGAATTTCACCCTGAGAAAAAGAAACATTGGTTTGCATTCTTCTCCAGACTTTTTGATGATAATGGGCCTGGAACAAGGTCTCTGTGTTCTTGATTTTTTCATTCTTTAGGAACAAGGAAAAGGGTGGGGGTTGCGTAAGTCTTGCAAATGAATATTTTTTCCTCTTGGATAATCCAATTTCCAGTCCAATAATCTACTTCTGTGGAACAACAATGCAATTGAAATCCTTTCCTATTTTAGGACATTCTGGTTTTAAAGTTAGTTGCTGAAACAGTCAAAGTATAAGAAAATTCTATGCGTGCTGTATATATCTGACAATTGTTTGAAGTTTTGTCCTCATCTGGATGCTCTTGAAAAAATAAAGTTTTTATGATGATCTTTGTTTGTGTTGCATCAGTCTTCAACAATCCTTTCAAGTTTCCAGGTCTCATTTATTGCTTCCTCCTAGGTTGTAAACCAATAAGAATGGATGTCTGCAACAGAAAAAGAAAAGAAAGAGAGATCTGATTCTTGCAGACAACTTTGGTGGTTGAATTGAACTTTCAGGGTGAAACTCAATGTGAAGTAAAATGAAAACAAAAGAGAAGAATTTAGTGAGTATAAAATTAGAAGTAATACAGTGGCTAACATTACATAATATATATTCTGTCTCATTAAATGTAAAGAATACATTGAATACTTCAGATAATAGAATGCAAAAAATGTTTTGTATTTTGTCCTGGGTGAGAAACTGAGCATTATTTGATTTAAAATACATGAGTTGAGTCCCTTCCTCGTGCATCTCAGTCTATACCCAAGCAAAATGTAACAGAGTTAGAACACAGTATTTAAACAATGTGGTGACTTCTTAGGAAAAAATATGTGGAAGTAAATAGGATAAAACATTTTTTTTTGCCATAGACAGACCATGCCAGACTTGCCTACTTTCTTTCTGTGATAATGTAACTGCTTTTCTAGATAAACAAATTTGTTACACTGAAGAAAAGGGGAATTTTTAAGGTAAGTGTCAGATGGGCAAAGAAACAGCTCAGAGGAAAAGGTGGCAATATGTTACACGTAATGGCAGGGGGAAGTTGTTAGAGCTCTGTCCAAAAATGGATATTGAAACTCATAGTATTTAATTTTTTCATTAATGATCCTGGCACAAAAACTAGAACTTGCTAATGAGCTCTGTTGACATCACAGAGTTGGGAAACAGTCCCTGTAGGGTGATGTACCGAACTAATTGGATGACCTTGAGGAGTAGAGAAATAAAATGGGATACAATATAAAGTACAAGGTCGTGTGTTAGAGCCTAGTGGGAAAGGCTCCCTGGTAAAAGCTCAGAGCTTGTTGGATGGAAGATGAGAGGATTTGAATGAAGTGGGTGTGTAAGCCAAAGACAGAGTGGCTGTGAGTCACTGATTTGATGCTACTGTGGAAAATGTGAATCCAGTCACAAATAAATTCAGCCCTGTACTTCTTGTACAGATAAAACAGTACTAGTGCTATGTGTTGTACATGTGGCTGGTGAGACCTTAGAACAGATCTGGAAATCCACATGCAAGAAATTGAACTTAGAAGAGTTGTAAAAATATGTTTTAAATCCCTACTAAAAGAGATCAGGGGACGAGAGATTAAAAGGGCTTGAATTGTTTAGTCTGGACAACTAAAGCATAAAAGACCTTACAGTCTTTGAATATACCAGTTGAAGCAAATGTGACAGCAAATGAAGCGTGTTTTAATTAAAAAAAAAATTGTAAGTAATTAAGAAATTACTCTAATATGGGTATGACCAAATTTAGATTGAAAATTAGAGGAAAATGTTGAAGCCTCTAAGCATTGCTAAGACAAAATGTCATGTGCAAGGAACACACTCTAGAATAGATTTTCATCTCACGGAACTGTAGAGCTACAGGTCTGCTTTACTGCTTCCTTCCCACTGATGCTTCCCATTTCCACATTTTCCTTTCTTTCTGCCTCTTTTATAAGCCATATCTGAATGAAAGATAGCGTGACATCGCTAAATATAAGGAGACTTTTCATTTTGAGCTGTGTGTAGTATTGCATCCTTTTCAGCAACGAGACATTAATGAAATGTATTTGCATCACTGCAAAACATAGGAAATAGGCACTTCCATTGTAGTTCAGCTTGCTCTTTTCCTTCCTTTTTGTACAGCATGTTCTTATTTTTACCCTTGCCAGCAAACAGTCAAAATGTTCTCATTAAGAACTTGAGGAATGACATAGTCCTGGAATTCACTGCCGGAATGAAGCCTTACTTGGCTCCTTGACGTACAGTAGGCCAGCCTAGGAAGAGCCTGTCATGCCTCAAATGTTTGTTTGTAGTCATTTGTAGTTATCTTGCATAGTCATCTTTCTGTAATCTGGAGGGTAATGACCACAGTAACTACTGTTTCAAGTTAGTGTTTGCCTAGATTAACTTGGCTCTGCAGACAATCTTCTCAAAGGAAAAGGGAGTGGAATGATACACTCTGGGCTTGTGCATGGCTGCCAGCCTTCCCACTATGGGGACTGGGTATGGTCAACCTCCTGGCACCCAGGATCTCCACAAGATTTGAAACTTTTTACTTTTTTTGGTTTTTTTTGGTTTTTGTTTTTTTTTTTGGGAAGATGACTATCCATATGTCCTTCAGAACTCCGGAGAAATCCAGTTCTAAGTTATACCTTCCATGCAAAGCAGCCTGAGGGCATTCCTGTGCTAATGAGTACAGCCAGCTCTGAACTGGCAAAGTTCAAGCTGTTCTTTGTACAAACACCATCGAATATTTTAATCTCCATTTGCTTTTGAAAGAATAGTTGGCTCACAATACCAGGGCTTATTTTCACTCTTACAGTGATTTATAAATCCTCTGCCTCTTGCAAGTGTTACTTAACTTTGTCTCACAGTGTCTTTGTGCAGTAGGGAAGTATTGCAAATTCTGGGCCAGGTATTTTGTATGAATAGTCTGTTCTCAGGAAATCCAATTTCCATCTGAAAACAAAAGGGTTGTGAATTCATCCTGAATTTAGTTTATAGTTTTGTCCAAAAATAACAGTAAGAGAAGTTATTTGGACTTTTTAATAGCTAAAGTTACATCTTTATTTAAAAAACATCAAATACTAATTTGTTGATACTTTTATTAGTATCAACATTGTAGAATGCCCATCGTAGAATGAAATCCAGTATTTCAAGTGAAATGAAAGTAGAATGTTGTTCTACGTTTAATGCTTCTCACATTCATTGTACACCATAGCCTGGAAAATTATGTATGTACTCCTGTAGCTTATTTTTTGCTTTCTTTATTTTTACCATGAAATTCATTCTTTAACATGAAAAACCCCCCAAAAAAAGCAAAAAACCAAAAATCCAAACCCCAGACATACAATAATAAAAAGAAAAGTTTATACAGCCTGCATTAGTATTTCTTTTTTATTAAAGGGAAAACTGAGGAACAAGTTTTATATGTTGTGTCCTAACCCCAGCTCTCTGTATAGGATCAGGAGTCTTGCCAAAGGCGTAGCTGAGGTCAGGCTTTTGTGTTCCCTGCAGTGCCCATATGCTGTGTGGGAGGTTTAAGTTAACCCTGGCTCCCTCTGGTTCCAGCTTACAGTTAAATGTCCCCATTCCCATGTGGGAATTGGCTTTGCTCTCACTACTCCCCTAATGGGTATTTTGATATAAATTAATGAACATCAGTACTAACAGCAGGTACTAGAATTGACATGGTACTTTAATACATGGGTTTGGGGAGACAGAAAGTATTTCATAGAACTGACAAATCCTTCTTTCCCGGATCTTTGACAGTGTCCAGTAGAAGATATTTATAGAAAGAAATGGGATAAATGGGGAGTGATCTTTCTCACACACTTCCTATGTTCCAGATGCAGATCACATAGTAGCTACTATCCATAATAGGCATAGTTACCTCTATGAAGTTGTTTGTCCTGTTTTGAAGTTATTAATAGTTTTTGACCCATAGCATCTTATAGCATCAGGTTCCACAACCAGGTATTTCTTGAAAAAATATTTATTCTGTTAATTTTGAAGTTGCTTCCTTACCATTTTATTAAGTCAGTTTGTTCCTGTGTAATTGTTCCCTCATCATCTTTTCCATACCATTTGTGGAGACCTCTGTCATAACTTCCTTTGTTTGTGTTGAGATAGTTTAATTACTGTGTCCTTGCAATGATGTTTCATTTGTCTTTTTTGTTTTCTGAGTCTCCTCTATTGTACTCTTAAACCATGCTAACTTTTTATTTTGGAGAGAAGGGTTAGAGCTCTGTAGTAGTTTTTCCTTACTCTGAACACTTAGTCTGCAGGCTGTTTAAAATAATGTACTATTTCCTTGAAAGGATTTCACCCTTTCAGTTGCTTTTTAATTTCCTTTTAGTAAGAGTATTTTATATGCAATTTTTTTGTTTCTGAAACTATATCAGTATGCTGACTTCATTTTGTAACTATTTTTTATCGTCTATATTCTAACACCCCGTTACATAACAGCTCTGTGGCAAGCACACTATTTATAAATCATTTAGATCACTTTTTATTTGGTTTTGAACAGTATGTAGCCTCTGGGAATAATGAAGGAGCCGGTGCTACGTGACTTGTCAGCCTTATAGGGATCTTCTGGTGCTTCTGTCTAGTCTGCTTATAATTTATGGGCTTCACAATGAGAAATTCTAATCTAACGTATATGGAGGTTTATGTTCCACAGTCTTAACGTATTTCAGGAAGTCTGTTTTACTCTGTTGGTTTAGGTGCTGCCCAGAATATTTTGTGCTGGTTAGTAAGGCCATCTAAGAGCTGAGGTAGAGTGCAGATTATTCATGTCCAGTCCAAAAATAATTTTGAAGAGATCTTATTAGATGTAGGCTCGTTTTTCCCTGCATTTCCATGAAGTTTCCCAGAGTACTTCTAAGGCATTATTAGGGTTGTTAGCACTTCACCGTATGTAAAACGCAAAACAGACTACATACATTGTTAGGCCCAGCTCTATAATCCAAAATATCCATTCTGATGCCAAACACATAGTATAAATTCTGATTACAAATACATGTTTAAGATTAAATAAATACCATGGTGAAGTTCTGTCTGCACAGAGGGCAATGCCAAAACCTTTGTTTGATTTCACTGGGAGTAGAATTCTGTCTCCAGTGTGTTTTTCCTGCTTCTGATTGAGACAATGTGTATTAAATTAATTTAAACACAGGGATACTTTAAGACAATAGAATAATAACTTATTTCCACAATTGTCAGTTGTATGGATCATGCTGGAGGGAGAGCAGCCAAGACATGCTGACATATTTAAGATTTCTAAGAAGGGAGCATGCAGTTAGTTTTTTCTTCTCCAGAGCAGACCGTACAGGCCGTGAACCTTGACTTTTCATGTCAAAAAAGGTTCAAGGGGCATATGTTTTAAAAATCCCTTATAGTCATGGAGCTATTTAGCAGTGTACATCTCTTATTTATTTTTTACATACTGTGATCATAAGTTATTTTGTATAGACTGGGAAAGAGCAAATCTGTTTTCTCAATTCAACACATTTTTAGTGAAAACATTTAAATGGATTTTGGAGTTCCCTTTATCCTGCTGCAGTGGGTGCCTTAATGTAAATAAAAATGAGGCAAAAAAGCCTTTGGGAACTAAGACTTTTATACATTTTTTACTGTATATTTATTCTTACCATACTTCTGCCTTTTCACCATACCTTTCAGTGCCTTTCTCTTTTTGAAGAAAATATGAGTATCTTGTGATAAAATGTACATGATGTTGTATGCACATTTCCTGAAATATTTATAAACTTGTGCTTGTTTCTGTTTGTGTAAATCTGTGTGTTTTCTCATTCAATCTGTCCTTGCAGCTGTATGTGTTACAGCTAAAAGAAGTCTTTAGGAGCCCCACTGCAGCTTTCCTTTAGTTATAGGATACATTTCGAGTGCAATATAACAGTCTGAAAAAATAAATGCAGGTGCTAAAACCCACTGAAGTGAACAGTGGATTTCTGAATTCCCAGTCTTAACAAGAGATGTTCCTTTGTGGCAAAGGAGTTGGTTTTTGGCAGAGGGATTTGTTTATTGCAGTGGGACTTGCACAATGAGGCTCCATCCAGGCTGATGCAGCCAGGGAACATTCCTGGACACTGGCACTGGCTGCTCCGTGCTGTTGAATGCTTAGCACATTGCACAGCCCTCGCTCTGCCAATTAGCACTCTCCCAAACCCTTCCCAGGCACGGTTCAGGAGTTTAGCATGGCCTCTTCCCAGCAGGTGGTTTGGCAAAAGCCCCTCAGTACAGGGAGGTTGGATGGTGTGGCCGCAGACTCTTCCCTGCCAGCTGGGCTTCCACGGAGTGATGCGGGCCCGTGCCGTGGGCTGGTGTGCTCGTAGCTCTCTGCTGGCAGAGCTGGGAGACAGGAGGCACAGGACTCCTGTTCTGCAGCTGGTAACTGAAGCTGAGAGGTGAATCAGAGCTACCGGGTTTGCTGTGACACAGCTCCTTGGAGAAGTCTCGGACAGAACGTAAGGGCTGTCAGTGATTTCTGTTGTTTGGACCATCAGCTGAACACGTGTATAGCAGGCTCAGCGCCTCTCAAACATCTGAAGCCTCCTGAGCCTGTTCTCCTCCAGTGGATCCATGGATGAATAGGATACTAAAGTTGCCATTATGTGTGCTGTGTAAGAAGCAAGGTGGCATGCTGTTCATGTATAGGTTGTTTTTACAGAGAATACAGTAAAAATGGTGTATCCCCTCTTCACAGTCCTGACTGTGTATGTGCTATGCACCAATTTTCTCATATTTCTCTTCAAATAGTCTTAGGAGTGCTCATAAAATACTAATTCCTCCAGAACTTTCTTGCATTACACCTCACCGTAGATTTTTTCTTTAGTCTCGCATTTTTACTTTTGAAAAATTCATACTTTTGTCATTGTCAATATAATTGTTGTACAATGTGCACAGTTAAGATCCCCAAACTAATCCCTTGCTAGGAAAGTGTTCTCAGTCAATGAGGTTGATTTTTTAAAAATTTCATGTATTTGTTCAGGGCCTCTACATTTNGGAGGTTGATTTTTTAAAAAATTTATTTCTTTATTTCATATATTTGTTCAGGGCCTCTACATTTATTTGTGCTATTTGTGTGATAAAGTAGATTAAAGAAAATAGATGGCAGAATTTCCTTTGCCAACTACCTGCCTTGAAATGATATTTGAAAAACACATATGCTTATATTTATAAAATATCAGAGCTTGTCACTATATCAAGAGAAGAAAATTCTCTTGCTTTTAAGTCTCAGTGTACACTATGGCTGTAGGGGAAAAGGTCAATAAAATTTCTTTCTAGTAATAAAAGCATTCGTGGTAATAGAGCTCGGTGATACTATTTTTGTATGTTTGACATAACCAGTCATTGCTGGGCTTTTTAGTTGTGAATAATACAAACATTCTAGACATCCAGGAAATACCTCTGTACTTTTTCATACCACTACGTAATCCTTGTCATTGCCAAATTTACTGAGTTTTCTGTAAACAAATCCAGGTGACACAGGCACTGATGTGCATCATAAAAGTCGAGGAAGAGTCAGAAAGGAGGCAAATGGCCTGAACTTGCTGTCACTGAAATAATGACACAGTTCTTAACTTGGGCCGAAGGCAGGGTTTGGGAAGAAGGTTGGTTTGTCAGAGCTTATCTTGAGCAGGCAGGACTTGGGGTGCATCGAGTGCAGAGTTTGCTTGGTTGTTTTCCCTAAATCACTGTGCCTATAAAGTCAAGTCCCTTGAGAGTAGTGTCACTTCTTTTTTCTTGGTGCACGTGTTCTTAAATGACAGTCAAAGATTTCAGAAGGTAAAAGAAGAACATGTAAACACAAATAGAAAATATCACTGTCATATTTTCCAAGTTACTTTATTTAGCTCATGTTTACAGACAAAACTGGGTGCCAGAAAAGAGACACTGCATCCGACATTATTATTTATACTCCAGCTTCCAAGGAAAAATTTTGTCAGTAGCCTTTAGTAATATTTGGACCAAAATTACACAGATGTGCAGCTTTCAGCATTTTGTACCATGTAGAATGCAGCCTCTCTCACAGGTCCTCTGTTTCTGGAACGGTGTTGGATTCCGCAGGCTGAATGAACACTACGGGGATATTCTCGGATGTCCACCCTTTGGGAGTCCTGTTGAAGGATCTTCTGGCAGCAAGAGGGTTTGCAAGGATCATGAATCTGGGATCGTTTAGCATCAGCATATTATAATCTGGTACCTTGAATTTAACCAGCTTTGATGCTCTCTCAAAACCACCAAAGGGAGTGGCAACTCTGTAGATATCAGAGAAATAAAGAGTTAAATGTGATTTTAAAAATACTTGTTTTCTTTTCCTTCCAGAAGCTGAAAAGAACAGATTTTTGTTCCAATTTCTTGTTTACATTTTCAAGCTTTGGGGAAAAGCATTCTGTTTGTTTTTCTGTGAAAATCTCTTTAAGATTTGATTTATTTCCCCTTAGATAAAGCTTGCAGCGTTTTTAAAAATTCAAATGGATGGAAAAGCCGAGAGAAAAAGATGTTGCAAGAAAATGCTGTAATTGGTGAGTCACAGTTACTAAACTTATTTTGTTGGTGATAAGTTGATAAGTCTGAAACTGTAGCTCAACACATTCTCTCTAGCAAGTAATTAGTTCAGAAACTTCTCACCCCATTTTCTCCTCTCCTCAGCTGCTTGTTCCTCTCACTACACTGTTTCAGCACCATATTGTTGTAGCAGTTAGAATGCATGTGGGTTGTGCTATAAACTTGGGTCACTTATGTGATCTGGGTTAAACAAAGACCCTTCAAAACAAAGGAGCACTTCAAAATCCAAGTTATTTCAGCAATCTGGTTTATATCAGTAGGCTCGAACAATTGTAGCAATACAAGTGAAGAGGAGTGGAGCTTAACGAGTGAAGCAGAAAGGAACAGCCAAAGACAACAGGCTCTGGAAAGGAGGGAATGGGTGAGGACTTGATACACCAGCTTTGTTTCTGAAGAAAATGTTTATGTAACTAAACCTTGAAACACTGTTCAGCCAGCATTTTTCAAGTTACTTAAATGTAAATTTTCCCTCCGCAGTAAGCCTGAGAAACTGAAAGATAAGGAATACTAAGCTGGAGCTGACTGTTACATCCATTTGCAAATACTTGAAAACAACAGTATTTCCAAATACTTCCCATGATCTTCTGTATACACAGGTTTCAGACTGAAAAAAACCCCTTGAGTTTTCCTGCCACTTCTTCCAGCCTCCTTTGTACAAAGAAACAGACTATGGTATGTGCTCTGCATTTTGATCAGCTGCATAACTTTGATGGGATGTATTCTAGCCAATGAAGAGTGTCAGATTTTCAAATTGTGCAAGAGCACCTGATTTCTGCGAAGCCAGATATGTAATAGCATAGGAAAATGAATTTTTGTTGAAATGGAATTTCACCAGCCTTGGTATATTTTGTGTGTGGTACAGAACAGCAGATCTGATGGAATATGTTTCCAGTAGCTCCAGGTATTATAGCAGAAGCCCAGAGGAATCAATACCAACAAAAACTAAAAGAGATCATTTAAGGATCTGTCTAGGATTTTCAGCAGGATAAAACCCCTAAGTTTTGTACTAAGAATTAAGTACACAGACACAAAAAGAAGAGATTAGCTCAGAAAAATGAATCTGTGACATAAAAGAAATGGTGCTGCTCTGTCATTACGTGGATGATTCACTGCATTTTGGTACGAGAAGCATTTGTTGAAGGGGCTGGTGTTAACTCCAAAGCATCAGTCCTGGGAGATATAAAAAATCTTGCAAGCTCTGGGCATGCACCCTCACTGAGAGAAGAACACTGCTTTGGATTAAGCTCTATAAATGTTTCTCAAATGACGATAAGACAATATGTTGCAGCAGCAGCAGCCAATGCGGGCATTAAACTCTCTTGAGGTCAAAGGAAATTGTTTATCCAAATTGTTTATCCAATTGGTATCAGACCTGTGGTATCAAGCTTTTCTTGTGGAGCTATCTTCTAGGTCACAATGTCAACATGGATACCGTATGATACTGATTAAAAATAATTGCTTGGTAATTGGCACAGAGTGAATGTAGTGATCTACATCTCACCGGATAATAAATATTGTTTTAATTGCTGCCCTAATTACGATACACATTCTCACATTGTTGCGATGTTTAATTATCATTGATATGTATATTAAAGGGATAATCCAAATAAACAGAATTGTAATAGTTGTATAAATTGCAAAACAATTCTGTTGTCTAAAACATACTCTTTGTAGTATTTCTGGGTTTTAAATAGAGCATATTTCTGTATGCGACAGAAACAGGAGGGATTTCTTCAGAAATTCAAGTATCTTTTGTGACAAAACACCCCCCTGTAGTTGCTATACAAAGTCTGGCCTCAGAGAACTCTGCATTCCTGCCTTATAGGCAGGGCCACATGATGATTGACGGAAAGGAGAGTACAGTAATTGGCTAATAGATGTTGATTTTCCTTTACAGCAGCAGTAAATATATTCCTGTGAGCAATAACTTGTCTGACAACATGGTGTTGTAATGACCTCTGTTGTGTGCACATCAGCTGTGCTACTTGAGCTCTGATTCATTGTATAGAAGCCTAAATCTCATGCCTAAAAAATTCCAATAGTCATTGCTCATAATGAGGGTGGAAATGCTGGTTCAGAGCCATAGGAAATAGCACCAGGAAGTGTAACAGATTGTTTAATATTCACTTTGCGTATTCCTAAAAAGTAGATGCTTGATTTAACAATAGCAGGCACAATCATGTTTATTTTTAGCTGTTGTTTTAGCAGGATTTCTTTTTAATTTTTTACCCTTAGTCTTTCTTACTGAACATTATATTGTCTCAACATTGGAGACTGCTTATGGCTGATGATTGGGGAAAGTCTGAAGAAATGTTTTAACTGCATTAGATTAGCACCTTCAGTTACATAATTACAAAAAATGTGAGTTTCACATTTTAAAATGGGAATGTCATTCATAGAACACTTTGCTTATCGTTCATTCTGCAAAAAAATGAGACTTAGGAGCAAAGAATTTGACCCTGAAAAATGCTCAGAGCTTCACGGGAGCTTAGTGCAAGAGCTAATGCTAATTTCACAGAGGTATTTGGGCACTAAGGAACTGGCTAAGCACCCAGCTCCCACTAATCTCACATCACTTCAAGTTAGCACCCAAAATTCCTGTGAGAATCTGGATCCTAGCATTTTATAATAGACTTCAGAATCCATGAATCAATGAAAACAGAGCTCAGTCCAGATGGACTGGATTCCCGTAGTGCTTTTGAAAGAGTAGTCTTTGGGAATTGAGAAAGCTGAGTGAGAATTTATCTGGTAGGAGAGGCAGAACTAGTCCGACTTGCTTGTCCTATGTGAGTAAGATGTAGTGCTTTGTATGTTACTCATAATCCTACCTTTGACATTTTATCCAGCTCCAAGAAAGCAGATGGAATAAAGGTACTAATTTAAGTAATATTATAAATTCCTTAGCAAATGCAGATTCATGCTGCTTTCCCACAGATTGATTACTTGGTGCTTCCTCATTGGTAAGAGAGACAAGAAATTTTTTCCCTAGTGAATGCTTCTTCAATCCTTATAGGAATGAATCTCCAAGAGAAACCAGATGGCATGGTCTGTTCTGCAGCGTTCCTCTGCTAGCACAGATTTGTTTTCATCTCTGAGGAGGAAGAGTAGCCTGGTGTGCAGTGTGTGTGCAGAGCCCCTCTGAGCCCCACTGCTCTCTGCCCAGTGCTGTGCTGTCAGAGCACTGCTGGCTGGCTCACAGACAGCCCTGCCTCACAGGCCAAACCGGCCTGACATTTGCTGCCACGGCTCTTCCTCCAGTGACCTGCCAACACTGCAAGGTCCCTTCAGCTTAAAATGAATGCTAGACTCTAATACCTCTATGAATTCCTTATTTGTTTTTAAAAAATTCCTTAGTGTTATAAGAATCGCTCTGCTGCAGGATCCAGATTCACCTCTTCACTGCTGGACAGCGGGGAAAAAAAATCTGGATGCTGTTTAGTGCTGAATATACTTTTAAGCCGTGAATGTGTTTCTCAGTTCCAACACGTCAGACTTCCCTACCTGCTCAGGTTGTGCTGCTTTTCCAGTTTGTTGTGTAACAAGGAAAGCCGAAAGGAACCTGAAATGGTCTGCAAAGTCTGAGTGCCACTTCAACAGACGCCAGTGAATGAACCGGGAAGGATCTCAGGCCCATTTCCCTAGGGAATCCTATGCCTCACCCTTGCTGTTAACCACACCCCCTCCTGACTAATGGTGACTGTACCAGTGCTCTGCAGGAAAACAAACACAATGGCACTTTACTGGATGATGAAGCAGGATAGAAAGCCTAGCTAGATACCCTCGCTGATAACAAAATGGTGCTATTATATCACACTTTAATTGTTTAATACAGTGTCATTTGCTTTCTCTTCAAGACTGCAATTAAACAAGCCAAGGATGCTGTGACCTAGATGCACAGAATGACTTAGTAGGATCTAGACACAGAAGTCCAGTTAGCCTTCTTCTGTTGGGTAGCTTGGCATGCAGTGTGCTGTTTTGAATTCCATCATCAAACACTTTCCTGCGCATTTTTAGGAGTGTAGACATCTAAGTCATGGCTGTAAAATCCTCTCCACGAGATGAGTATCTTGAATTTTAATTTTTCAATTCTCAATTTCTCTTTGAATCTGGTAGAAAACATAAGTCTTACTGTAACATGTAACAGCTTTTTTAGGGCCAGCAGGCATCTTTTTCTACTGGATATCAGGTTTTTTCCATGAGAATAAGAGTTGTGGTGGACTATATTGATATATTTGTGGTTTGAATTTACCAGTTTCACAGTCTGGATCTGGATTTATGTACCAGATTTTACTTTTTTATGGCAGTTATGAGGGAGAACATTGACCTTTCCCTTATAAGAATGCATATATGTTCAAGAAATTCAGGCTTTGGTGAGCCACAGTTCTGCCATGTCATACACAGAGAAAATCACATAAAAAGAAATCCAAATAATTAGTGTTGTAAAGAGGGTAGCTAACAGAACATGGGACTACAGAGACAGCCTAAAAATCCACGAAGAAGCCATCAGACACCGTCTCAAGGCACATATCCCTGTTAATGGAGTCTCTGTGCCCTGTCTGATGCTGTCCTTCACAATAATGAGTAGCACCTCTTGTGAGAGGAAGAACTGATTCTGTTTCCATATATATGTATCTTTAGCATTTTTTCTTGGGCTCTTTTTTTTTTTTCAGTTACAATAAACACAGTACATAAACTGTGCTGTTACTGTTCCAATGTTGGCAGCTGTGGCACATCTCTGACTTGCATTTGCTATTTTGTCTGCTGAGAAGAGTGTGCCACACAGACTCAGTTATTAACATGGCAGTATATATTGCTGCTAGGAAATCAGAATTAGTGCCCTGTCTGCAGTGCCAATTTTGATGCTGAATTGTGTAATGTTTTAGTCCTTGCACTCGTAGTTGAGGCCCACATCAACATCAGGAACACAAATGATGTTTGTGATATTTTTCTCTAAGTTTTTATTGCCATGAACCATTTTCTTTTTCAATAGATTGCTGTCTGGCCTCTTAAGGAGGGGTTTTGGTTTGGCTCAGCTGGCTGAAACTCAGCAGGGTTGTCCATTGCTTCAGTAAATAAAAATAGTGTAAATGGAATGAAAGAAAGCAAAAGACATGAGTAAGGATTTGCTTTAAAGCTTTAAAAACCCAGTGTTGTCCAGATAGCTAGAAGTTCTACTGAAAGCCATAACACACTAGTTGCTATGTAGGTAAAACAATGTTTAATCTGTTAATTTGTTGCTGAAGGTTGTCAAAGATATAAAAATGTTATACTGCAATAAAATAGGAAATCATCTAACTATTTAGTGTGAGGGATTGGTTATGGGATAAAGTTCGTTGCATTATTGTTGCCTAAAACAAAGCCATGTGAGTTGTATTAAGAAGGAGTGGTTTGCTTAGAAACAAAGTTCTGACTGAGAGTTTCCCTGAGAGATATTACAACACCATACCTACTGAAGTCAACAACAGGCATCCTGAAAGGAGTTTGAAGCTCATATTTCCCATTTATTGAGTACACTGAATCATAGAATCATAGAATGGTTTGGGTTGGAAGGGCTCTTAAGGATGATTTATTTCCAACCTGCCTGCTATTGCCAGGGAGACCTTTCACTAGAGCAGGTTGCTCAGAGCTCCATCCAGCCTGGGCTTGAACACCTCCAGGAATGGGCATCCACAACTTCTCTGGGCACTGGATTCTGATACTTTCTTTCTTTCAATATTTTAGCAATTTATCTGATATTTCCAGCTCTACAATTTGAATTTGGGCCCATACTTTAGAGATAGACTCATTTCCTCCTTAATGCTCTTGTTTGCCACTTGTAATCTCTGTGCATGTTCATGTTTATGCACACACTTGCAAACACAAGTGGTAGGGTTTTTAAAGCTGGTGGAAACATTTTATTTCACAGTCATTTTCCTCTGGTCAGTAAAATTCAGTTTTCATTCAGGATTACCTGTTAAAGCTCCTGTAGTCAGGCAGTTCTGGCTTTGCTTCAGGTGTAAAAAGTTTAGGATATAAAGCTTCCAGCAGTTCTGGATCATCCCTAATGGCTTCTATCCAGGGAGACTGGTAATACTTTGGCACAGCAGTAGTGTTGAACTTCTCAGGAGGGATTTCTTTCAGTGGTCCAGAATATCCTGCAATGTGATCGAGGTAAAACAATTATAACGATACTTTGTGTTTTCTGCTTCCTTGCCACCATCCTGTGAAAGTGTGAACAAAAAGATTTTAAAAACAGCCTTTTGATTAAAACTAAGATAATTCTACCTCTTTGAGTGAAATTTTCCACAAGTACATCTACATCTAGTTCTTTAAATTAGTGCTATTTCCTTCTATACACTTAAACCCCCCCCCGTGGCTTAATATCTACCCCTTTCACCAGACCTTTTCTGCCTAAAGAAAGGCTTGAAGATTTGTATCATGTCTTAGCAATGGAAATTGCCTCTGTTAGCATTGTGTTTGGCCAAAGGATGCACAGAGCCTCAGCAGTCACCAACAGAGCAGGACTGACCTAGTTTACATGGACTGGAAAAGGTCTGCACAAAACATGCATTGAGTAATTCTGAACAAAGAATGAATTTGTAAAAACCACGGTCTGCTCATGGATAATTCATAAACAGGAAGAAGGGCTATATCACTGAATAAATTAATTAAAACAAATTAGCCTTCTCTAGTCTTTAAAGAATACAAAATAAGGCCTTCTTGTAACTCACTCCTTTAAATAAAGCCAACAGTACCCCCACAGTTAAGGATTTAAAAAAGAACAGTTTATGCAGCCAGAGGCAAATTCCTTTTAAAGTTACTCCTCTCTAAAGGGTTCTAGCAAAACTTAGTGGCTTCAGATTTATGTTTATGGATAATTAAATTACAATGGATAACTTTCAGACTGTTGAGCAGGGTGTTGCATATTGGAAACAATGGTTTGGCAAAGGAAAATCAATATATAAGTGTGGTTTTAAATCAGAGGATCTCTTTCTCAATGTTTTTAAGACCTGTAAATGTAGGAGCAATCTCTCTTGATGTTAAGATATGTTTTCAGCTAAGAGAGAAGTAGTACAAAAGGTATATCAGATCTTTTAAAAATGAGCACAAGCAACTAAGAGCATCACTTTACATTTCTGGGACGGACTCTGATTAGTTACCTGACCCAAATGTATCTAATAGTAGTCTATTAACAAATTCTTGTTGAAGTTACTGTCTTTAAAAATGGTCATTTCTTTGCTATGAACTGAGACTAAATCTATTTAGTGCTGTAGACTCACATATTACCTGGGGCAATGTTGTCAGGATGTGGAGGGCTCCGGGGATCAGGTGTGTTGGGAGGTGTCATTGGGGTGTGCTGGGGAATTCCTTCCACACTGAGGCCGTCCATTCTGACACTCTGGATGGGCTCTCCACGCTGCATTCGGACAGAAAGAAATTGCACTTTCAGGCATGTGATTCTCTGGGGAGGCTGCACTAGTACTCCGATTTACAGCCCAGATCTGATTCCCAGCGTGTACAATCCTAAAGAACACTGTCCTGGTGATGCCTTAGGTTTTAACTTTTGTATTTTTCAAATCCTTTACTGCCTAGCATGTAACTCTGAAGTTCCGTGTGGCCTGTTAGCTACTGTTCTCTCATGCTGGTTAGACATAACAAACCCTCTCCAGGTTTGCACTTCAAGGACACCCTGTTGTCCCAGGCCCCACAATGTGTAAACTAAAGCCTTGAGAGGAGGGGAAAACGTGAGGTAATTACATCGTTAACTGAAATTCTAATTGGAGAATTAACCCTGATATGCAAATGGACCAAACATAAAAGTGTGAAGAACCTGTGACCCAGCGTCCATCTTGGGTGGAGCCCCTTAAAGGCTTTACACTCCCAAGGTGTACCTTTGGAGGCCCTTCAAATAAATACCTATTTTAATTCTCTTATTCTTGTCTAGCCTCTGTTTTCAGGTAGCCACTTCAAGGCATCACTGCTGTTTGGTACAGTATTCCCTTCACACTTAAATTGTCTAAGTAACCAAAAATGAGCATTTTTTCAGTCACTAGACACTAGAAGCTGTTCTATGCCAGACAGAGCACCCATGCTACCCAAAGGGCAAGAAATCTTGCAAGTTTGAGCTCTTTGAGTTTCAAAGCATTGATTCTTCAAAGCGTCTCTTCCCCTATCACTTGAAAACTCACTGCATTTGTTAGACTGCTTTTGTTTGGGATTGTCTTTTCCTTTATTTGTAATAGAAATAACAAATTCAGTGCGGGTCACTTTCTGGAGATTCATGATATACTGTTATTTTCCACCCCCCTATTGGGTTATCGGTTCTAAGGAAACATCCAAAGGCTTAATCATTGTTGCATAAATATAGAATTAGAGTCTCATAAGAAGTCAGCATCTTATTTTAGCTATGACACATAGGCTAAAAGCAATTTAAATATAGACTGGTTTAGAATAAGAGTTTCTTGAAGTAGGAAGGCAAACAAATCATACTTGTTTAAACTTGAAACAACAACAAAAAAAGATCAAGGCAGAATGTTTTCTAGTCATCCTGAACTGTGTTAGAAAGATTAACTGTGGCAGGCAGAATCATAAGAATTATGAAGACACCACCAGAAGTGCTAAATAGACACTTAAGGGGGGAACAGGAGCCAGAGGCATCATTTTTTCATGTGTTGGAATGTCGTACTGACTGTAAATCATGTGTACCCTGTGGTTTTGGGGGGAAAAAATGGACTAGAGGGAAATGGATTTGTCAGACTGTAGCAAAATCATGGAATTGCATACAGAATTCTGACAAGATTGATGCTATGCTCAGAATTTATCTGTGTAGCTTCTAATACTCAGTAGAGGGAGAAATGGGGGGACAGTATTCATAGATGGGCTTTTTAATAATAGTGTTTAGTAACAGCCTTGGTTGCTCAATGGAGTTATTCAGATTTTTTTATATGGGATTTCTTTTGTGCGCATCTATTTTAAAAAGGCAGATTTATCAAAGCTCAAACTTGATCCCTTTTTATCCCAGTGTAAATTAACTTCTGTTGAGCAAGTGATCAAAGATGCTAGAAATATCTATACCATATAAAAAGAAATGTAAATTTATTTTTTTATTTGTCTATAGGTTCTCATTTAATAAAATACAGTTGGCTCACTTCTTCTTAGCCTCATTCTAGGATTTTGCATTTATTCTTCCTGAAATGACAAATAAATCACGCACAATGTGTATCATGAGTACCAAAGGAACCCAATCCAGAATCATTGATAAATCATTACAAAACACTCACATTTCTTGGCTTGTTTGCCACGTAATGATAATTTTCATATGTGTATTTGTCAGATCTCCGCTGGCGTCTCTTGAAGAGCCTGGCACCTCTGTTGCTGAGCGTCGACAGTTCCTCCACCATGATATCTCTGGGCGTGCTGACCTTTTTTCCAAGGTTCAGGCTGGGTGAGACTGCAATGCAATGGGTAAATACAAACCTCTGTTTGTCTGCAATGCCTGGTATTCCATGGCCTGCGCCTGAAATCCAACATGTTCATGCATACTTAGCTAACACGTAGCACAGCGTCACATGGTGTTAGTGAAATTAAGCCTTCTTCCAGAATTTTGGAGGAGATTGTTGAACACCACAAACCTATCTTTTCCAAGATGATAAGCACCTCAAGCTCCAGATTTGCTTCAGCTGTTATCAAGATCAGACCTATAGTGTCCTACACACTATATTAGTAGCAGGCTAGTAAAAACTGGCTTCTGCTGAAACTGGGAACAAAATTCGTTCTGATCCCCGGGTTCCCACATGAAACCTTCAGTTAACTTTCTGTGTCCTGCTTTGGATAGATAAGAGAGAACCCCTTTTAAACATATGTACCAGCCTCTGTTAAATACTATTTTTAAACTGTTTTTAAACTGACTTTCAAAATAAAGCTCAAGGTGTGGAAAATGAGAGTCCTAACAGAGAATTACAACGTGCTTCTAGGAATTGATTAATTTAGAACATTTTGGGGTTTATTCTCTCCAAGAGGAAACTGAAGTACTGGATGCTTATTTCTTAATTCACTACTTAGGGAAAATTTCTTCTGTCTTTATTCACATCCTGTGGTATTTGAAAAGGAGAATGCATAAGCAAGGGAAGAGGAGATCAATCAGGACTGTAAAAAAAGAATTCTGAATTCCTGAAGTCAGAATTCCTGTGGTCATCTTCATGGTAGTGTTCTGGAAACTGGGATGCTGGTGGCACTGAGGAAGCTATTGCTTAGTGACTGAACTCTCACTAAATGTCCTCAACCTAGAGATAAAACTTAAGCCTTAGAATAGAGAAACCTAAACAATAAAGAAACCATTTTCTATGTATTTGTTTTTGCTTAGAACGTTGCAGAATTTAAGAAATATAACAATAATAGGACATTCTATGCTTCACATATTCTTATGGGCTCCAGGATTTAAAATTCTGAACTTTGACATGTATTAAAATGAAATGAGGGCAAATTGTATGTAATAAGTAACTTGCAATCAGAGTAAGCAGACAGGAGGCCCAGTTTAAAATTAACATTACAAATTAATTAACTGCAGAAGGTACCTAATGCCAAAGTCAATATTGCAAACGAAGAGTTTTGTTTTGAGTAAATGGCATGTTCAACCTGGCATGTGTCTCCTAGTAACTTTATGCTGGAAAAACAATGTGGTGTGCTGGAAAACTTAATTGAGACAGGTATATTAAATATTTAGCTGAAGCTGGATGGACAAGAGTTTTCCATGTAGTAAATCAAACAAGTTGAAGGGCCCTGGAGTGCATCACTGTTGATCCGTTTCTGTCCGTACCAATTTCAATTGAATGTTTGGAGTGGATTTCAATGGAACAAGAGCAAGTTAACTGGATCATGAGCTGGATCGTGCACTTCAGCTTTAAAAAGAGTGTGTGTAAAGAATCCTAACAACCTCCTGTTATTTAAGAGGTAGTTACAAAACAGAGACTTCTTAACATGGAAGAAAATGACTCAGCTTGCCCAGTGTAGTCCTATCAGTGACTGATAGTGGTGGGATTTTGGCTCTGAGGTGGAGAGAACTGCCCTGGTTATTGGCCTGTGGCCTGAAATTTAGACTTCAAGTCATATTTTGATTTTATCATTTCTCAAAATGACTGCAGGGGTAGAGGCTGCTGGATGGTTTTATGTTAGTACAAAATAAGACATTCACCCCAAAAATCAGCAACATTTTCACATAGGAAAGCTGTTGTTGTTTGTACACAGAATGGGGAGCGTGCACATCCTCAGAGACTGGGGTGCCAAGGCAATTGCAGAGCTCTGTCCAAACCACTCGGGATTCTTCTGGGACACTCTGGGTGTTGTCTATTTTGGGCCTTGCTGTTCCCTTACGTACACACTGTTCCTGTTAATGTTAACTGAAGGCTCCAAGCTACTTTGTACCCCACCATTGTGTACTATAGTGTATCCAGGCAGCATCCCAAAATCATAAGCGTAAAGTTCATTTGAATTCCTTGCCAACTAAAATCTAATCATCTGTCTAGTTTTATGATAGTTTCTATATGTCTAGTTTTAGGGATAGTTTCAGTGTCAGTGCAGATAAGGTGATGAAGAATGAGAGAAGGAGGACATTTGGAGGATGACAGAAAGAGAACATTAATGTCATAGATGGACATTGTAAAATAATCTTGGGAGTTTAATTCATAGTTTAATCCTAATCTTAACCTTTTAGCTTCATATCTTTAATTTGTTCCTGCCAAGTCCTTCTTGTCCTGTGCTTAAAATCACAGCAGATTGTATTTAAATATGATTTATCTAGTTCTTCCTGTATTCACTACCTAATACTCCTTTAATCCTTCAGTTTACAATCTTCTAAATACCTTAATCTGGACTATTAACTTTAGTAATAAATATTAGATAGTGTATTTGTTGTCGTATCAGAAATAAGATTTTTTTTTTAACTGTATCAGGAAAGATAGTTAATTGTGTAGATCCTGAAGAATGCATTTAAGAAGTAGTATAGAACTGGACATGGGATTTAAGTGATGAGCTCCAAGGGCTTCCTTAAACGTATGTATTTACATCCAAGTTTACCTCTACCAAGTAGTCTTAGATATGATATGATATGATTAGTCCAAGTCTGCCAGTGACAAACCAAGGGCTTGAGGAGGTCACTGTATGCACACACTGATTTACTCATGCAGTTTCTCTTTGAGACCATAAGAAGGTTTACAGTTGGTGTCTGTTCCTGCAGCATTTTATGGTGTGTTCAACTTCTCTACAAAACGGGACAAAGTCACGTTCCATAAGCCAACAGCAGAGGTGGACTTTCAGTCTTCACCAGTCTTGCCCAGAGATTGGTAATCTCAGAGACTGGCAAAAAACTTGGGTGGTTTTGGAGCTTTTCAACAGCTGTTTTTGCTATGAACATCTTTTAACAAGGAGGTAGAGAGTCACTGCTTACCTAAAAGCATTATAATAAAAAAGGGTCTGAAATAAAAATGCAGTAGGAATGTATTCACCATTCCAAGGTGCTGGGGCTTGTTACAGAACCTTCTGTTACTCTGTACCTGTGTTAGCAGTGGAGATTTTCACAGGGCTGTGAGACTGGCTGGAACTGTACATTTAATTTTGGTGTAATTACCAGTTGCAGGACTGTCATTAGAAATACTGATGCAGAGCCCAAAAAGACAGCAGTTCACCTTCTAGGTCTCAAATTAAGCTCATTGAATTAACAATTCAGGGCAAAACAAAATGTCAAAAATTAGTAGAGCTGAATTTAGCCATTTAAATGCCAGGTTTCTCCTTGCTTTTTCCAAGGCTTGTTCAGATTTGGTCCCAAAGAACTAGCTTATATTTTGTGTCACTGCATCTTTGGTTATCCTTCTGTTTTCTGTCTGGCTTCACTGAGCTTGTACAGTTATAAATTTCCATCTCTTATGACACCCATTTCATAGACTTTGATGGTTTTTTTAATATATAAATATCCCACGCGTCCAAAGAAGAGGCAAAAATAGAATGTTTTCTAAGAGTTAGTTAGAATTGCCTTCAGTGGCCACGTATCACAGCATATCTTGCAGGATAAGCTGCCATAACTATGAGTATGAATCTTGACAGCAAATCTGATAATACGTAAATAATAAAAGGGGAGATTATGTGGGGCAAATGTTAAGCATCAGCACAGATTATCCAAATACGCCAATGATTTCAAGGGCTGTATGCTACATTTATTAGTATTGCTATGAATAGTAGCAACATTTACCATGTGAAATGCCTGGTTCCAAACAAACATATGAAAGACTCTTTTTTTTCCTTTTGCCCTGAAGAGCTTACAGGCTATTTCAGGCACATGTAGTGCAAAAAAAAGGGGTTGTAATGAAATCTGGAAGGGCAGACTGGCTTTCAGACTTAAGTGCATGTTCAGTGGAGAATGGAAATAGGAAAGAGGTATTTGCTTAGGAATAGAAACTTCAGAAAAAAACCTCTGGAAATATCAGAAGGAGTAGGACCAGGCACTGAAACTCGCAGCTTCTTTTTCTAAAAATTCTTAAGTCTCTCATCCTACTCTTCATGCAGTTGCAATGGTCATCGAGTGAGTGCAGAAACCATCCACAAGTTCTTTGAAACAAAAGCCCACTGGAAAGATTTTCAAAACTGAAATTCAATGTTCAGTATTTCATCCCATGCAAGTGGTATAACTTTCATAAATTCTAAATATTAATGCAGCTCCCTGTTGTTCCAGGGAGGCTTGTGGGGTCTTATAGCTTTTAGAAAATTGATCTTTTATGTAGATGGTAGAAAAGGCTTCATGGGCAGGATAGGAAGGCTCTCCAAAAGCATCCAGCACATGCCTAATGAAAGCCAAGCAGATTTGTATTCCCAGCTGAGTTAATTGCTTCTTAAGGTCTCATGCTAGAAGCATAACTTCAAGAACCTGTTTTAGAAAATCAAACAACCTTCTCATAAGTGCCTGCATTTTTGTCGGTGCAACAACAGAGAAGTAAAATTTCCATCAAATAAGATTAATTGGTGGCTGTGCATTAGAGAGACTGCCAAATGCTAGTAAAATGTGTTAGTTACAAAGACAAGATTTGAGAGGAACAGGGATGTAAACATTTGTTTCAAAATCTTTTATCATTTATCTAAAAAAGCAGAGTGAGACAGAGAAAAAAAAAGAGGGTACAGATCATTATGTTTCTTAGATGATAGCCTTTTAAATTGGAATGAAGTCATGTTATTAACCCCAAATAATGTTCTGAAAGGCTATCCTAGCAGAATGTACATCAGCTGTTAGATTACTTCATTCCTCCACAGCAGTTGTTCATCTGAAAATAGCTTTCAAATGAAAAGAGGCAACTACAAAAGGATTAGTTACCATAGGCAGCATGATACTCCCACAAGATTATTTATGGCAAAACACCCAGAGACAAAGCCGTAAGAGAGTTAAACTCTATGATTAAAAAAATGTATTAGGGAGGGCTAGAGGACATTGCATATGCAGCAAGCTGGGTTCAGTGCTATACCATTTCTGTGTATTTCATCCATAATGGCTGATGCTTGCTCTTTCCTCTCTTTGACCAGGGCAGAATCTGATAACATTGTGATTTTCTGATACGATTTTTCCTTGCTGCAAGAAAACAACACATTTTTTCATTGTTGAGCCAGCGCGCACAATTTGGCTAACTTTCATTTCCAACAGCCTGTTTAAAATGGCTGAACAGCGAAGTCAGGGGTTCCTGACTGAGAAATACTGCACTGCAAAATGCACTGGCAGTTCTTGCTTAGAGACAGATGTTAGGACATGTTTTGATGGACAGAAGATTCAAAGGAATGGACTTTGAGTTGGTTACATAAATTCTTCAGCAAAAGTAATTGTCAGGGGTCTAGGCCTTCTCACATCTACTCGCTATACCACAAGATGTAAATTCCTAACTAATTTTAATTTACATCTTGGTTTATGTTTTCAGAATTGTTACATTTTGAAATTTCTTAATATAATAAAGAATTTGAGGAATGAAGCGAGTTCCTCTGGCATCTTTAAAGAAGGTGCATTTCTGACTAAGTAAAAATAGAAACATCTTTTAAATTGCAGAGTCAAGAGGTTATATAAATGTCTTGTATATGACAGTTTGTAGGACAGACAATGTCAAAATATTTCAGGAAACAATACACTTACCCTACTGTTTTGTTGTGCAGATAAAAAGCGATGTCAACCCTTTAGCTGAAGCTTCAGAAGTTAGTTATGCATGGGGATGACCTGCCTGGTCCTGGATGGTTTGTACCCTTGTGCTGGGATCTGCATGGTACCTAGTACTGAGACAAACTGGGGGCTGATCCTCTTCAAAGGGGTTGGCATCCAGCTGACATCAACCAGTTATATATAGAATCAAACACTCCAGCCACTCATATCTTCCTGGCAAAAGAAGAGAACTGAAAAGATTCAACTGCACCCACAACAAAGAGAGTTTATATCCCCTTCAGAGCTTATTGAAAATTTGATGGAATGCCCCCCTCGTACTTGTACAGATCGTCTCCTCATCTTCTCATCACCCCTGAGAATTATAATCTGTGTGTTATAATCAGGAAGGAGACATTTAAAAATAAGGCGTTAAGTGTATAGATAGGCAAGGCTATAGTGGATGAGAATGGCATGGGCTAATCCTTCAGTGAAAGATGAAACCGTGCTTCTGTAGGGGCTGATGGCTAAAGTCAGTGGCAGATGGCTGATATACAGAGGCTGCTCTGGAAAAGAAATGAGATTTTCTTCAGTATTATACGTGCTAGGGAGTAATTGCTCAACAAGCACACGCCTCGCAAACTGTTACTCAAAATCCCTTCACTTTCTTTGTGCATTAGGGACAAAAAACCTTCAGCAATTTGAAGCTCACTAATATCCAGTATTCCACGATAGTGTTGTATCAGTTTATCAAAGAAATGTGTGATTTGTAGCACACAGATACTTCGAGACAGCAACCAACTTTGGACAGAATAAAACAGTGGCGGAAGGGAACATTCCCCCCTTGCCCTCCTGTCTGAATGCAGCTAGACAAATTTTGGGGCAGTAAAAGCAAGGTGAAGTTCTTATATTTCTGATTTGGATTTGAGTTTGTTGTAGGAAATTCCTTTTTGTTATGGAAAATGATGGTCTTATTTGGCTTGGAGGATTGATCAGAAAATTGCTTATATCCTGACATAACAGGAGAAAAGAATTCTGACTGTAAAGGGTATCTGGAGAGTAATAAAATAAACCAACACAACACGTAGAACTTTTCAGCAAGAAGCACTTTGAGACAGGTGAAATGTATGTGCCTGATCCAATGTCCTGAAAGTCTGCCTGTCCAACTAAAAAATTGAATAATTTTTCCCTCAAGCTTTCTATTCTCTTTGCTTAGCTTTGCAAAATGTATTCCTGAGATCCTGGCCATCTCTGCCCCAAAGAAATGTTCGTTTTAATCCTCACCATCAGAATTGACCTGCTGCTATTGCTGATTGGTGATTTTTTTCTAGCTTTTGTGCCTGGATCAGACACTTTTAATAGTAAAAGGGGGGGAAGATCAAATGCAATTCAGTAAAGCCATATCCAAAAGCAATTATAAAGTGGGCATTCATCTGATTGACACTGACTTAAATGTTTAATCCCAGAGGAAATATCGAGCAGCGTCCAAATGGGATGGTCTCATGTTTAGTCCATTCCAATTCCCATTAACTAATGATTTGATAAAATAAAAAGTACATAAACTTTATCATTTTGAAGGTGAGCTTTAGAAAGCTTTGTAGAGTGACTACCCTAGAATTTAATTTACTACTTACTAGAGTGTCAAGATTTTGCCATTAGCTGAAGTAGAAATAAGCGTGTCATTGCAGCTGAAATAAAGAAGGTGTATCTGTCATGACTGCAAAACTAGAACTGATCCTGTTCAATGCTACTGTCTTTTAAAATGCTCAAATAAGATCAGGGCACCACAAAATACCCAAAGTTGCTGAAACATCATTTATATATGCACGTGGTTAGTAGAATGTCCATAATTATAAGTAAAAGCTAAGGAAGGTGAAAGAATTACAATTCCAAGTGACATCATCAAAAAATCAAACCTTGCTTGTCAGTCAGAACTACTTAACTAGTGCCAAACTAGGATGTTCAGTCAGCCTAGTAACAAGGGAAACATTTTCCTGTCGTCTTCATTTAGGCCGTTTTTGTTTAACCAAGTAAGACTTTTCCTTTTTGGTCTGGTCTTTTCCAGCACCTTGTGGGTTCTTTCCCATCGCACTGCTTCCTCTGAATTGTATAATTGACCAGAAGGGACACCCTGGCTGGCAAGTGGAAAAAGCCTGAGCTATTTCTCCCTCATTTTCTGTCCTCTGTGTCCTCTGTGTCCTCTGTCTCCTCTCTCTCCTCTCTCTCCTCTCTCCTCTCCCCTCTCCAGCAATTTAAGTGCTGAATAAAGCCTCACTTCTTAACAGGTGCATAATTCAACCTGAGACTATGACTGCCATGTATGCCTAATATCATGCCATGAATTTAAGTCAATGAACTATTCAGGCTGTTAAAGTTAGTATATGTGTTATATTATATGTTAAAGTTAATATATGTGTTATGTTATATAATACATGTCTAATTCACAATATGGGCAATATCTATTTGTAAAAAGGGGGTTGTAACTACTACACAATGGCAAAGTTGCTGTTCAATTAATGATGAAGCTGATGTTTCTGTATTCTGTGTCCATCTGTGCTTCAGACAGCAATTTACAGGTTTAACTTACTGTAAGATACCTGACTGGAACAAAAAAATAAGTTAGGTAGACATGAAGTGCCAACAGCTGCTTTTTAAAATTCATCTGGTCCTTTAGGTAGAGACAAACTGCCAATCGTTGCTTTGTTTCAAATGAAACTGGCCCCCCTAGATCTAAGTGTACTTATAATATTGTTTTCACTTAAATTCTGAACATAGGCCTCCTAAATGTGTTGCAGATGAGACCAAGTCCTGTTGTTGTCATAAATTTTCATGAAATATATCTTGCAGTCTGACAGAGGCAGTACAGGGTTCCCTATTTCCACTTCTAAATTCAAGTATGTTTGAGTGAAAAAACCTCCCACCGTAGAGTTATCTGGAATATCCTGCCCTGACTAGTGAAAGTGTGGAAAAAGCCTTTTTTTTCCTTGATCTAGTTTGAATTTTTGCTTATGAATTTTTTTTTTCCAGATGAAGAGTGAAGTATTTTCATGTATTTTCATTTCAATTACAGGCTGGGTTGGTACTTTCTCCATAGCTACATTGGACAGACTGGCAAGGGATCATTACATCTGAGGTATTGATGTATTCAGTAAGGTATAGTATTCCATAACTTGATAGGTTTTTCAAAATATTGTTACTGTTATCTTTCTGTTCAGGGTCCAAAGAATATAGCTTTTTATCTGGGATCCATAGGAAGACCTTCTAAGATTTAGTATATGGTTCAGTAATCTCATTATCCTCAAGTTTTTTTAAAGCAAGTGGGATGGTTTATTTTGTAGGATTTACATTTGCCACATCAGACCCAGTACCAATTCACATAAAAGCCTGAGGAAAAAAAAGCCCCCTCATCTCACCTGCCTTGTCTGCAACAGAAGAAGACCTAAAGGAGAATGACAGGTAAATGTTGCCCTTGTTCACAGGCTGGCAGGCTGGTTTAATTATCTTAGTTGTTAAATAATACTTCTCACTGAAATTCATAGTTCAGTAGGTGCAACTCATTGGAGACTCTGGTCTGTGTGTGACTGAAGTTAAATAATCCCTAAAAAAATGAGCATTTCTTCAGTGGCACTTTTTCCATGCTGTGGGATCCTTCTGCATTTAGTACACATTGAAACACATTGAAAGTACGTTTTCTGTGCAGAGGTGGGGATGGAGTTTCATTTTTGGAGGCACAGTATTGCCCCTACTGCTCACTGTGAGTGGGAAAACTGCCTCAGCAGCCCGGGGATGAGGTGGTGGTGTGGGTATGGCTGTAATTCGGCCTACAAGGACAACAGATATGGGGTAACTCCTCAAGGTTTATTACTTACAGTTGTCTGACACTTTCATGCTTCATTTCCAGTTGAAATAAGCATTTTAAGAAACCACGAAGCCGACAGCCTGATTTAATCCCCAGGGCTAAGGCCACAAGCACCAGCCTGTGCTGTCAAAGACTTAATCAGAGCCAGCAGCTGGCCAGGGAGCTTTATTTCAGTATGTGCATGCTCTGATGGTCACTGGTTGAAAATTCCTTCATTTCTGTGGGTGATCCACTGCACTGTGAGCCTGACATACTCTTTGGGGTTGTTTTTTTCTTTCATCAAAAGGATGCAAGTCTTCTCCCTGTTTGCATCAACATTGCAGTTTGACATTGTGTCACCGCCATGGAGTGTGCCTGAGAAAGGAGCTCGTAAAGAGAAGATCCTTTCTTTTTAAATACTGCAGGGCAAGCACATCTCTTTGGCAGGTTGATGTTTGTTTGGAAAGAAACCCTTTTCATACTGCATTCAATTTCAAATTCTTTCTCCATATCTAGTGAATCTATTTAGATGCTTTCACCACAGGATTTGGATACCTGAGAATTTTGTTATTTTTGATGTGGTGCTGTGATTTTAAAAGGAGGCATTCCAAAGGAAATAGGAGTTCAAAGAAAAGACTGACTATTCTACCAAGTTGTTTGCTGGGGAGTCCCAAACATCAAATTGGCAGAGTATCTTGGGGGCTTTGTTTTTGAAGGTGAAGGGGGAAATTTTAGTCCAAAATACACTTCATAATGGTAAAGTACATAGTGTGTTTTTAAAGTATTTGGAGATGAAGATCCAAGGCAAACATCTCTATATATCTAGTTTTTATGAGCTCTACTGATACCATCAGGTCAGTGGATTCGTTTCATACTTATTTTCCTAACTTTGTATTGACAAATCCAGCCATTCAGAATGAAGAGCCGTCTTCTGAACAATGTTTTAGAAAGAATGTGTGGTTTTAACTGCATTGTGGGGAAAGTACATTTTTGTCTGATGTACTTCAGAAATCTTTTCAATTTTCTGAAAAGAAACCATTGGAAGACTGAAACTCTTATGAATACAGGATCTGGAAATAAAAAAAAAAAGCTTTAAAACTTGAGATTAAATACTGACATCTTAACAGCATTGCTGTTCCTGACTCAGAAAAAAAAACCAACTTTCTGCCTTCATCTGCACTGAATTCTTTCTGTTAAGGCAGCTACAAGCTTGGCTTGTGATGCTGGCAGTACTCATGATGCAAGTATCTTGTTGATCTAACTTCTATAAATTAGGCGGTTTGAAACTAACTCAGAGAAGACAAGACATGAGCAGGGTGAGTTCCTTTATATGTGGTTTGTAGTTCATATGTTTGTTTTTAAGTCAGGACAGTGTGAACTCTTCAAAATAAACAAAGAAGAGAGCAAAATGCCACCACTTAAAATCATCCTTAAAATGGTAAACACTGGTAAATAAAGCTGAGAATTATGGGGGTGAGGGGAAATAATTTGTGGTTTAAAGAAAAATAAGCTCCTGGTCCTAACAGTAAACACCTGTTCAGTTTCATGTGTGTTTGGTGTAATGATTGCTGGGGGTTACAACTCCAAAGCAGGACTGGACTAACTGAAGTTCAAGAATGCTTCAGCAGAAAGGTGGTCTGAAGGAGCAAATAAAAGGTTGTAGAGCTAGAAACGAATTTGAACAGAGAGAAGAGTATTTGGACTATTTTTTTTACATCCAAGCATGAGCACCATCAAGCCCTGTGTTTGTTAAATATAGTTTATATAGCTTTTCATGCTGAAATAATTTAAAATTAAACATAAGTCTGCCAAGCTGAGAACACCATGTGAGTGTAAAGGCACAGAGGTTGAGATGGAGTTACGGCTAAGTAGGAGCACTGTGGTGTGCACACACAGGAACTGTGCTGGCAGGAAATAGTCAATAAAATAGCCCAAGAAGGAATCAGCTGGCCAAGTGTTTTCATAGGAAAAAAACTGGCAGGAAAATACCCTTATATTAAAAAAGAAAAAAACAAAACAGTACAAAAAAGGTGGAAAAGCTTACTTTGGTGTTTCCCTTTTTTTCCCACACTTGAGAAAGAGAACAGTTATCAACATTTTGCCTTGCTTCAAAAACAAGCGTTCTGGCTGCCAGCCAAAGGTAGCCCTGCTGTGAAAACTTTTCTGTGGCTGATACAATACCTTATGGTAACCACTGCCTTCAGCAAGGAGGACTCTGCAGCAGGGTAACACAGTACCTGTTTTATTGCTGACGTGTTTTGGTTATTTTAAACACGTTTTCCTGAAACAAATGTATTAAACAAGATGTTTTCAGTATTATTTCCGTTTCTTCCTCCGTTGTTTCATTCTCTGCACAGTTCATCATCTTGCCTGGGATCTCTGTGGAGAACTTCAGTGGACTTCTGGTTTGACAACCAATGTCAAGATTCCTTTAGAATCTCAGGTTTCATTTATCACTTGCTCTAATTCTTTCCCCCAGCTGATAAACTTACTGGGGTGTGAACTTATTAATGTGTATTTTTTGTCCTTCAGAAAGGACAACCTGCCTTTTTGTATAATAACAAACTTTATATGAAGAGTAATTGTGTCCAGGGATCACCTGAAGTAGCCTTTTTTTGTTTCTGTTTTATTCATGTGCCAGGCAGATTCTTTTGTCTAAATGAAGAATACAGTCTAACATAACTTCTAATTACGTTTTTTGCAAGGCCCTAGACTGTACCAGCATCCACTTTATTATAACCATTAGGTGAAAAACATTTTTCTGTTCTCCCGTCGAGGGAAGTAGCTCCCACAGCCCCTCACTGAGCTTACTGCCTGGAAGACACTGTCCATGCTTCCATGATGGAGAAAGGATGAAGAGATCCTCTCTTTGAAAAGTGGCAGCCTGTAATAGAAGGGACACAGATAATTTTGCATCCTTTTCTTAAGTCACTGTGAAGACCATAATACAAGTTTGAAGGCTGGCCCCAGTGCCCAACAGACCACAGCTAAAAATCCTGTTTCTTGATGCAGACATGTGCACGAGTGCCTAATCCTCTTTTACAAGAAAAATAGAGAAATTATGTGATACTTCTGTGCTGCCCTGAGGAAAAATGTTGTGAACATGCCTTCTAATCCCTTGAATTGAAGTGAGTCTGTCCTGGAAACTTCAGCACGGTTCCAAGAGAAGTGTCATCCTAGGTAACAGTGGTTTCTTTCCAAGACACTTGTTCCTCTGGGTACAGTTGCTATTTGTAAGTGATTCAGACTTACATCTCATAGTCTGCAGGAACCTTCAGTCCTGACACAGGGCAGCTGTGTTAACCGTGCTTTATCTTTGGGGGTTTTGGGCAAGGCAGCTCTTGTACTCATTGATATGGCTGAGTTTTAGGCCTACGTGTCACAGGGATGATACTGTTCTTTTTGAGGTGGGAATGTCATGCAGTGGATATTCTGGTGTCAACTGTAGTAGTTTTTGATTCTTCTTCCTCAGCTCATCCCTGATGCTATACACAAGGACATTTCACCATAAATTAGAATAAATTAGGGGGAATCGATTTGTGATTTAAAGCAGCTGAAGTTTCCCTCAGTAGCAAAGCTTGTGTTCGCTCCAGAGACGGCAAATCATGTCTCTTTTCAGAGACATGAAGCATATTTCAGTAAGTACACATTACATAACTTGTCCCACATTTCTTTCTCTTTTTAGTATCCCAGTGTTATGAAAAATTATGTTGCCATTAATCACTATAGCCGCTCATATTTTTCTGTGGAAATAAATTACCATGCTCTGCCCTTCCTGCACAGGAACGTATTTAAATCAAAACAAGGATATGTCCACGATTGGTTCAGGGAAGGGAGTGTCAGCTAAAGTGGCTTTGCTGCTGTGGAAGGATGAAAGCAGAATTTGTCTCTGTACTCAGTGGATTGCAATGCTGTGTGGTAGTGTCACTTGCCAAATAAGATTTCCCCTTTAGCACATGCAGAGCTCGCTTGAACGTCAGTGGAAACAGCATGCACTCAGTGCGGGGGGACCTGCAGCTGAGTCCTGAGTGTAACATTGAACCCACTGCCTATTTTGTCATTCCTACATCTGAAAACACTTGGGCTGGAAAAGCTAGAAGGCACCTACACGACTGGGAGAAAGCAGCAGGCCTCTAAATTCCTGTTTTAGATTGTCACCAGCTTTATTGAGACTGTTTTTAGAAAGCATTTAAATCTAGGCATCCAAAATTGCATATGCAGCACCATATTCAGGCTGCAGAGCAGGGGGCTGATTTTAAGACATGATGGGCATTTAGACATTTACTGTTTCAGGTCTCAGGGCTTCTGCAAAGTAAGTCATTTTTATTTACATGCTTTGAACATGAATTTAGGGACTTACCTTATCCAACAGTGTAAATATAGAGGCTAGGCTATTTTTAGACTTCACAATGTGATACTGGGCAAAAGGACTTTTGCAGAAAGAAGCAGAGATTGCTGGGTACCAAACCACAAACTTGGACCAACATTTTTCAGTAACTGTAAATCCTTACACAGTGAAAGTATTAGAAATAAAAAAGTCATCCAAATAAACTCTGGTCATCTTCAGCTGACATTCATGGGACCAAAGCAAGGGATGTTCCCCTTGCAACCATGCAATATTTGCTGACCTTACAGGCATTGGGTGTCAGTTAACAACC
Organism: Falcunculus frontatus; assembly: GCA_013398115.1. Taxonomy (NCBI): domain Eukaryota; kingdom Metazoa; phylum Chordata; class Aves; order Passeriformes; genus Falcunculus; species Falcunculus frontatus. The sequence continues at coordinate 288,091 of VZRV01001901.1, forward strand.
AGGCTTGTGAAGCAGGGACACGTGGATGTGTTTTAGAAGCTTTCAGACATTGTTTAATAAAGTAGCAGAAGGATTATTTATTAGGAAGGGGGCAGTTCTAAAGCTCTAAGTCTGCTTCTGGCATTTGTGAAGGTTCTTCTCAAGGTGTTTTTCACAGGCATACTCAGTATTTGCAGAGAAGATGTAGGGTGTATTGCTGTTGTGGTTTTTTTCCCAATAATCAGAAATGAGATGCAGACCTCACTTCTAAAGTTATTGTCTGGCTGAACTTGTTTTCTGTTTGGTGTTTTCATTATCAAAGAAGGTTCGGACTTTTGTCACTTTTAATTTTTCTCAGGAAAAAGATAGGTCTTTGCCCACCACCAGAGTGGTGTCCATGTGGAAATGGAGATTCTTCTTTCAGAAACTAAAGCCCAACCTGTAAAAAATTCAACGCCATTGTGACCATTAAAGAAAAAAAACCCGAAAACCAACAAAACCCTATCATTTTGGGGCATGTTTTTTCCCTATCTCATATGTAGGGAACTAATTTCTGCACTCAGCAGTGCAAATTGTTAGCAACCCTCTTTAATGAATTTTCCCTAAATGGTACTGATGATGTTGCTGTTCTGCTTTGTGACATTTCCAGTGTTTGGGTATTTCCTGGTGATTCCATTAACTTTGAAGTTAATTGGAATACTTCATGGCTGAGATGTAGAAAGCCTGTAGTTGAGCAGATGTTCTTTTCGTAAGTTAGCCTAAAAGTAGTGAATTAGAAGTATCATTTCTTTGTTGCTGTGTCATCAAGATGTGGCATGACCTTACCTTTCAAAAAGATGAACATTGTTTCCAAACCCATTTGAAAGGCTCTGCTAGTCAGTGAAACTGAATGCAGTATCATTAAATTAAGCAAGTATAAATTTTAAAACTGTCACGTCACAACTGCATAATTCCCCCAAATCTACCAATGAATTCGACCCCTCTGAAGTGCAAAATATTGCAGTAGTTTTCATTGTGTAGAGCTCATCTGCTATACTCCTGTGCACTTATTTTGGGGATAGTTCTTGGCATTTTGTGGATAATTCTTGGCATTTTGTGGATAATTCTTGGCATTTTTTTCTTTTTTTTTTCCTTTAGCTGTTATTGGAGTCATGCAGAAAAGATCCCCCAGTGAGGAGGTTGCCACAGTAAGGATGTATTTGACAGGATATTTGGAATATGCACAATAGGTTGGATAGTTTTCTTTACCAAGTGTGAGCAATGGTGTTGGCAGTAATACTTGCTGGGTTACACCGTCATCAGTCTGCCCCTTAATTTTTTTTTTTTAATAAAAAGTAATTTGCTGCATCCAAATAATTGTGAACTCAAATACATAACTCTTAAATATGAAGAATCAAAGGCCAAGTTTTGATCCATACTTCCATCTTTGCAAGAAGAATTATTTTAAAATGGGAGAAGGAATATTTCACTCCTGAAATGAGCTGTATTTTCTCTTAATGTTGTTGTTCCTTTTTCTCTTCTCAGATTTGCTGAGTTTAGAGGCATTCCATGACTAATGGGCTTGCTAGATGATTAGCAGAAAACAAAACTCCTACCATCTCATATTTTCCACTTTACAAGAGTCCAGCCATGCCATAGATATTTTCCGTTCTTAGTCTTGATGTTCTACAGATGTGGAATTAAAACTCCTCGCACCATATGGGAATGCACTGTGGGATTGTACATGTGTGTTTTACTCTCCTAAGTAACTTCTCCATTACTTGAGCTGCCCTGAATGTGGGTGTTGTGCCCAGTGGAGTAACACTTGCTGTACCAACACTTTTATACGCCTTAATTCAGATAAAGCTTATCTGTCAAATCAAACAGAAGCTGCCAGCATTTGCAGCTTAATTGCTTTTCCAAATTCCTCTTTTGCTTAGAACAGCGGACGAAACTAAAAGAACCAAGAAACTATTGTTGGCAAAGGTCTGGAGTTGTCTTTATAGTTCCATCCCCCTCAAAAAATACACTATGAGAGTAAAAGTCGTTGGTGCAGGACTTAGGGCTTTTTGAAGAGTAAAACTTCCCAGAATTGTGGACTCCCTTTCATCCAAACTCTGACAGAAGTTATTCTTCAATGTTATTGCACTAGGAAAAAAAAGATATGTATAATGTATTAAGTACACACTTAAATACAAAGGCCGAAGCTTTTTTCCTAGGAAAATAATTATCTTTATGCTGCGACAATTTGATTTAGAACAAATAGCCATGGTCTGTAGCAACAGGAAAGAAGAGACATGGGTGGGTGATTAGGGAGGACAGATCCAATGTTTTTGCTTTTCTCCCTGAACTGTATTCACTGTTGGAACTTAAATTAAATAGCTATGTAGTACCGTCATTCAAGTGTATGATAACTTGGGCCTGAGTGGCGAGGAAGCTGGAAACACCAAAGTCTGCGTGACTTTTGGCTGTGCACATAATGCATTTTAATTATGCCAACTTCCTTCTCTTTCCCCCAGAGACTGTGCCTCAGGATCTTGCATGGAAATGGCTGGAGTTGGTGGACACGTAATCACGGGAACTGACTATACGTTTGTTCATTATCTGAATGCGGTTCCTTGCTGCTCTGCTTTCAAGGAAGATTCTTTAGCAGTGGTTGTGCTGTTTTCCGTCCATGTGCTTGCTGTCTCTCTTTTCCAGAAGATTTCTCTTCCCAGGAATTAGTATTGCTAATCCATCAGCACAGACTTTTTTCTTTAAGCTTTTTGTTCATAAAAATACTTTGTTGGCAAACTGATTTTATCAACGTTTATTGTTAGGCCACCTGCTAAGAAGGAGAGGTTAATTGTTAGCTCTGACTTTGTTGAGAAAGAAGTGGCAAATTGGTCAAGTTGTGCTCACACATTTTTTAATTAGTCACAGTTTCTTATTAAAGCAGTTTTCAAGGAGGCACGAGAGAAACTCTTGCACCATCTTTCATAATTTTTCATGTATGTCACCTTTTCCCCCAGGTTAATGGAAGTGACTCTTGATATAAACATGCCTTCATTTGGTGCCTTTGAGTATGTCTGTGCCATTTTTTTCCCTTTAGTGGCAGGGTTGATCCCCTTGGTAGCAGCTGAGTGTTTTACATTGGTTTTCAGACAGAAACAGAAACAACCTGTGCTCCTTAGTACCAGACATCAGACTGAAGACATTGCCGGTGATGATTTGGCAATGGCTCACGGGGAGGCTTGTGATTTAACAGGAGCTTAAGATTTGGTTCATTTGGATGGGTTTTATTTGCTTTATTACAGACTTTAGGTGAGACTAGCGTGATGACAGGAGAAAACAGGGGCTTCCATGATGGTAAGCAAATGTGGACTCCCCTTTAATTCTGGTATTTTAAGCTAATCCTTCTACTGCCCTTGGAGGTTAATCTCTGTTCACTCAGCTGTGGTTACTATGAGTAAACAACTCCAAAGCCTTACATTCTCTGTCATGGGATTTGGTGAATTTTGTCTGGCAGACTGGGTCATAACTTGATCTGTCTCTTGAATTAGTAGATTGTTTCTTCAAAGGACCTGGAGCTTCCTTCCTATTCCTTTTCTGAGCTGTAAGAATGTAATTGTGCTGGTTGTGAAGTATGTATGACTGCTATAAATAGCCAGTGGATTATAGGTGAAGGTAAGAGCCAGGAATGTCCACGTCCCAGTGCAGCACTGCCATTGTCCCAACAGCCTTGGGCAGTGCACGTGTTCTTTCCATTGCCATGTTCTCTTCCATTTTTAAGATGAGATGATGACGTCTGTCCACCTCGTGCTGCTGAGGTCAGGAATGATTAACTAGTGTCTGTGTGGGACTCATTAAACAGTGCTGTATGAATGCCTCCTATACCATCTGATTTAGCTCAAACTGTAAAGTTTTATGGCATTTGAGTTCCAGTGCACGTGCTGATAATGACACTGTTTGGTGTCTGGTGTCCCGACAGGTCTCCAACTGTGCCACAGCTTCTCTGTTGAAACAGAGGCCTCGTCAGGGAGAGCAAATAGTATGGATTATATGGATTGTGTACCATTGCCCTCTGTTGGACAGCACTAGGCTTAGTCAAAGTGCTTGTCTTGTTTTGGGCTTGCAGAACTAATTTAGAGCAATAAACCTGATAATATTGTATAAGTAAGCTTGAAGTGTTTGGTGACAAACTGACCATCCTTGTTCCAGAGATTGCACCAGTCCCTAAGGTGCAGAGGGAAATGTCCTATGGTCTGATGTAATAGAATCTTTCTGCTTTAATGGTAAAACATGATTTTATTTTTTCCCTCTTGCTCTCTGCCTACCTCACATCTTCTGTGGCCTATGAGCATTCTGTATATATGTAGGTGAGTCTTCAATATAATGTACTGCCTGTTCTTGAGTTTAACTATACTTTTTCAGGAGGTTTATATGCTTTGTCAAAAAGAATAATGCATTTCATACATTCTGTAAAATCTGAAAGGGAGATTGTGAATAATGGCAAAAATTTAAAATGGGGAAGTAATAAATACGAAAGGCACAAATAATCAAATAATTATCTGAGGGGAAAAAGGATTGCAATGTGCCTTGGAAGTGCCCATAATCCTCATTGTAGTTGTGAGCTTAGTCCTAGGCACTTTTGTATTCTCTGCCCTCCAGTACACAGTTTATGGCAGAGCATTCAGAGGAGCAGAAATTATTTTAAAGGTCACAAGGAAAAATAAAGCTACTGTTGCTACTGTCTGAATGTTATTTGTTTGGATTGCTGCTCTCCAAACCTGTATTCATACTGCTGTTCATTTGAGGTTACATGCAGAGGAGTCACATCTAACTCCAGTAATAAACATCTGAAACACAGTGATCTGTATCTAATTCTGCAGGGTAAACAGCAGCTTACTAAAATGTAGGAAGAGATGAGTGGTGATCTGTTCCTTGGAGAAACCTCCAAGTTGAGTTTGAAAAAGCATCTGCCTAAACTTCCAGAACTTGATGGCTCCCAAAATAAAAACAGTCATCTCTTCACTGTCCTTGGGTGTATTATCTGGTCTGTTGATGTTCCATTTCTCAAGTACAGAATTACCCAAACAGATCTCTGCAAGCCTAGGTGAATTTGGAGGGGTGTAAGGCTGTGTCTGGGCTCCAGGGATCCAGTCCACCTATTTTAGGCATTTATTTGGGGATGGAGTTAATTTCTATTTAAGAATGCCCCTCCACATTGGTTATACAGGAGGCCAAGACAGCAGCTTGAGCCTCAGCAGAGTCCCAGCTGAGATAACTCTCCATACTTGTGCACATCAAAATGAGCAAGTTCCTAACAGAAGATGCCATTACAAAATCTGATTAATGCCTTATTGTTTTGTCAATCACATTTGTAAATTCTACAGGCTAAAAAAAATCTACAGAACTGCTGACACCAGTTCAGTGCTTGTAAATTTGTTGTCTTTTGTGGTGCTGCACATTTCTGTGTGAGGTGGAGTCCTTGCCCTGCTGGCACAAGTGGTAAATTAGTCAAGCTCCTGTTGACTTAGCTGGGATCAGGATTTTGCTCCACATGGTCAAAGGAGTTTTGTTGTTTTGTTTTGTTCTTGGTGTTTCTTTGAAATGCAGGTTTTCTCAGGGCATACTGATTCAGTAGGGAGATTTATTAATTTCTACACTAATCTTTTTATTTTATTGCCACGTGGAAAATCTCTTTAAACTGCCAGAGAAAGTAAGGAATGGTGAACTCCACAGACACAGTGGAGAAAATAATCTTGAACCTTCACAAAACCCATGAAGTTATGTGGCTTCGTGGTGGGAAATGACTTGGAAACTATAAAAATTAGCAATATTGCTCATCTTCTTAAAACTATTCTTTTTTGCATACAAGTAGTTCACTAGGGAGCTTCAATATAAATCCTGTGTTTGTATACAAACTATTTTATGGGCAGAATATTTGCATTTAAATATAAACTGTCTTGAACAGACCTAGAAATCAGAGTAGCTGATGAACACCTGATCAAAACTATTGTGTTTATGCTTATAAACTTTCCTGTTAGAAAAAAAAAAATAAACAAACATTAGAAATACCACAGAGCTGAGAATATGCTGACTTTATGTGGATTCCTGTTTTTCAAAAATTACTGACTTTCTGAGACTAAACTCAAGTGCATTCATTGCTAATAGGAAGTGATTGATTAAAACTAAGATGGCTTAGCAAATTGTTAATAATATTGAAGTGTGGCAATTGTTTTATAGCTTCCACAGTTCAGTGAGGTTGATCATGCTAGGAAAATAACACCAATACATCTATTATTCTGATTTAGAATTCTGTAAAGCTTCTTATTTTCCATTTTTGCCTTGGGCAAATTCTGCTTGTCTACAGCCTGGTTTAAATTATTTACAACATACAACGTTTGTCCTGCAATTAGCATCTCTTTCCTTTGGTTTCCTTATTTATAGGGGAAAAATTAGTCATGAACCTCTGCAGTATTTAGACAAAATTACCCTTGGGTTTTGATTTACTTCAAAGATAAAATTAGATCCAGAGGTTTATCAACACCTTCTTTTCTATATGTGTGCCAGTGTATTGTAACCTCCCAGCTGTTTGAACTGTAGTGCAGCTCAGTATGTTCTCCTAGTTCTCCATTAACATCTGTTAATTAACCATTACCTTTCTTTCTCCACAAAAGCCCCCCACGAGTTTGTGTGCATGCACACAAACACTCCCGAGGTCGTTTTGGTTTGAGTGTGAAATACTTGAGTCCTTTTTTAGGACTGAAAATGTGTGAACAAACACCAAATATTTTCCAGCATCTTGAGCGCTGTTTCTGACTCAGCAGCAACACAAGGCTTCTTTTTAAGGTCCAATAATATATCCAGGGAACAATTTCAAAGCACAAATGTTCAGTTTGAGGAAAACCAGACACTGGCCTGGAAAAAGCCACCTTTCTGAACTTAAAATTCCTCATTCCACCAGCCTTACATTCAGTAAGGGAGCAGTCTGCCACACTGGAGTCATTTTAAATGCTCACAAGCATTGACGAATGCACCAGAAAATCGAAGGCATTCCAAGAAACCCAGAGTACATTCTCTGGAGAGTGAAACATCCTACAAAACCTATGACTGTTCGCCTGGCAGAGAGATTTTTAATCTGTTGCGAATTACTGAAGTCAAGGGAGTTATGTTAAACTGTGGATCTGTCTTATGCTTGCTTTCTTTAGGATGTATTTAAGAACTTACCAAAGAAGACTGAAAATGTAGCCATGGAAAGGAAAAGTGCTGAGTCTCTTATAACCTTGTAAATCCTTTGTAGAGCAAAGCTCTTCAAATGCTATTGTGGAGCTTTTTCAGTTCCCCAAGTTTTACATGCATCAATCATTTTTCTTGTACTGGGGACAAAATCCTGCTTGTTTTACAAATGCAAAAACTGCTTTGGGATTCATTTCATGTCAATAGTGAAAATCTGATCTGACTTTCCACAGATAGATTGTATATGCCGTCCTTATTTCCTTAAGAGCTATTTATCCAAATAGCCTGCACAGTGTAAAGACTGGGTTCACAATTTATTCACAATATTTATTTCATGTTTGAACAGTATGTTTCAACTGAGAATAAACAACAAGAGAATACAGCAATGAACAAGGAACTAAACAGAGGTTTAGGTGCAAGTAAAGTAGACAAGTGACTACAGTAAGTAGATTTTAGTTGCGTATTTTTATGGTTGGGATGAAAATGTTCAAACAATAAAACCAGTTCTGATTGTATTATTTAACCTGGGTAGATTGTGCTTCTGCTTAGTCAGTATGGAAATGAAATTCCACTAAATTTGATAAGTTGCCTTTTGACCTGATGCTGATTTAAGCTTCTAGAAGCTCATACCAGCACGAGGTCACTGACAGGCAAAGTCAGTGAGTCTAAAAACGGTGCAGGAAAAAAGAGATTAGGCTTTACTTGGGTTCAGATTATTTAAACAAACAGACAAGAATTTAGGGAAAACAAAATTGTGTTTCTCATCTGATTGGTCAAATCACTTTATTATGTGATACAATTTACATCGCTGGCATGCACTGTCAAATAAAATGCCCTTTGCAGTGAGCAAAAGTCTTTAGAAGTGAAGTCTTTTATAAAGATAACACAGTCTCTTGCTACTAGGCAGAAATGCAGTGTAAATAGATACTTGGTTGTGTTAAAGCAAACCAAAATGAAAACAAGCTATGAACAAGAGTTGTGAACATCATCATCTAACATAACTAAAGAAACAAAATTTTCATTTATATTGTGTATTCAAATGCTCTGCATGTTAACAGAGACATCTCTGAGGGTGAGCACAAAGCCAATGATTTAAAATATCAAGAGAAGTTTTTCCTCACATTTACTGAGCAGATCTGTGCATTCAAAAGCAAATGTGAGAAATACTTGCATTAATATATTCAGAACTCACACACAACAGTCACAACTATTTGATAGAAAGATGCTTTGCTAGTGGAGGAATGGGGTGAAGAGCAGAAAGTGGAACATGCTGTGGGGTCCTTCTAAAGCTCTGATGCATTAATATTTCATTTACTGGTCCGGGCCTGCTGCTTTCTTTGAAATCACTACATGGTCTCAATCTGGATTTAGCCTGATTTCCTTCTAAACAAGGCTATGTGATCTGTCTGCATGCCTGTCCTCATGTCTGCCCTCCCATTAATAACTTCAAAAATGTTTATTAGTTCTCTTTTTCTGTGGCAGAGGAACAGATCTCAGAGACAATCCATTGTCCACAGACTTTGTAAAAATAGACAGCATCAGGGAGGCCAGATCCACTTACCAGTGTTGCTACTGAGGGAAATGCTGCAGTGGGAACTCATTCCATATTAGACATGTGAGAATCCACATAGGAAAGAGAGCTAGGAAATCCTCAGCAGGAGGAAGAAAAAAATCAGGAGCGGGTCATGGTAAATACCCAAATTAATCTGTGGTAAGATACAAAGCCACATGAAACTCAGCGTCAGGAACTCTCATGTTCACAGACGTCCTCAGTGATTAATTCCTACTTGTGAATAGAATGAAATATAAGGCTGCACTTTTTTTGTTCTCGGGAGGTTGACAGAAAGTCAGTGATTCTGTCTGAAACTCTTTGCTTCCATGTTTGTTGCATATTTGGGGTGGGGAATTAGGGCTTCATCCTATAGAATGTTTTCCCGTAATGCCACGTGATCACAGCATTGAAGCCTTTCCAAGATCACTTTGTATCATAACTTTTTTGCAATATCAAAATTTAAAAACACTTTTGGCAATTTTTAATTGCATGTACCTTAAAATTAAGCAAACATTTGCTTCTGGTAGATGCATGACCTCAGAATTCACAGCTCTAGTTTCAATGGGAATGTGAAAGTTATGTGTCCAATTCTTAGAATTAAAATAATGGTGTGGGTAAAAATATGCCTTATTGCAAACTCATTAATCTGATTTTCTGTTTAGTGATGTAAAAGAAACAGTTAAAAACAGAAACCCGACCTTGACCTGAAAACAGGGACTTGTTTTATTATGGTAATATGGACCACAGCTCAGCAAAATATGTAAGGGGTATGCACTTTTCAGAGTGTAGGTCTTCTGTGAAATGCATATGCATTGGTATTTATTGAATTGTTAAGGCCTTGATGACCTTGAACTATAAATTTCACTGAATTTCAATATTATTTATCATTAAAGGGAAATTAGGTGAAGATTTGGCATGTACTTCCAAGGCAATAGGGTTAGATCTGAGGATAAGACCTCAAGGCTAAGGGGACTTCCACAGTCCTGTTGGTGGAATATTCCCAATTATGATAAAAGGGGACATTAAGGGACTCCGCCGAGAAACATCTATTTCTGGCTGTGTGACAGGAAAATTTACTGTGATTATGTGCCTGTATAACTCTGAGGTGCAAAGCTCATTTTCAGGCATATCATGGCAGCCTTGTTCATGTAATTTTTCTAAATCATCTCTTTTTTTGCAAATTCATATTGTGAAATAAATCTGTAAAGTGCTCTAGCAATATGATCCTATTCTGAAGGTTTACCACTCTCATATCTTCATTTCCTGACTTTCAGAAGGATCAGTTGAATTTCATGGAGACTTCTGTTTGGCTACAGAATTTCTGCCAACTTAAACTAATTAAACCTATATTTTTCATGTAATTATTTGCTTTTAGGGGAAGTTCCAGCTCAACAGAACTTGGATTTAATTTTCCTTTTTCCTTTGTACCAATTATATTTTATAATTGCTTTAAGCGAAAATTCTTTGCAGATGGGAATGTTTTGTAATGTCTTTTTTCTTGCTGCATGTATGTTTTAGTACTTTCTAATCTCATCCCTTCAGTCCCAGTGACAACCTTACTGAAACTAAGGATAGTTAACAGTGCTTCTGCAGTAATTTCAGTTGACTGCGCTTGACAGATCCTTCAAGAACTCCCCACACAATAAGGAGGATTGACAGCACTTTGTAAAAGTCGGGGTGTTCATTTAATGCTTTAACAACATCTAAAACTACCCAGGAAGCTTGGAAAACATACATTTTTAGCCACGTAATTCTATTGTTTAAATAAGCTGTAAATGCAAGGTACGTCTCACCAGCAAAAGTTATCCACCATCCCTTCAGATCCATCAACATCCCTTAGGTATAGCCAAACACCCAAATATTTGCTCCTAAACTCGCACCGTGTGTCACGTGTCAGAAACCCTCTGTCACATACAAATTTCTACATAGAGCAGGAACTGTCCTTGATAAACAACTTATCTATGTCTTCCTAACCGAGGATACAACTCAAAAGCTTTCTAAACATTGAGCTACCTTAGAAACACGAATAACTGCCCAGCCAGTCGGATTACCAGGCACTGGAGCAGTAAATGCTCCGCAAGTAGTGCATTTCACAGAGAAATAAAGGCTGTTCAGCCTCTGACTTGTTTGATAGTTTATTACAAAAATAACTTGTAATCCAGTTTAAATACACTCCTCATCACTTTTGTTGTTCAAGTATCATGGTATTGATCTCTATTACCAATGCCTTTCTTCCTGGTGTTTTCAGATTAATTACAAGATATAAACTTCAACTTGAAACTGTCTTGAAATCCATCTGAAATGAGTGACTGTGTATGATTTCCTGCATCTACATATTGTGGTGATTCAGGTACCATTGCCACAGGTGTATTTTAACTGTTGCCACAGTAAAATTATTCACTGATTTACCTTCTTAGCTCATTATAGAAATGCAGTAAAAAAACATATGGCAAATAAGCCAGTGCTTCAAAGTCTTCCACTTCCATTAGAACTTTTTCAAATCTGACTATATTTAGTAACTTGGAACCCATGTCAAACATACTCAGAAAACTGATAAGATCCTGTAAAATACTTCTTGGTTTTAAAATGCCCTTATTTTACTTTTTTTTTTTCACATTAGCTTAACTGCAAGCATTTTTGCTGTCACTTTCTACATCCTTGCTAGATTTTTGCATCAAGTACATGGATTGCCCCACTTTCATCTCCCCCCTCATCCCAAGAAATGCGTATTTTTGCCTTTTGACAAACAGAACAATCTTAGGTGTAAAACTGAGTCTATTCTAGAGGCTGCTAGCACTGCAGTCATGTGAAAACTGTGCTCCATTCAATTTTGTCTCCTCATTTTTTTACTTCAGAGATGGCCAGGCAGGCAAGAAACTTTCCTTCTCCAACTCAAATCTTAGGGTTTGTTGAGCTGGAGGAAGGGAAAATGCATCAGGCCCTTCAGCTGCTCATGTTGGACGCCTCCATCCCCTTGGCTGTGGATTGTAGTTTGAGTCAGCTGTTGACAAGCAATAGTCAGACCTGGAATCCACGGACATTATATCAGGATCCGTTCTGGAGCGCTGAGTGCAATAGGGATACTGCAGCTTAGGGCCAGCCAGGGTGGGGACAGTTGGGGCAGACAGGGAGCTTTTCTGGGATGATAGAACCCCCGATTGCTTCCCTCCTAGTAAGGCTACGCTACCACTCGGGGCTGGAGGCTCATAAGAAACTTTAAGTTTCCATTCATCTGGTGGCTCAGGAAGCGTTTTCCTGCGAGCAGCCGATACCACGTTAGCAGCGATGGATTCCTGCATGCTTTGGGGGCCAAAAGCTTCATCCACTAGGCCAAGGGGAGATCTGGCTGCTGCTTCCCAGGGAGTCAGTCTCTTGCCAGGCTTGTCAGCTGCTGTGTCTGGCTTGCTGAAGTAATCAGGGGCAGGCTGAAACACAAGAGGAGAAGTAGGAGACACGGCCCGAGGAATGAAAGAAGAAGGTCTCCCAGGAAGTGATAATGAGCGGCCACTGCTTCTTCCCTAGGAGGACAAAATACCAAATATAGTTACAGTTATTAAACAGCAAGAAAGGAAGTCCCTTCTCTTCGCTTCCAAACTGGAACAAAAGATCCTGAAAGCACGTGACATCCTGGCAGTCCCTTTTTATGTTTACGGGTATCTTTTAGAGCTTTAATTAACTGTAAAGGCAGGAGGCAGAGAAAGAAACAGGAACAAAAACACAGCAAATTGAATTTTTGAGGAAAGTAAGCAGACCAAAGACAGGCGCTTACTGAAAAAGTACAATGGCATTAGCAACTGTGCAGCTTTCCCACAACTTAGCTGGTGTGCCTTGCTCTGAAAAGACCATTCTTAATGCAAAAGGGAGTCATGTTGTGACAGTTCTCTGTGTGTTTACAAGATTCTTTCTAAAGTTAGGCACAGCCTAATTTATTTGGTAACAGGCTCTGTCTAGGACATCTGTCCAAGAACATATCTTGGACATACTGCCTTTTCTTATAAGGCAATCTCCTTTTAAGAAAGGCTTTTCTTACTCAAAAAATATTAGATTTATACGAGTTTTCACTTTTTGGGGCACAAAAATGAATACAAGCAATTAAAGGCGTTAATGCAATCATTCACTTAATACCCTTACATGACACTACTTTTGGCTTCTTTAAAAGGCAATGCCCTCCGAATTTCAGTACATTCCGACCCACTTATAGGAGCAATCCATTCATTTTTGACAAATCCTAATCTTCTTAGTAATGCAGCACTTTGAAACAGAAACTGTGTTCGTGAGAAGGTTCTACTTCAGCAGCCATTTGGCAGCACGCGAAGCAGGTACAGCCTGTCCCCAAGCCAGACCTGCTCTCTGTGTTAATTATGTTGTTCTTGGAGTCTCTGTAAACCTGGTTCCTGCACTCACTGATTTACACCCATTGATTCATGTCCTCAGGCTTAAATGCCTCTAATTCTGAAATCTGCTGTGAAATTCCTGGCTCGCTTTGCCAGGGGCTTTGCTAGAATTTCGTCCAAGCAACACTGGTCTGTGTTACTTTTCCTAATGAGCTTCCCAAACTTAAAACACTGTGAGCATGAACTAGAGGGCAGCCAACAGGTGTGTGATCATTCAAGGTATAGCTGACCTAGCAAAGATTCCATAGGAGTGTCACATTTTCGGTTTTTCTGCCACAGGATCTTGCTGCATTTAAGAAACTTGACGGACCACTGCTTCACACAGGCTTTTAAGTCATGTTCTAATATCAGCCTTTTGTATGGGAGGTGGAAGCTGAGAAAGAGACTACAAATTTCATAATTTTCAGTCAGTTTGGTGATGCTTGGTCTGAATCTCTTTAAAAAGTGTAGTGACACGCAGAGGTTATGGCATGAGAGTTTTGACAAGTTTCACAGCTGATGCTCTATAACAGGACTATCCTTTCACCTCTTAGCTATGATCAGCTATTTCCAGTCTGCATTTCCAGAGGGGAAACTCCCCAACATTATTAATCCTACCCACGCACACTCCTGTGTTAGAAATTAATCAGATAACCCAAACCACAAGAAATTAAGTGGTAATTAAGAAAATAAAGCAATTGAGAAGATAAGGTTATAGAGAGGGTTGAAAAAGTTACCTCATCAGTCTACCTGTGTTAGCTCCTCTCGGGAGGGTTCCAGAACATTGTCTATACTGAGTAGATAGAAAAGTTCCCCCTTTTAAATGGAAATTCCAGTTCCAAGTCCTGTGAGTCCTTTGTAGGATTTCAGAAATGCAGAGGGAAATGATACTGTTGAAACAAGTGTTGGATAAAATATCTGGCTTTTCAAGACAGTCAGATGAAGATTCCATTTTAGTCTGTCCTGTTCAGAGAAAAGCTCCAGAGTTCATCAAGTTATAGAAGTATCTTTTTGGCATAACCATTAGTGATAAAGCAGGAACTAATTTTCTTTGACAGAGTTTGATCAGAGAGTGATGAGTTGTTAAGTGTATTTCACTACTTTTTAATCAAAATTAGTCATTCTACTGTATTATTTAGGTAGATTCTACTGTATTATTTAGGTAGAAGTCTGGTCTGGGCTTCCCTTTCCCAGTCGATAGCTTGTCTTTAGAAGAAGTTCTGGAAATAGGCTGGGGTTTAACTTTCAAGTTCCAAAATGTGAAATTGCACATCTGTTTCCTCTAGCTTTAGTAAAGTAAGGATAATCTCTGCTTCCATGAAGTAAGGACTGAACAGTGTGTGGGTTCAACTAACATTTATCTTCTTGAGTTGTAAGAGGATGAAACCTGTGAGGGCAAATAGCATTCCAGATGATTTACCTGGAAGAAAGATGAAGTATATGGGAAGAAACTTGTCCATTCCATAAGGGTCTGAAGGAATTTGAGGAAAAATTTGAGATTCCCACTTACTAATTAACACACTACTTCGGTATTCAGCCCCTTCAAGCTAACGAACACAGAATTTGGAATTAAGGCAACTTCCAGTCACTAGAATTCATCCTTCATTTGCTGGACAGCAGCAGCCAGACATGCTGACACTTTCTAATATTTCCCCTTTATATTTAAATCTTGGGGATACATCTTTTGACAAGCATGTACTAAAAAGAATGCACAAGCCCCAGATCATAAGTGACACGGTGGAAAATATGAAGTGCAAGTAGAGAATAATTACTCTCCCCTCTGTCTCCCTTAAGCTACAAGAAAATCATAAAAAGAGGGGTAGAGATGTTCCATTCTTCACCTCAGAAATCAAGGGAGAAGGGAGAGAAAAGTGAAATGCTACCAGAATTACTACTTTATCACATTTTGTATTCCTGTAATCTTGTGGTGAAACAGTTATGAGAATATTGAAGTATTATGCAGCAAGACAAACTAGAACCCTCAACACTGATTAATTTGTTCTTTTCCATTGCCTGGATGTTTTCAGAGGGAAAGATCTTTTCAACAACAGTTATTGAAGGAAAAGTGATTCCTAGGTGTGAAGAAGAGGAAAGGCTGTTCAGAGCTGTCCATTGCAATCACAGAATCCTGACAGCTGCTGACTGCCTTGGGTGTCTGTGCAAGCAGATTAACCTGTTTAGGTTAGGTTTAGGTTAACACTGGTTTTTAAAATGCAAACTAGTTTTAAACTGCTCACTGAAGCAAGCATTTATTGCAGTGCAAGAATATTTGATATTTGTAAGATGTGTGTTAATAGAAACTAAAATTTATATATTTACTTCCAAAAGTAACTCTTTCCATATACAAGCGAATGAATGTAAAAGCAGTACTTACAAAAGGTGTGTGCATGTATGATCTAGTTAATGTAAGATGGATGAGTGTGGCTGTGTACCTTTGGTTCAATAATTTCTTAATCAATAGTCAGGAAAAATGGGTTCTTTGGAACTTAGAGCTATTTCAGTTTTCATGTTAATTATAAAAAGCTGAAAGACAAAAAGAACAATACATAGTTTTATAAAATAGTGCAGATTTTAAAGGCAGGACTCAGAAAGGTATTTTTCCTTTTCAGACCAAATGTGAATGCAGAATACTACTTCATTAAATGATTTCCCAGCAGCTTTTTTTCTGTCTCAGGTGGCACAACTCCTTAGTAAGAGAAAACTCTGTGTGTGTATTTACATGCCACAGCTGCCTTTTTACCAGTCAGGGAGACAAGAGTGGGTTGGACTCTCGATAGTCCAGTGGAACTCTCCCGACATAAACTCCTCCCTAATGAAGTCACTTGAAAAAATTGGACCTCAGTGTCTAAGTCATTAAAGCGGTTTTATTTTTATCTTTTCATTATGGTCCTGGTCCTTAATCCCATATCAAAGCATGTTAAAATCTGAGTTAACAATAGTGCCTGGATGCTGTTTACACAGAAAGGGGACAAAGGAGGAGGAAGCAGATAAAACAATTGTTTTATCTCAAAAAGTGACTCTGTCTTTATAAAAAGCCCAGAGTGATGCACTTCTCCTTTGGCTTTCTATGGGCTTGTAATGGCCACTGCAGTTAGAGACCAAACCACTGAGAAAATGGTAGGACAAAATAAATAATACTGAATTTTTGTGCCTTTCAATTCTTTCCTTCTTTTTTTTTTTAAACATGAAAGAAGCACTTCAGCTTTTTTAACTGAGCTGAGTACAGAAGGGAGACATATTGTTAATAATAATTATTGTTATTACAGCTTTTTTTTTTGTCCCAAACCATTTACTATTTAAACTTTATGTAATGAAAAAATAATTTCTCTCTGAAAAGCTGCCAGCTCTGCAGTAAATGCTACAGCTATTTTACAATACAACTACCAGAAGTTTTGAAATAAAATGGGAAAATCATATTTATTTGAAACTCTTTAACTGTTTTACAGTAGACTAAAATGGGAATGAAGAAATTTGGCTAATGGCTGGGGAGGGAGGGAATCTCACCTGTCTAACAACTAAAACCTTGTCAGTGGCTGTACGGAGACCAGGAATAGATTAAAATAACATAGCTCAGGCCTTATCCTGACTTCCTCAAAGCTGTCTTGTCAGGACTTGATTATGAAAATTTATAGGGAATTTTAGGACTGGAATCTAATTTATTCTAAATTCAGATTGTTTCTAAATGTGGTATTATTTCAGGTGAGAACAACCTTGTTTTCATAATTTGCATACAAAATAATGAAACTGTCACTGTCGTTCATCTCATGTAAGTTTTGTGGCAGATTTTGCTTTTGAAAAGCAATTCCTTTTAGTTGTCAATTAATGGTAGTAAAGGCCAGTTCAGCCAGCAGAATTAGGCCTTCACTACTGCAAAATGTCTGTGTGGTTAAAAAACTTAAGACTATTGCTAACTTTTCTCAAATTATTTAGTTAGCTCACTTTCCACCTTTGTAAATGAAAGAAGAGCAGCTTTTCATTATCATTTAATCTTTATCCATATGCAGCTCTCAAAATACAATACATTTCTGCCTGTAGAAAGCAAATGGCTGAAACTTTTGGCCATAGGCATCTTAGATTTCCTTGGAATAAACTGTTCACTTCTTGTAAGGAAGAATATTTGCTGCCACCTTCTGGATTTTATATGGCACAGCTGTGAGTGCAAAGCTGGCCCTATTTTCTGACCTTTATACCTTGAGAAGTGGTACCCCTGCCTGCTTTAGAACTGGTTTGATGCAAATCTTTGTGTCTGAAGTGTCCCATATTTCAGTGCAAATGTCCCTGCGTGTGAACATTCACGCTGAGAGCCTTATGCAGGCTCAGTAGGAGCACCATGATTTTACAGCCTGTTCCAGCTCCATATCCTATGAGGCAGGAGGGTTTTATTCATTCCTACGAGTATCTGGCAGTTCAAGCCCTGCTGCAGGACCCTGTTTCAGTGTGCTGATAGTATTCCAGGGTTTAGTCTGGGTCTTAAAAAGCTACCTCGAAGCAATGCTAGTGAAGTTGGAAGGTCAACTATTCCAAAGGTCTGAAAAGCAAGCACCATTGCCCAGTGCTGATGCGTTTTGATTAAATGTTAGGATTTCTGTGACATCGGTGCCAATTCAGGGCTTCATTTAGGAAATATTAGGATTCTCTACCACAGGAGTATATAGTGAAAAAAGGTGCTTTTGCAGGTTGGAATTCATAGCTGGTCACTGAGGATTCCCTTTCTGGAATTCCACCTGGAGGCTGCCATCTGTTAACACTCACAGAGGGATGTTGAGGATCACATTCTTTGACAGCTGGTGCATGTGCTGCTGGACTCTGCAGATGCCTTGAAGTGCCTTGAACCCAAGGCTACTGAGCATCCTGGTGTCAGTGCTGCCCAATTCGTGCATTATTTAGGAATTTCTAGAATGCAACAGTGTAAAAACAAGCTCTGGCTTCTGAATGATTTGGGTGCTGACAGCAAAAATCTGTAAGAAAATAATTCTGTATGAAGGGCACTTTTTGAGGAGTGTGCATTGAGTAAGGAATGGTGCTGAGCACGGGATGATGTCAGAACAAAGCAGCAAAGAGCTGTTTGTCAGATGGGCATCCCTGGTTGGAGTCGTACAGCAAAAATAGCAGATGTGACATGACTGCAGATGTTCTGGCCACACAAACACCCAAGGAGGTTGGATTAAGCTGACACAGGCAACAAGAATTCCAAGTGCCTCACTTTGCAATCCAAACAGCAGTGTTTAATATTGTTTTTCTCATAATTCTATATACACAGTGTCAGGTGCTTGCTTCACTACTACTTCGGTACTCTAGGAAGAAAACCAAGTGTACCCATATGCCAGATATTTTGCTTTTGTTTGCAGTACAGAGCCATGTACCAACAACAACCTGCATAGTGATTGTACTGAGAAGTACAATTCTCACAAATCAAAGACAAAAATCACTAGCAGTTATTCATGGGTTTTGGGCAAAAAAGAATCTTTCTTTTAAAAAACTGAAAATATTTGTCCATAGGTTTTTACTGTATCTAAACTTTTTTTCTAATGTAAATGTGCTGAATTCTCTGCTTCTCAACCAGTTAAAGCTCACGCTGAAAGTGAATGTTGTGCTCCTTGTCACCCTTTGTAATCCAACATCTGCTCCCGTGACTGGGAATGTATCTTACTTCTGTAATGTTCCTCCTTTTCTTCTGTTTGTTGTATGTTTCTTAAAACCATTACAATCTGCTGTTTCAGATCTAGGTGGAAACATCAAGAGAAACATTCCATCTGTTCCACAGTTCAGTCTTGACACCTATTTAGAAATGACCTGGTTATTTTCATAGCATCTTATCTTTTAATTGCCTGGAATTGTGAGGGGAGTCTCTGGTTTAAGATTTCTGTCTTAAAAATGTACAAAAGAATCAGGATTCTTGTTTGCAAATGCTGTTTTTACATTAATTCCCCACACAGGAAGCCTTCATCCAGATAGTCAGTCTGTAAATTCAGTAAATTATTTCTCTCATAGCTGACTTTTCTCAGCCTAAGGGAGTGTGCAGTTATTATACTACCACAGATGTTTGTGCAGGTTTCACATGCACTGCAATTAAAAAGTTCGTCAAGATCATTACACTCAGGAATAGATTTTTCCTTTAAATTCTGTAGAGGATAACTGGAGACTTGATTAGTACATAAAGAAAAAGTCTTTGCCTGCCTTAGTTAAGGAAGCAAATATTAAACCCATGGGATTACTGTCATATGGTTTGTCTTAGCCTGTAAAGGAAGAGTTCAAGTCTGCATCTGTAGAGATCATTTCAACACAGAGCTTCAGGATTTTTCCTACTTTTAAAATCATTTGATAAAGAACCTGAAGTGCTTCCTTTAGTAAGCAACCAGCCTGAAAACCACTTGTCAAATACAACTTTTGGGTGATTCCAACTCTTCCGTTGTGTAATGGCATGCAAAAGTAATGTCTACTGTAAAATAAGGCCAGTTGTTGTCATGGGTACTGTGAAGTTGTGATGGTGGCACCAAGAGTGCCATGAAATGACCAGGCTCACATATTTTCCCAAGAGATCTACCAACAGTGAGTTCATTCAGAGCTTCTGAATCCACAGGTTTTTGAAGATCTGGTCATGTTTCTTCTTCATATAGTGTTTCCATTCCAAGCTGAGCAGAGTCATTATAAAATACCATTATGCCAAGCTGCGTAATTAAGATTTGCACTTGCTGTGCCAAGCCACCAAAGCAATCAGTGGAATCCTGGGTGTCTGACTTCAGGTAAAGAAAGTTGCATCATTTAAAAAGGCAAGACTGGAAGAGTGAATCTTTTTAGAACCAGAGGGTTTGGAATTTTAAAGCTAGCAAATCTGGAAAAGGATCCTGGAAAAAAGAGAGGAGAAAGATTTTGCATAGTGTTAGTTGTTGTCATTTCCCTGGTATTCCCCTGCCTCACAGTGTACTGAGCATTCCCTGCTCCAGAATGGCTGGAGCAACAGCACGTGAGGGTCAGGCTGGTTCTATGCTGAGGTCTCATCCTGGATACTTGATAAGCAATGCTCCTCCCAGATCACATTATGTGCTGTGAAGTTGTCTTTATAACTGCTTGTAATCTTTTATCAGAGTTCAACAAAAACAAAATTCACCGAAAGTCTGGAAATAGTCAGCCGTCTCTATGTGCAGAATAGGTGAGCCCCTCTTGCTGATTGTTCTTTTACCTTCAGTACTTTAAAATCCTCTGACAGGTAATTTATCCTGTCTAGTCACTGGTTTTTTGTGGAGTTTTCTCCCCCCAGCTTGCCTCCCTCTAATCCCAGTAGTATTTCCTCTCAAAATTGCTGCTCTGCTGCTTAGCACTAATTTTTCTATCTGAACCGCACACAAGCTCCACACTTCCTAATTTTTTTGAGCCTGCTGATACCTCAACCTCTTATTTTTTGTTTCTTCCTTAAGAGAGCAGAAACCAAAAAAAATGAGGCTTACTTGTAAGAGATGATAATGTTTACTCTGTAAATGTTCCTACAGGAAAAAGTCACTGAAATCACTTTCTGGTTGTTTCATAATGTATTATTTTTTGGTGAGCAGGAACATGATAAGAGTGGTTCTCCTAGAGAAGGGGGGAGAAATAAAGCAGCTCTTTGTTGAAGAACTTTGTCTTTGATTTTTGCAGCAGAAATTTTAACTTTTTGTCTGAAAGCCACTCATCTCCAAATCAAAACTTTTCAATTCAGTTTTATGGCAAGATGTTTATAACTGAATCATAAACCCTTGATTGAGGTAGCTGTTTTTATGAGAAGGCTGTATAGAATGTGAGATCAAAACTGGTGCAATATAATACTTCCAGTATGTGCTGTAATTAAATGTGTTAAAATCATCATAAAACACTTAAATTCCTCTTTTAATGTGAACATATTGGTAGTATTGTTTCAAGCGATGGCTTAAAATTCAGTGTTAAATATTTTTCCATAGTAAACATGACAATTGCATCTTGGCAGCCTTGCCATATTATATAAAATAATTCTAATAGATTTTTCAGAAAACCATTTACAAAAGCTCACTGCCCTTTCCAAATGAAATTTCACACGGCTCCTCTACACAAACGGTTCATTTCCTTGACATTTCAGCTATGTTTGACATTAGCTTTTCATCTGGACCCATGACAATGAACAGCTCAGCTTTCCTCTAAATATCTGCTTCACGAGAGATTACATCTTGGATAAACCTGTTACTCTAGGTAGACCAATCTTCTGAAATATTAATAAGAATTAAAGACTTACCTGATCAGTAAAAAGAGCCTTGAAGCCAAGTTAGATCCAAGTCCCATGCGTGTAGAATGATGTATATATAAGAAATAGAATTCAGAGTTGGGCTTTGAATGGGATTTTCAAAAGATCCACACTGAGTTAAGAGCATGTCATTGAGACTTTTGTTTTTAACTCTTACTGGTGCTTTAAAAATCCTTCTGTCATTGTTCTAGGCCATATGAAATACTTGTATTTGAATCCAAATGTCATCAAAATTCCAATTTTCAGCATAGATGCACTTTCTAAGCTCCTGTGTCTCACAGCCACAGGCATCAATATCAATACTCGTGGTGAAAGGCCAAAGCTGCTCTAAATCTCCTTGTTAAGGAAGTATTCTTTTGGTGGTGGGGTGAACAAGTACAGAAGTGTGATTATAATTTACAGACGTGCTTTACAGGAGGAGACTAAGCAAAAACATGGCAATATGAGGCTGATTGGATTTCTGTGTCTCTCACAGCACTACTTACCTTTGGTAGGTATCTTTATTCCAAGTACATACTGGTGTCTTAAAGTCTACCTGAAATAGTGTGTGCAACTCCAGATTGAACTTGGAAAGAGGGGGAGAAAGGAGGGAGGAAAAGGAAGGGGAAAGGAGAGAAGAAGGGGAGGGAGGAGATTTCATATTAACAGGCTAGCATGGGGAATAGACTTCTCCCCAAAACACCAGCAGTCTGTACGTGGAAGTGAAACAAAAAAATAGCAGCCAAACCAAGGAAAAAAGCCGCAAACAGGCAGAGAGGAAAGGGACAAGTTTAATGATAGAAGAAAAGTACAGGTATTGGCAGTGGAAA
Organism: Falcunculus frontatus; assembly: GCA_013398115.1. Lineage (NCBI taxonomy): Eukaryota > Metazoa > Chordata > Aves > Passeriformes > Falcunculus > Falcunculus frontatus. The sequence goes on from VZRV01001901.1 coordinate 310,252, forward strand.
ACAGGTAGAAGGGAGATTTCCAAAGGACTAAAATATTGCTACTTTCTATTTCCAGGTAAATGCAGTATAAATATTTTTTGAGGTTTTCCAATTTTTTTCTCCCTGAATTTCATATCGTTTTTCTGAATTTTAAGGGGGAGGTGGATCCTTTGGTCATTTTCTTCTAAAGCAGTTAATATGCCAATCTAAAATTTAAAGGGGAGGGTAGAATTTTGGAGGTCCAAAATTCAGAGGAGCGATTTTATTGGCTTGATTAGAGTTTGAGTTCAGCCTGCTTTCTGCATGTGCAACCAAATGCATCCTTCTCACCTTTGATTGCAGTTTGAGTTACCATCATGGGACCAAACGATGGAGATTTTTTTCATACTTAGGAATGTTTTCTTCATCAAGATAGATAGTTCTACAAACCCTGCTATAATATGCAAGGTCCATAATCTGGTCTGTAACTAGCTGAATGATAGTTTAAACAAATATATCAACAGATTCTGCCATCTTTATTCACAGAGTTATGCTTTAATCTTTAGCTTCACACCTGGGATGGATTTTGATTCCCTTAGTTGTGAAAAACAGCACCTTATTTCAGCCCTAGCACCATTGATGCTGATGAAGGACATGCTAAACTACTCAAACATAGCCCCTTGATTGCAGCAAAGCTCTGTATTCACTGCAGGGTTATACAGTACATTTCCAGACCACAGGCTCTCAAGAATTTTCCACAGTAGCAGTATTTCAATCCTTAGTCCCCAATACAACAATAAAAGAGAAAAGTGTAAGACCAGAGTAAAAAGATTTAAAGTGGGAAGAAGCACTGTAGAGGCCCAAATGAAAATAATAAAATGTGTACAAGAGACCAGTAGGAAGACATGGTCATAATCATGATTTACTGTTAATTTCTGTGGCACAGAGTAGTCTGGGAGCAAGAATCAGCACTCTACACTACAGGTAGCCCTCCAGTTCTCAGTGACTGTGCTTTCACAAGAAATTGGTGCATTACATTGCAGCTGCAAAACCCAGCTCACCCCTCTGACTGCTCAATAATTTTGATTTACAGGCTTCTCTCATACTTGCTGGGTTCAAGGCAAACTCTGGCTAAAAATATGCCTGCACGTGGGATGTGAAATTTCCCCAAAATGGGAAATTTTTAACAATTTGTCCAGCTGTCTTTCCACCTCTTTTTAGTCTTCATAACACTCCAGCATCTCTTATAGCACGTTCTCTGTGAAATCACAGAGGCAATTCATGATTTTGGATCACAGCTGATCCACATAGCTTACAAGCTAAGCCCCTGGCTGATCAATCAGATTCCTGTGGAAGGACCTTTGAGCCAGGACAGATTCTGAGTGAATTCCATGGGGCTCTGTGCAGGCCAAAGGTCTATCCAGTTGTGTTCTGCTAGTGATCAGTCAGAGTCTAACACTGGGTCTATTTTTTGCTATGTTAATAATACATATTACTATTAGTTAATAAGGCACTTCTTTAAAAAAAACAACCACCAAAGTCCTCAAATTCCTAGGTAATTAGAACACAGCTGGGGAGGGGGACAGGAAGAAAGCTGTTCTCTATTAATTTGGCATACCAGGAGCATTGCCTACTGTTTCTGTTGTTGTAGTCCTAAAGCAAAAACCTAGTGTCCTGCTCACTTCACGCAATAGTACCTCTCCATTTCAGGATGTCATGCCTATAAAGCACCTGATAAAATGCGTAAATGTGCTAAAATTTTTATCCGTTTTGATTCCTTTATAAAGTTCAAATATTTTGGACCCAGATTTGAGGTGATACATCTGACATTCTTAAGTAAGCTAAGGAATACCACTGGCACAGTCTGTGTGCCAGGTGACCACTGCAAACCAGTGACTGCAAGCAAAATGGACACTAAGTTTCAGCTACCGGCTTTACTCTTGAATAACCGATGGCTTCCACACCTGTGCAGTGACGCCAGCTTTCTTGGCTGAAAATTTTGGCCTCGGAGCAGTAAACAAAGAGGATGTGGTGGTTTCTGGCTTAGAAAATGCGGAGTAGCCTGTGGGTGAATACGATTCATTTCCTGGGAGAGAGGCGTTTGATGGGAAGGAAGGTTGGGAACCGTAGGCTGGCACGGAGTACACCGAAGAAGGCCGGGCCCTTGTAGGAGAGCCAGCACCAGGTGGAAGGTAGGTAGGTAAAGGCAGTGTTTGCTTTGAAGTGGACAGCTTTGATGTCTGCTTCATGGCAAGGCTTTCCTTAGGTGGCTGGAAAGTAAATAATGCTGGATCGAGTTGATAAGGTTGATGTTTCATAATATCCAAAGCATTGAGACCTTTCTTAGGTTTTCTTTTTGTGTTTTTGGTAGCAGCAGCGGCCTTAGAGGAAGGCTTGGTAGCAGCAGGAGGGTAAGATGGGCAGTGGATGGGATTATAAGCAACGGGTGGAGGTGCTCGGACATTAGATGAGTATTTCCAAGAAGCTGGTAAAGATGGAGTTGGAGATGAGGCTCGTGCCATGTTTGCCTGCACAGTCTCTGAATCCACCACGTACTTTTCCATTCGGGAATGCCTCCTGGCAAACAGCTGTGCTCCTTTCCCACTCATAGCTGGTGGCATCTCGAAGGGAGGCTTTGTTTCTCCAGCACTTGGGGTGACTGGTGTTGACTTGGGGGCAAGGTTTGGACTCGCCAGGCTGGCCTGTGGCCCTTTGAAAGGACCAGCAAGGTTTAGAGTGCTTGGGGGATGGATGGGAGAATGAGGATACTGCGGAGACTTGGGTGGTGCAGGATATGCTGCCTGAGGTGAGGCTGGTGCTGGGAAAGAAGGAGGCTTGTTGGAAGCGGCAGCTGAAGGTGACCATACTGGTGAAACTGGAGTACCAGCAGAAGGAGACACCTTGAGTGAAGGCTTTGGAGCAACAGGAGGAGGGGCCTTTTGTTTAGATGCTTGAGTCTGCATGAAATTGCAAGCTTCTGCTCCCAAACTGAGGTAGTCCTCTTCAGGTCCTGACTCAAAACCAGCTCCAGTACCTTTTTTGCCCTCTGCATTGTGTACAAGGGACAACAGGGCAGGATTAGGACTTACTTTGGGTGCGTCTTTGAAATTGAACATAGGTTTGGAAGTGCTTCTTCTCTTTGCCTCTTGCAGGATCCCGGTTCTTTTGGCTGGCACGGCAATCCTTTCATCCCTGGACGCGATGTGTTCTGTGGGCTCGGTGGCTGCCCATGCAGGCGGGGCAGCCTTGCTGGCCACAGGAGCTGAGACGGGTCTGTAGAAAGCCTCAGCTGGTGGGCTGACAGAGCAGTAAGGAGGTGGTGCTGCTGCATCTGAAAGGGGACTGGTGACATTTCTTACAGGTGAAAATGGTGCCGCTGCTCTGTTTTGAACACCAGAAGGGAAGGGCTTTGCTGTTTTATTTAAAGATGCTGCCTTTTGAGCTCCAGAGGACTGAAAAGAGAGATTTGTGCCAGGTGCTAAGCCAAAGCCATTTTGTTGCACCACTTTGCTGTGATTCTGGCTCACATCTGTGTAGCTTTTGCTCACACAGGTCTGCTGTCTTGATATCTCCTCCTCTTTTGATTGATAGATGGAAGAGCTCACTTTCTGGAAGTTCTCTGTCATGGTGGTTTCCCTGTGCTCCTCTGTCTGCACTGTGCTTGCCTTCATCTCCTCTTGCTCCGCTGTAATCTGATCCATCCTCTGCCGCCTCTTGGCAAACATGAGGGCCCCTTTCCCTGTGCTGTCTGCAAGCGTCTGCATCTCCTCTCCACTTTTTGTCTTCTTTTCCACCTCGAGCAGACCGCTGTCCCAGTCGAACGTCACGATCTTACCGTCCTTGTCAATGTCAGAGAAAAAATCTTCATCTATTTCCGACTCGCTCGTTGCAAGCAAACTCACCTCGAAAGTGTTTTCCTTGTCCCCCTCTTCACCTTCACCCTCTTCCCCCTCGTCCTCGTAACGTTCTAACTCCCCAGTCCCGTAGCTGACTAAAGTGTATTTCCTCGCCCTTTGGCGGCGCTTCTTGAACATCAACACCCCCTTGGAATTGGGGTTGGGAGCTGCTGTCAGCAGCAGTGCAATACTTTTACATTTAGATTTGGCTTCTTTGACCTGCTTCTCCGAAAGGCTCTCGCTTCGTCGGAGCCCTGTGGAAAGAATCAAAGTGCACATTAAATTGATGCAGCCCATGAAATTACAAGGAGACTAGCAAATGCATTTTTCTGTACTGAAATTTACCCACTCCCCCCTTTTCCCATATTAAAGCATTTCTTTGCTTTTCTATGGGAATTTCATGATGCTCCAGTTTTTCTCACAGTATCAGCTGTGTTATAAATTCCATACCCAGCATTCCTTAGAGACGCACCCGTGCAAGTTCAAAGGCTATATCCCTTTCTTTAGGACTCTCTTACTTGAACAGGAACATTACATGAGTCTTTATTTCTAGCATTCTTAATTTTTATTCCCAGAACCAACCGGCAGGTGATATTTTCTTATTTATCCAGTTTCTGGTCTGGTATTTTCCAAGTATTTGACCACAGTTCCTAGGCTAACAGCAGCCATTCCCAGCCAGCCAGGCCCATGACTGCTTAATAGCTGAGACCAAATGAAACTCAGCATATTCTGTCTGACTCTGGTAGCAGCTTCTGCCATTTAGGTGTTTATTTTTATATATTGCAAACTTGCTAGAAGTCAGTGTGCTACTATGTATTAGCTATTTAAAAGCAAGTATACATAGGCATACACAGAAAATATTAGCATTAGCTTTCCGCCCCTTGTAAAATGTGACAGTTTGTCCGTGGTACTCAGTGGAAGCAGGTTTCAGTCTTTTAGGAAGCATTACTTGCCTGAAATCCAAAGTTCTATCAGATACAGCATATACAGAGTATTTATTTTGGAATTGTGGCAAGAGTGAATACACATTTAAGAACAGAATCAAGGAGACTCAAGTAACTTCTCAAGGGTACTCACTAGAGTATCAATGGCAATATTTCTGAAAGCTGGTTTCATATACTGGTTTTCATCAGGTCATGTGAATGAGGAACAGATGCAGCTGCAAAGCTGATGGATGTGCTGGACATCAGTGTGACTGCTTCCTTGTAATGGGACATGGAGCATGTGCCTCGTGGGACAACACTATTCCTGCTGCTTTCCCTTCCTTGTACTCTACCACTGAATCTCCTGAATGACAGCCTCAATAGCTCCTTCCTTCAAAAAACCTGGAATTTAAAGCTAATCCTGACTAAATCAATAGTCACAAGGAAAAAGCACGTGTCTGATAAAAGAAAATAGAATTGTAAATTATTTCCTATCTTTTGCTGGTGTAAATAAAACAAACTTATTAAAGAAAGCCATGCCATGTGTTTTCTAGTCATGATCCTTTTAGCCATGTCAGTAGATGGAGTCTGATACTTCTCCTATTAAAGACAATTGGAGTTTTGCCATTATGCCAGATGACAGCACAACTGGACCAGTGGTTCTCACAAGAATCTATAAAAGAGAAAAGAGCGTGGCACCCAAACCAGGAATTTGTAACATCGTTGGAGAGCCAAATCACAAAATCCTTGGCTCAGTCCTGTTCCAATTCCTTACAACATTCACTGAAGGTATTTTCCAAAACGATGGGCTTTAGTGTTAGACTGCTACCTGTTCATGTAAATATAATCTGAGTATTATTTACAGAAAAAAATCTGCTAAAGAGATCAAGCACCTATAATAAAAGTTTTTCTCTAGTTCACACTTAAATGCTGCATTATAAATTCTATTTTTGCAGAAAACATGCATAGTATTTGCTGCACACAGAGCATTCCCTATGCTTGGCAATTCGTTTGTTCTAATATGTAGATAGGATTTCATAATAATATTAAATAATAATGCAAAGAACTTTACATATTAAATCAGTGGTTCCTAAGGATAATGACCTGCCACTAGTTTAGAAGACACTGAGATTGCCATAGTTGACGTGGGAAAAGGACAGGACCTGTATTCCACTTGAAAGAAGACTTTATCATGTAAAAAGTAGTTCATTCTTTGTACTTTTGCCTTTTAAGACAGGCACTGCAAGTAATTCTCTAGGAAATGCAGGCACAGCCCCACAGTTGGTTCTGACTTCACAGCCAAAATGTGAAGCATGTGCACTTATCTTTTATGCTTCATTTAAAATGCCCAAAATACGTGGGTTGCATACAGACACTTAGGCATAAGTAACTGCCTAATCCACTTGCCAATGAGACACAAATGGTTGTCATGCTAAAAATATGCTTCCAGAGGAATTAGCAGTGGGTTAGCAGAGGAGTTCCAACGCTGCATATGAAATAGTTTGTTGCTACAGTATCTCACTGCACACATTCAAGCACCTTTGACATACTGCTACTAAATCCCCAGACAGGATTCTTCACATTGTTGGGAAGCAGCGAGCAACCAATAGAAAGGTCCCAGATGAATAAAATAACAAAGAAATAAATAGATTAATTAATTAATAATACACATCTACACCCTGTTAATCAATATCGGCTCCAGTGGCAAGTTTGCTTCCAGGTAAACTTCTTGGGCACATTTTGAAGCTGACCTCTGGGTCTGGGAGTCAGGAGATATATAACATGTTCACTTTACAGTCTAGGGAAGGCTGACAAAACCAAAAGGATCATGTAACAGTTATACACATGCTGGTGTCTGTCAAAATCTCTTCTGCAGGCAACATCAAGCTTTGCTGCTAGACTTTTTTATTAACTTTTCAAAGCAGTGGCATGGCTGTGGTTTTAGATGATGCAAATGACAACACAAAGCTTTTGCTATAAAAGGAGAAATCCACAGGATTCACTCAGACATGTGCAAGCAACTTGCTATTTTTGTTAATATTTTACAGATTGACACTGTATATGCATTAGAAGACCAGCAGAGTTCAGCCCTTTCTGGAGATGTAAGTATTTTTAATTGGACGAAGTCATGAATTAATTTCAAAGTGGAAGTCTACTAAGCGAAGTTATTCAGCACAGCAAAGGCATGGGTACACTCTTGGCTTATCACCAGGAGCATTGTATTACCCTGAAAAAATACATAAAGCAAGAACAGAAACATAGTTTAAAAGGAAAAGAGAGAAGGAAAGTTAGAAAACTGCAGAAAAAATCTCTAAACAATTTTTTCTAATGTATTCTAAACCCTGAAATTATATCTAAAGCTACAAAAGATGCCCTCAGGCAGTGCAAATGATTAGATGAGACATACTCACTTGCGTGCCTTGCCCTGTGCTTGAGAGGTCTGTGATCCTTTTCCGAGTGCTTGCTGTCTTCTCCCTGCTCTGTGGCTTCTGGTGAGATTGCAAAGGAGAGGAGGGAAGGAGGTGCTTCTGACTGCCCTCCTTCTACTTGAGAATCAACACACCCCCTTTCAGACGGAGACCTGGGCGCTTCCTTCTCCCTGTCTGAGCAGTCTAGGATCACCTCCACCCTGGGGATAGATGGAACTGCACCTTGGATCCTCTTGACCTCTTTGCTGCTAGAAAACTGGACTACTTTGTTTGACCACTGGATGTTGCCCTCCTTCACACCCAGGGGAACTGCGATGAGGGGGCTGCTCCCGTCCTGTGGTGCACTGGGTCCTCTGCCTGAAGGGGGGCACTTCTCTGTCCCCAAGAGAGTCACAGCAGGAGCGTTGGTGGCCTTGTGCGCGTCATTTGAGAGGGACAACTGCAGCTCGACCATAGCACCTGGCCTTTCTTCTGCCCTCCGTCTGAAAGCAGCCTCATCTGTCACGAGCACCTTGGGGGTTCCTATCACTTTAGGAGGAATTCTGTGGCTTTGTGTGGTCTCTTGTCTTGTTTCAGAAAAGTGTGTGTTGCTTTCTGCTGCTCCGTGGTGAGTCCCACTGTAAATCTCTGTGATGCATAAATCCCCATGGGGTATCTCTTGCGCCGTGTTCATTTGCAGTGTGGCTTTCTCCCTATAGTCCTCATTTTTTATGTTCTCGTGCTTCCCATTTTCTCTTTCAGCACTCAAGGTTTCATTTATTCCACTGGAGGATCTGCACATACATAAACAATTCAAGAAATTAAGCTGCTGTAAGCACAGCCATTGTAAATAGAGAGTTACAAAGGCAATTTCTGCATAGCATTTCCCCACCCTAATTAATTGTGGTACCTTCTAGCAGATCTATTTAAACAGACGAATTTTCCCACAATGCAGAGGTCTTAAATAGAAGCATCTTTGTATCTTTCAAAATTCTTCAACTTAGCAGTTCAGTAAGAGGGAAATTACACAACATTGGTAGAACTATGAACCCATTACTAACCTGAAATGTGGAATTGTATCATTCTTAACATGAGTGTGCTTTCACAGACACATTTCTGTTATAGGGCTTCCAGAGAAATGCTGCTGAGACTTTTGAGACAATGCTTCTTCATATTTCACATGCCCGTGAGAAAATTAACCTTGCATGACACCAGAGGAGTGGTAAATTTTTGGCTCTGTAGCCACTACTGCAACTGTTTTAGGCACCATCCTTGCATGTGGTTCCTGTCCCAAATCATTCACTCTCTAAGGAATAGAGAAGTACTGGATAAGGATCAGAGGGAGGGAAATATACTTGAAATACACATTCAAAGAATTCCTGTGAGGATCATCATCCTTATGTATCATGGATTAATTAAAATATTCTGGGCCTATTCCAGTGATCCAGCATAAAAGGGTAGTGAACCTATACAAGATTTCCTACTTATTTAAAAATATATTACTTCTAATTGGAAAATCTTATTTTCACTTGTGAAACATATGGTATATTTCAGTGTAGCTCCTTTTTCTAAACTATTAATTCCTCTGACTCAGTTAGGCTGATTTACTGGTGTTAAGGACATCTGGTGTACTTTTTAGCTCCTTCTTTCAATACTCTGGACCATACTGCCTACTACTAATTTGAGGAGAAACCTTCTCTGTACAGCAAGGCTGCAGCATGTTATTAGGAGTTTCTATTTGCTAGGAGGTAGCAAAGGACTTTTTTGAATTAGGGAAGTGGTGGATGTCCCCAGTAAAGTATTAGTATCAAGTACTATGGAGATTTTTGAAATCAACAGCATCCCTGGCTATTCTAAAACTTTGGAACCCCCGAGAAATAAAGCAGATGGAATAAATCTGTCAGTGTGCTGAAGAATCTTCAATATCACTTGCTTTCTAGGCATGCAGCTTGGGCAGTCTGGGTCTGCCTCAAATAGCACAAAATGTGTAACATCCATTTCACCACATACGGGGCTTCGTAAAGGTCAGACAGATTTTAATTTAGGGAGCTCCTTGTGAGTGCTGCTGGATCCCATCGTATGATGCTATTTGGATGATCAATTGTACTGCTCTCGAGCACAGATAAATTACAGAAATCTGTAAACATTTCCTTGTAAGATATGGACTGTGGGCTGGGCCAGCTCAATGTTAGCCTTTATTGGTAGCTGAGTGATTGTGTTATGTGTGGGACAGAAAGATTTACACCTTAAAAGGCCCTTGCTACATATGGATATATTTCTACTCTATATAGACATAAATGTGTATCCTCTGTCAAAAGGCCGAACACTGGGTATGATTTCTTTTTTGTCATTTCAGATTCTGTTTTGTCCAATTACTGGTTTTGTTTCAGGCCTTTCCAGCTCACTGCAGGAACAGCAGCCCTGGTGCAATTCCAGGAAGGAAGCAGAACTCATGGAGTCAGCATGGCAGGGTTTGTCGCAGGCTCATGTTTTACTCCCTACATGGTGCATTTGATGTTGGCATGCACTGAGCACTCCCTTCTTCCCCCTAGAAATGTTCTCTCCGGACTCAGCAGTAGCCCAGGAGCTGCTAACACTGATGTGAGAAGGGCAGGCTGGCGTTTCAGTGTCTGTCCCCTCTCTCCATATTTCCCGGATCCATCTGCTCAGCATTTGCTGGGAAGGTCAGTGAAATGCTCCCCCACACGGCATCTGGGAGTGCCCACCCTGCAGGTGTCGCTTTCCTCTCATCCTGCAAACTGAGCATTTTCTGGGCACTGCTGCTGGTCAGTAATTCGCTGTGGCTTACAGGGCATCGGGAAAACTTTTGGTAGACATCAAAGGCCAAGTAGCATTTTTGAAACTACTTTAAAAGCCCAGTTTTCCTCCCAGTAAGATTTGTAAGAGCAGAGTTAGGTCAACAATTAATGCCTGTGAAAATCGCACCCTTCATGCAAAAAGTTCAGGAACAGCCAGGAGCTTCCCAATGAAAAATATTCTTTCCTGCTAACAAAAGATACTTAGGTGTAAAGATCACCAGTGGAATACCAATTTAATTATTCTTTCCTCATGATTTCCAGCATTTTCTTGAGGTGTCTGCTAATAAGCAGCTGCTTGGGAGAGGAAGGATTTGCTTCTCATTGCTCTCAAAGAATGCTAAGACACTTCCTGAAAAATCCTTCTGGGGGTAGTGCTGAGAGGGATAGTACCCACAAACGAGGTGGCAGGGCAAGAGAAGTGTTTCAGTCTATTCTCCCATACCTGGGAAGATACTGACAGCAAGGTCTGGGATTTGGGAGAGATGAGCTGATGAGAAGAAATTGAAAGATTCTTACTGTGAGTTTCTCTGGAATATTTTAGTCACTTTCAGAGTGTTGAGCAACTGCAATTTTCTTAAAATTTCTGACATGGTTTCATTCCATGAAACAATGAATTATGTGGTCTAAACACTCTGTTTTGGTTCTGATTTTCAGGACATGCCTTGAATGTTCACCATACATTCAAGCAGGGGCATTGGAGGGTCCCTTTCAGCTGCAGCATCCTGTGGCCTTCAGACAACTGAAATATCAGTTATGGAACAGCAACATGCAGGAGTCAAAGTATGTGGAGCTATTTCTATGGCTGAAGAGAAGACAGCTGGTCAGCCACAAATATCATTCTTACAAGTGCAGTTGCAATAGTCACGTTATGAATTAAAAACAGAAGAATGCAGCTATCACATGAGGGGCACTCAGCTGGTCCCCTGCTGAACCAGGAGCAAGAGCTGTGCACTCTGGGGGAGGTAAGCTCTAATCCTCAGCTACCACTGTCGCCCTGATCCTGTCACACTGATCCATTACTCAGCTCCAAACAGCATGGACAGACAGGCCATGCAAAATGTCTGTTATAAATAAAATGAGCACTGCTTGAGAGCCTCTTGTTTTGAAGGTAGATTGTTACTTTGAACTGCTGGGCACTTGAGGAAAGCTCCTTTGTGCAGGTTGCAGGAACCATGAGGAATTTCACATGCTGTGTAGACATCCCTGGTAACCAGAGACAAGTGCTTGTTTTCAGCCTTTCCAGGGACACTGCTCTGTTAGCTGTCATGATGAATCCTGATCCTTTCCTGGTCCTGCCTCCTGCCTGTGAGAGGAAGCTGCAGTAGCTCTGGGGGGAGCCTTAAGTCCTTACAAGGAGTATGGGAGTTTCAAGACTTTTCTTCCTCTTCTTCCCCCCACTGAAGGGAATTCAGAGTTCATCTTGTCTGAATTGACTGTCTGGGGAGAATGTGCTTTACTGTAGGTGGCTCTGAACTCAGGTTGCATTTATTACACTGATGGCAGTTATGGAGCAGGCATTGGAACAGACTGATGTTCAGTGAGCTTGCCTGCTTGGGAGTTTGCATGAAGCTTCTCTGCTTCAAGAAACTCGAAGCATTTTCAAAGAAAACTGAAATTCCCTCTCACTATTTTACAAAGGCAGAAACTGAGACTCAGACTGTGACTTCCCCCACCTCATCTAGTGAGGTGATAACAGCTACAGAAATAGAATTCATGACTTCCAGACCCTCTCCTCCTCCTGACTAACACATTTTGCCACCCAAGAAGACCATTTGCCATGTCATCATCGAGGCATATCTGTGTAACACAGTTTCTCCATGTATAAAGCCTTTGTTTTTTGTAAGCCTCACTTCCCTATCTATGGGGAATAACAACACTTCACTGCTTCAAAGGGGTGGATAGAATAACTGAACTCAAGGCTCTGCAGTATGCATATATGGTAGTGAACCCCTTGCAAGTATTAATACTTACATTTGGAGACTGTACTATTAATTCTGTGCCTGACCACTGCTGTTCAAATTATATACATTAGTTCCTTCAGCTCAAATTCTGTCTTCCCTTCCTTTTCCATCCAAGCAGAGTTACAGACACTAAACAGGACTGTCAGAACCTCTTAGTATAAGTCTGCAAAATGAGTGTGTTCAAAGCCAGCATTTTCCAGGTGATTCACTGATTTGCACCAAAGTATCCTGAGCATTCCTGTACCTCTTGACAAGCATCTGCAGGACGTCAGTCAGGCTTTCCATCAGAATGATGACTTCAGCATAGGTTAGGTCTCCACAAGGCTTGCCATTGATAGACACCACCTCATCCCCCTCACACAGTCCAGCCTTGGCTGCTTTGCTTTTGCTGCGAACCTACAATGAGGCAAAAACAAATTCCAAGTTACACAATTAATCTTCATCTGAGAACAGCAGTAACCGTGTCCTCAGCATGCTTTTGTCTGTACAAAAGGATCAGTAATATTGATCATAGACGAATTTATGGTAACTCAAATTAATAACTTGTCTCAATTGAAGAGAATATTGTTCTGGCCAGTAATAATACAAAACCTTCTGCTTTAATGAACTTGTGAGCTCGATGTCAAACAGTCTGGATTAATTCTTTTAAAGCTGGGAGACACAGAAGTTTAGGACAGACAACAATCAATTGATCACAGTTTGGTAGAAATGCAAAAAAACCGTCATTAGTTTCTCTGAAAATGAAGACTACTAAAAGCTGAAATCTGCACTGAGATTGTAAAAGAAGAATGTGTAAATTCAGGCCCCTCTGGGCAGAGTATCAATATCTACATTCTGATTACTTTTTCCTTAGATGCCCAGCTGTAGTTTTAGTCTCCAAACTATAAACATCGGCATCCCTGGAGATCCTAAATCCATGTTTAGTCATGTGAGTAAGTGCCCTTATTTATTAAAGTTAAGGCACGCCTGTTATGGTCTAACCTTCCCTGTTAAGTTCTCATTCAAGAATCCTCTGGAGCTCAGTTTTTGGTGTTTCTCTCCTTTTTCCACTGGCAGTGTGTTATAACTTACCACAGTCTTTGTATAACAAAACCTAGACAGCTCCAACACCACTCAAGGTATGCCGTACAGTTGACTGCTATTTTTAAAGTACATATTTGGCAAAGAGTGTGTTATATTAACCAGGATTCTTGCAGGAGTCTATTTTAGAATGACACATACACATAGAAGGGCTGGCCTTGGGTTCTTTGATCTCAATGTTCTACCCGTTGGTGTGAGTACTTTGGCCTTATACCATATCCAGTTGTTGATTCAATGTGTTATCCTTGTTAATTCTCATAGTGTTTTCTTGAAAATTTTTAAAGGAGTAGCGTGGTTCTGCCACACCCACAGTGGCAGAGTCAGTCCCTAGCAGCTGTAGGGAAGCTACTTCTGATATACTCCAGATTTGAGGGTGCCACTGCCCCACAGACTCATGGAACTGTCCCAGATTTTGTATTAAGCCACTGGGCTGATACCTAAGATGCATTTGAGAAAGGAAGTTCCTTGGAGTCAGGGTGGTGTGGGGCACAAAGAGTAAGAGTGCACGTTTTTCTGTGGCAGGGCCATTATATCTATCTCTGCTGTTTCAATTTATACATTCTCATATGTCATATCATGGCTCTTGGAGCAGTGAAGGAACAGCAGCCTGGTGCATACAGAAGCCAGCTTCTACCTTGCAGAGTTAACATTTACAAATATGGAGTGGTATGCTGCTCTGTTTATCTCCCCTTAGACAAGAGCATAAACATCCTTGTGCCTCGGGAAGAAATGACACTTTAGACAGTGTTTAGAAGGTTTTGCTTCATAAATGAGCCAGGATTTGGGTTGAGGTTTAATTACTGTCATTTTTTTAAATAAGAGGGTATGCTGCTAAAATTTTACAAGATATCCCAGGCCTGAACATAAATATTTAATGTAGATGCCATGAAGAATTTTGAGTGACCCTTTTTCAGAAAATCTATAAACATCCATTATAGAAACCTGTGAACTCTGGAATAGCATAATGTGATACCTAGATTGTGAGAAGAAAACTTGTTTCTGTTTCTTTATTTAGTGTTTGAGAGACTCCTTGGTAGCATTAAAAAGAAAAAAAAAAGACGAGGATTGATTTTCCTTTCAAAGTTCTTAAAAGGTTCTTTCAGTCCATTTTTCTGCCTTGTGAATTGTCGAGAGATCAAAATTCTGAGATATTTGGCACTTCATGCAAAAACAGCCTCCCAGATTTGAACGATGTCTGTAGAAAATCACCTCAGTATTAACTTTTTTTTTTTTTGGTGTTTAATTGTTGGGGTAATAAAAGGAAGGAGAGAGCACCCAGAAGAAAATGGGCAAGGGCATATTGTGTGATAAATTATGGGAGGTTGCTGCTAGGGTAGAATATCTCATCATCATTTGTGTTATTTCAGCCTCAGCATAGCACCAGCTTACTCAACAATATGTAGACTACTTTGCCAGGCAGGCTGTAATTGTGTCTGGCCTTGTTTATTTGTCTTCACTGGGAACCCACAAAATTGAATAAATAGTTTACTCATGTAGACCAAAACTGTTCCGATTTCTGGGAAAAATAATAAAAATAAGTAAATAGTAAATAAAAAGACCTACCCAGAACAACAACAACAAAATTCCAAGAAGATTTGTTGAAAGAAAGATCTTCCTGGTGTAATATGTGTTCAGTGGACAGTTTTCTCTCAAGGGAAGTTTTGGCAGTAAGCCTTTGAGGAGCCCACTGGGAAACAAAAGCTACCTTTGTTAACAGAAATACAACTTGGTCACGCAGGGGACAGTAAGAAACCTTTATCCAGTTCTTAAAGCAAAGCATATTTGGTTGTAAAGCAGGAGAGATTCTTATAAAACCAGTGATTGCTCTTGCTTCATAGTGCAGCCCTGGCTTTCTCAGGTACTTGTTTCTTCTATGTGCTTGGATTTGGAGTTTTCCTTAGGAAGAAAAAGTGGGTTTTCCCATAAATTTTTTGAATGAGATCTCCCTACAAGAAAAATATGTTTGTAAAGATTTTCTTCATTTTCCAATGCCTGCAATACCAGTATAACAGAGCAAAATGGAGCTGGTGCTGTTAGTGCTGAACCTGTCAAGGTGCCAGCTGCTACTGGGCACCTTGAAGAGCTCCACCCCATTTTCAGCTGGTGCTGCCTCTATTGCTTTCCTGCTCTCCCTCAGTCAGGACTCTTTATTATTCAATGTACCTGAAGTACGTCATTTCTTTTTATTCCCAGATTTCTTCTGTATCCAGAATTTCCCACTATCAGGAGTGCCCTTTGGTTTCTTCTGTATCCAGAATTTCCCACTATCAGGAGTGCCCTTTGCCAGTTAAAATGTCAAGTCCTGAGCAACTCCTCGTATCCACAGAAATATTAAACTCAGGAGAAACTTGCTATGTGAAGGACTTAGCCTGGATGTTCGCTGTTATCTGAGCACCACGGAAGATCCAGGACCCCCTGGCACCAGTTCAGAGGCAGCAGGGTCTGGGGTCCAGAGGCTGTTCAGGAGGGTTTATGAACACTTCAGGTGGAAACTGTGAGTGAGCAAGGTCTGGGTGCTGTGCTGGCCTGGTGAGAGATCACCTCCCAAAGACACAGGTATGTGGGTAAAGTGTGGGAGAGGAACTTTTGTGGTGCCTGGGGGATGCTGCTGGGGCTGGAGCAGCCATGGATGCCCACAGCACATGACAGTTCCAGTCAGTTTCTTAACCAGCACAAAAGGAATAAATGGATGGATACACAGTGGCTGTGCTCATGTTAGTGTGGGCAAAAGGGGTATTTTTTAGAGAAGGTGAATGGGAGTGCCCAGCCCTCATTCTGTGTATGCTGTAGTGCTTTTAACTTAAACTAGATCAAGTCTCCTTCTGCCAACTGGAGACTCCTTCCCGAGTAACTAGATCTCCTTTGATTTAATCTGAAAGCCCTCCAGTTTGTACAACCCAAAACTATTCCATGCTGTGAAACAGTGGATGGTAAATCAGGAATAACAGAGGAATTTGCTTCAAAAAATGATATCCCCATGAAGTTAAAAGCTGGAGTAGATGCACCTGTTACTTGTTGTGGCTGCAAGTGGATGCACAGACAACAACTGGGGCTCAGCTGACCAGCTGATGATTTTGGGTGCGTGTCTGAGCCCTATAATAAGCAGATCAGAGTGGAGGTATGTTGAACCTGGTAACAAGGTCAGTGAGTTGTGCTTTAAACTGAGGCAAATGGACTTGAGGACACCTTGCAGTCCAGGTTCTCTAATTCCAGAACAGAGAATTATTAGGATGTTTCATCATCTTGGTTTCACCAATGATTTTTGGGAAGGATGATGTGTATCTTAATCTTATCCTGGAGTTTAGTTTATTCTGGAGCTAGGAGTACACAACTTTATCTGGGATGTGTGTCTAAGTGCTGTGCATCAGGTATAGCCTGACTGAGCAACCAATCTGAGGAAATGAGCAATATGAGCATAAACACAATCCATTTAGCCTACAATTTTATCTAATAAAATAAGACTTATGTGGCTTTAAAATACATATAATTTACATGGTAAAATTCTGAATTTAAAGCAAGCTTTCCAAACCATGAGTTATTTTCAGAACTATTTACTGGTCTTTTTTAAGTTTGCCAGCAGCTTTTAAACAGCAGAACGGGCAATATTGCCTCTGGATGTTGTGGAAATATTCTTCCCTGCCATGTAAGGCCCCTTGCTCATAGAGTAGTTTCTTTCACTGAGGGGTTGCCTCTGGAAGAGCCTATTCAGTTGAATATCCTGTCTGATTCCTGAAGCCTCATCTGAGCTGTTGTTGGCCCTCAAGGCTCGAGGCTGGTTCCTGTGAACCTTATTTACATGTGTGTCCTCAGTGTTAGGTTTGGGTCTTTGGTGGCCGGCCCTGTGTTTTGCTGTGATGAAATATGTTGCCCAAAATAGCAGGGCTTACCGGGCAAGGGACTTCTGTAGATCAGTTGTCCATCCTCGTTATTGTTTACTACTTTAGTTATGTCAACTGCAAACTTTACCAGCAGTGACTTTGTGTTTTCTTTTAAACTGGTGATTAAATATCAGTAGCAAAGGGTGAAGGGTGCTTAACAGGGACATGTCCTTTGACTACTGTTATGCCATAACTGAATAATGATTCCCCAGATTAATGTTCTCAGACCCAACAACTAGCCAGATTTTAAAGCAGTAATTTTTACTACAGTAGCAAACTGTGCCCTTTGATGTCTTGTTATTATCAGCACTGCAGAAATGTGTTTAAGAAATTTCTATTAAATAGCTTTTTAAAAATAATCATTAACCTAAATCTTGGGATTAGTACCCTTACTCTGTAGAACTAACTAACTATTAACTAATAGAGTGACATTGTTTAAATGTGCCTTGTGTTGAGGTTTTTTTAATTGTTCTGTCGTATTGCCAGAGATATGAAATGGTAAAGAAGCAGAGAAAATGGGTGTCACAATGCAGGAAAGTGGGAGTGGAGAGACACTGCTTCTTCTTTTGATGTTCATACTAATATTAAAGCAGCAAGTGTTTGATACACTGCTTTCATAAGTAATTTTTTTTCCCTAAAAGAAACAGCTTACACTTCTAATATTTGACACCCTGAATACAGTTCTGAGGTTTCTAAATCTATTTTTCTTTAATATGGTCAGTTACCTTAATTTTGACAGAAAGTATAATTATGTTAAAAATCCAAGTCGAATGGATTATGTGTCAGAAATAACAATGAAGTCAACTGACTTCAATATGACCTAGTCCTGGCCATAAAAGAGGTGTCGATTCAAAGTGGTTGAAAAGACAGGAGAAGTGATGAAGCGATCTGAAATCTAAGTAATTAGAGAAAGTTCTGTTCTGCTTTCTGACAAAGTGACAAACAGTACTACATGTGAAAGTACACAAAGTGTAGTGGAACTCAGCTTTGCCATTTAACTAAGTGCAAGTTAGTATTACCACAATTAAAGGCATGTCTGTTGATTGCTGCAATAAATTTATCTGGCCAACAAGTTTTTCTCAAATATGTTTAAGGCCAGCATAAATAAATTAATGTATTCACTACTTAGTTTAATTTTATCAGACATTAGCTCATACTTTCCAGAAATTATTTTTTCTCATTAATTGATCAGCTAAGTGTTAGTCATGAAGTTCAGGATCAGAGATCAAAGATCAGTGTTTCCTGTAGACAGTATTTTTAAAAAAATCCCAAAACCCACCAAAAAAAGCACTTCATCTCTTCTATTATAAACCCTACAGCAAAGGCAGGGGCTGGTAAATGTATTTAAATATATTTAAAAGTTATTTGTCACTCTAATAAAATGAACGATGTACAGTGCTTTGCTATGAGCAGGAAGGAGAAGCACTAAGGGACAATTGTAAGTGCATCAGTAGTTTGACTAGTATGAAGTTAGGGAATTAAAAATGAAGTTACAAATCACATTAATTCAGCCATGGCTTATAAATAAGGCTCTAGGGCCTTGTTGCAATGGTTATGCACACAGGAGTCCTTTAAACAGAAAAGTAGCCTTCAGTCAGTGAGCTTTTTGGGGTTTAGATATGAAGGACTGTACAGTAAGTTAAGCCTACCTTCTAATGTGCTTGGGTTTTTTTAGGGATCTCTGTAGATCCTTTAAATAGCTCGGAGACTCCAGGCTGGTAAACACTGCTATTGCTAAATCAGAGGAGGTGATGAACGGACAAGCTCACATCCCCTTGTTTTCTCCATGGTTTCTGGTGGGGGGGTAAGTCAGGTTTACAATGAGAACATTCAAATTATTTCCTTAACACTTTCTTCCCCATCCCCAGGCATTGCCATCACAAGTTATAGTGTGGGCTGTATAAATAATGAGTTTTAAGGGAAAAAGTGCCCATACATGAGGAAAACTGGAAGACAAGAGAATTGTGTTCTTAATTTTCTCTTTTAGTATGTATATAATGCAAAAGTAGTTGTCAGTAGACAGATAGCAATGAGCAGACAGGAAAGAGTCATCACATTTTCAGGAAGGGAATTTGAGCCACTTGTAGGTTTAACTCAGTAATGGTAGCGTAGTTGAGGAAGTCCTTGAGAGGTTTTAAAAGCCATATAATTAGGAAATATTCTTGCCTAGAACTCCTGTCTGGGCTTTGCATCCACGTAAATTCATTGGAAATAGAAGGTTCTGGTCTAAGCCGAAGGCATTTTTGGCAGGACAGGGCTCAAGCTTAAGGATCGCATTTTGAGCAAGATGGGTGAAATGCTATTGAGATTAGAGCATCATTGACTGGAGTTGGAGTGAGATGACTTACCTGGGTGTATGTATTCTGTACGGAGATTCCATCATGGCTACATGAATTTTAGTCTTACAAAGGGCCTCTTTAGAGCTGGTATACCAAATTTTAGTCTGCTTTCGTCAGCCATGCCTGTACTCGAGCATGAGTCTGCCGCATGATGTGGCTTGAGCTATTTGCATCTGGGCTGCCTGGAGGTGACTTTATGTCAAGCTGATTCCAGTTCTCATCCTCTCTGGACTGAATTTTTCTACCAGATAAGCTACTTTCTTTCACAATCAGTCAGGGTAAAAGCCACAATGTAAAACCTTCAGACAGGGCAAATTCACCGGGATTGTGAGATCCAACCCCTCACTAACTCCTTTGAATGTATGAGAATGCAATGAGGAGCCTTGCTCCAGAGGTAAAGCTCAAGTGCTGTGACTTTAGCTACTATAAATATAGATAATATGAATAGAGATAGTACGAGTATAAAATAGTTTTCTATATTTTACCTTGAAGTCTCTGTGTCTGCTCCTTTGGGGATCGTGTGTAGGATTTACACAGTAAGACTAGTGAGACAATGCAAATGCCTGTTAATTAACTGGGTTAAACAAAGATGCTTCTAAGTTATCTCCCAAATGGTTTTCCTGAGAGGAAGCTTTGAATAATGCAGTATCTTTGGCTTGTAAGGTAAGCACAGAATATTTCCTCTCACCAAATTCTTACCAGTACCAGGATAATGGTATTGGGAATTGGGCAGTTCAGCACACTCTTTTCTCCTTCTGGTCTTAAGGGAAACCTCCTAGAGACATCCACTTTCATGTCTGTCTGTAAAGGTAATTAATTACATTTCTAAATGGGTTATGAGACAAAACAACATTAGAGACATCAAAGGAGAAAGTAGTTAATGTGTCCACACATAGTTTTGTTACTAAATGTTCAAAAAGTCTTTCTGGAAGGGGAGGTAGGATGTCACTCTTTGAATACATGGGGTGCTGCCATTGATTATCACTAAGATCATCATTGGAAAAATTGAATGCTGGTGTAAGATTATAGTAGCTTATGGCAAATAGGAGGTCTAGGATGCCAAGCCACATAAAACAAAGGTACTTTTAAACTTTAAAATCCATTGATCCCATTGCAAAGGTTCTGGCTTTACTTAGCAACTCACAGCTGAAGCAGAACTTCAGTCATGGTTTGCTCATGTAAAAGTTTGTGGGACATTCTTGCAGAGGGGAGATGGTACCAGGTAGTTATTGGTTTACTTGTTGATTAACTCTGTTTCCAGTTCTGCTGCTGCACTGTACATGTGAAATCACACTTCTTGATTCTTGATCAGTTCGGTGACTCTTGTCTCCTCCTTCCCACAACGTCAGAAGTACTTACACAAAGGTTCAGTTCTCTTCAGTGTCTGTTTGACAAATGCAGTTTGGTACAACTTCTTGCACATTCTGTCGTGGGAGGGTTACAGAACCTGTTTGGCCATTTGTGTATTGACAGAGCACTTGTGCCATTTGGACCCAGAGAGCAGACTGATCTCGGTGAAAAGAAAAGCTTGCTCAAATTCCCAAAAGCCTTGCCTAATGTACTGATGTATCATCTTACCGGTGGTTGCCTTTTTCTGGCAGAAATCCAAAGGCAGCAGCTGAAGAAGGGATGAGGTAACGACCTCTGAAATATTGATCTGGTATGCTGGCGACGCAGCAGATTTCCCAACAGTGAACTTGGGTGTACAGCACTTAATGTCTGCTATTCATTTTGTACAACAGATCCAGTGCATAGCCTTTCTTGGGGTGTACTATTGCATACTTGTAGTTGATGTGTCAGAACTAAAATGTGGTGCTGATTTTCCTTTTTACAGTGAATTTTTGCCATTGGGGAACATGTGACAAGGAGAGGAATGATGCCATTGCTTTTCAGTAGGGTAGCTGTGCATTGTCTGCTCTATTTCCATTCCCCTTTTCTTCTTGCCCTGCTTGAGCAGTGACTGGCTGTGTGCTTCCTAAGTCCTAACCAACTTTGATCTCTCCAGGAACGCTGTAGCTACATTTTCATTTCTTCCTTCCCACTGGTCCCCATGCAGAGAGAGAATTGTCAATGCTTCTTTGGGATTGAGAAAATAATGCACCTTTCCTGAGTGCTTTCGTATAAAGGCAGAATCAAAAGTCTTTAACTGCAGTATACCTTATGTCCTAGAGATTAGAATTTCTGTAATGATAAGGTTAAGGGAGAATAAATAGAGATTTAAAAATGTCTTTATTATCTGCTACTGAACAGTTGGAGGCAACATGTGAAGTGCTACAATAGACAATTCTTGTGATAAGTATATCCACTGCCTAAACTGGGGCTGAGCTCTTGTCACTGATGGAGTAGAGGAACTGCAATATGCTTGCACTATCTGTACGGTCCCAAGACCATGCACTGGGTGTTTCCAGTAGGAAAAAGGGCACATTTCTTATACCAAAATTGCAGTCAAAGCACAGGTAAATGAAAGGTAAAAAGCAAAACCTGCCACCTAAAAGTACCTACCTGCTGGTGGTGCTAAGAGAATGATGGCATATAATGTATGCACACTGTTACAAAGAGAACATTTCTAGCCTAGACTTGTGGCTGCTGAGAGAAAACGGCAAAGGTATGTGAGAAGTAAGTAAACCCTTCTGTTTCTTAAAAAAAAAAAAA